>JAEAOA010001977.1:2200000-2740000 GCA_016746295.1 Potamilus streckersoni
CAATGAATTATTCTTCTTCTTCCATTGTCATTCCACATTCTGTATTGTCAGATCATAGCAAGTGCTTGTCAGAGTGTGTGTACACTTTGTAATTATTGTCTGTTCATGGTTTTGAGATGTCAGGTGCCTTTCAGAACAAAGTAAGATTTGTTACCTCTTATAGTGCCAAATAATACAGATACAAATTCATCTGTAGCATAGAATTGTACATTTACATTACATCTCTGGTCTAGATCCAATTTTACTAAACATTTAAAAATTTGATCCTGAAATTATGATTTATGAATACCATTCTTATTGCTTGCTTGGTAACCATGATTCTTTCACAAAATATTCAGCAGACGTATGGGTTAAAATACAATCATACAATCTTTAACTTTATTTATACTTAAGGAAATTTTGTAATTTTCCAATAATTTTACAAAATTTGTGACTTCTTTTAGGAAAAAATGTTTAACTGTATTAAATTTAAAAGCGATTTAATTTTTATTATTTCCAGTATGTCTGCATCTGAAAAAAAATTGATTGTATGAAATATCATATGATCTCAATCAGAAGATAAATTTTAAGCCATTGTCAGGGGTCAATTGTCAGTTGAGCTGTGTAAACCAGTTAATTTTGTTTACTCAACAATAAAGACCATATCATGTCAACTACAGAGCCACTGAGTGTATGTTCTTTTAAAGGAAGTTGGATTATAATAATTTTACTGGGCAGTTATAATTAAAAGGAAAAAAGAAAATTCATTTACCATTAATATGGTTGTAGGTTCCCTATTTCTGGAAAACAAGACTGTTGTCATCCATTGGCCAGTGGTGCCAGATTCTCAGCATAGTAGCTCACTTCTTACTCTGGTACAAAAATGGTGAAGCACAGTTTGCTCAGGATTTGGCAAAGATTTTTGGGATCACTTTAGAAAGACCATCTTAAGATTAGCAGTGAGAATATTGAGATTTTCTTTATTCTTGTGAGTAGATTAGAAATTATCTTTTATCCTTTTTGATCTGTTCCAGTCAATAATATGTAATGTGTTTATACCTGTCCATCATTGGGCTTTCTAAGCATACAGGTCACCTGTCATCTAATCTTTTTGCACACATATGGGCTAAGCAACATTTTTCCTCACAAAGTGGTCTTTACATGTTGGCCAGTATATATGGTGAATGAAGACAAACCCTGTGAAGAACCACCAGTCGCTGAGAAGCTACTGGCAAGCTTTTTCATATACCCGAATTAGCCAGGCCTGGGATTCAAACCCACAGGGACACACGTGAGAGGTCAGTGATCTGTAAAGTCAAGTGCCCACACCACTTGGCAACACTGGTCCCAGCTTTTGAGAGAAGTCAAACAGTAGTAAAACCAGAACATAATGATCTGAACAAACTAAAGTGGAACTTGAGAAACTGCCCTCACCAAACTTGTCTAAACATTTTTGACATTTACTGCACTATTCAATGTCTTCCAGACAAACCTCAGCAAATAAACACTTGTACTGTTAATAATTGTTGTTAGTGTTGGTGAAATAAAATGTGGAAACAGTCAATTCTATACTTAACCTCTAACAGAAAAGTTAAGTAATTTGATTGGAAAAATTGTCCTGCATTTTGTCTCGCTGTTGCAGAGGGTAATGTTTGTTGTTAAGGTGTTTAAATGGAAATTAGAGATGGTGTTTGAGGTTAAGATTGATTTCACTTTCAGGTTAGTCTGAACAAGAAATTTACTGTATATTGCTACATTGGATGCAGGTTACAGTGCCCAATTTATATCTCCCATTTAAGGAAGAATTCGTATGGTTGTAGGGGTTTTGGTTTTCAGTTCATTTTCATTGATAATGGTATACAAGGAAAACTTACTGCATGGCAAAGCCTTGGCCAGATTTTCTCTTTTGGTTTGTGGTCCTTTCACTTTATCTAATACTTGTTTTATATTATTACTAAATCAAGAATCAAAGGTTTTGTTGTATCAGATCCTGGTGCAAAACTGTTTGCAGCCATATTCACCTTGTACAACATTAAAATATGATTAATGGCAGTATTGGTTTAGTTTGGACTTTTTCTCCGTGTAGCAAAGCTTTAAAGGTTATTTCAGTATGAGGCAAGTAGAGTAAATTGCTTTGCCAAATTACACATCATGTTTGTAAATTTTGGTGGTGGTAGGTTACAAATCCATACCTTCTGGTCATGGTTCAAATGATCACTTTACCATGATAAGAAAAAGGGGACTAATAATGTGATTCATCCCCTCAAGTGATTTTTAAAAGTGAAGTATGTTTTCTCTTGCAGGTGATGTTCTTGGTCTTTTACTTGATTTAGACCAGCAGCAGATTATATTTTCTCTCAATGGAGATAGCTTACCTCCAGAATCAGATCTGTTCATTTGTGCAAGGTAAGTTGTTTAATCTGTTTGATCCCATTCTTTACACTCTTCTTTGACTGTGATGTGTAAAAGTGTAAAACTGTTGTCCAAAAAACCTCGATATGATATTAAGACTGTTCATTTTACTACCATATTGTTTGCTGCTTTATTGTTTTAGGTGCCTTACTTTTCTTGATATATGTCAATGATATTGTATATAATATATACAACCATATAAGTTTATTTTGCAGATGATGCAAGTCTTTTTCTAATTATATAGTCCAATCATAACAACTCATAGCATCAACTCTAACCTGGAAAAAAATTCTCATTGGGCAAATAAATAGCTTGTATCTTTCAACCCACTTAAAACTGAATCCCTGATGATTTATAGGAAAATTATTGAAAGCCTTTTATTTCACATAAGTTCAGCCAAGGAATAAAGGAAGTCGAAACACACAAACATCTTGGAGCTTTTCTTTCTAATGACTGTTCATGGTACAAACAAATAGACTATATAGGTGAAAAGGCATGGTCAAATATCATGCATGAACTCAAATTCCAGGTTGACATGAAATCTTGAGAAATTATATTTACATCGTTAATATGATCTGTCCTGGAATATGGCAATTTGGTTTGGGACAACCGCACATAACTTGAGAAAGAGAACTGACAACGTACAAAATGAAGCAGCCAGATTTTTTTCAGTTATCACCCTTTGAATTGATTGAGTCCATTTGGAGTACCACTGCTGCATCTGCCATTACATTGCTGCAAAGCACCATTAACAAACTGAAACTTACCCTGAGAAGTGAAATATCTGGAACAGGAAGCTTAATGCCTGATGTATTGTATAATATAAATGAATGGACTGACCACATAAGACAGTGGCCAAATGTCATGTAAGGCAACTTTTATAACTATTTAATCTTATCGAAAGCAGTAGATGGGAAAGAAATGAAGAACTTGAAAAGCTTGCACAAGTTATAACTACTTCCAGAGTGGAAATGTTAATAAAATTTTGCATAGTACATTGACTTTGGAGAATAAAATTATCATGAAACAAGAAATACTCATCACAGTCAGTAAATAAAGTAAACAAAGCTTACATTATTTGTACCATGTAATGGGTAGTGTACATATATACTGGGAAAAGGAAAAAAATTTTGGGTCTGCCAGGAGTTGCTTTATTTTCATATCCCAATTTAAGCTTTGGAAATAGATTTCTTTCACTTGGCCTTCCATCTAAAAATGTTCTAAACAAACAACAAAATTGTTAGGTATTATTTTTTCTGCCTAAAGCTTTCATCCACTTGAGTTTCAATGGCCCATCTGAGGGCAAAATGTGAAATTTGTAAGGAATTTAAAACGCATATTCACTGTCAATTTGTGTTTTTTACATAAGGATTGTTTCTATTTATTTTTCTTGAGTTGTTTGTACATCTGCTGACTAAACTTAAAGTTCCACTGCCTGTTTTATTATTTGCTTTTATGTCATAAAAACAACAATACATGTACAGTCAAGAAACACTAAATGTAAATAAAACAGCTGATACTGTGACAGAATATTTCACTCAGTGTAAAGGCTAATATACCACCTGACAGAATGGCAACACTCATGAATTTGGCTCAGTACCAGAAAAACCTGTGTATAGGGTGGGAATGTTTTGAATCTAGATGACGACAATACAGACTTACACTCTTGTATAAATTGTTGTTGTAGTAGGGTTAAATGCCATTTTTCAGCACAAGATAGGCTATACATGGCAGTCAGTATAATTGGTGGAAGAAGAACCCTGGAAAATCCTAGGAAGAACCACTAACCCACAAGAAGCTACTGGCAGGCTTTCTCACATGCCCATGTTAGCTGAGCCTGAGACTCAAACAAACACACAGAGGTGAGAAGGCAGTGATCCATATTGGTGATCGATTTCCACCGCTCAGCCACTTTGGGCCCCTTTGTATAAAGTGAATACTGGTTCAAGCCCTCACTATCCCAAATCTCTGATTCTGTCAGCTGTTAGTGATATTACATGCTATGATTTATGTAAACAATTTCCAATTAGTACAGGCTAGATAAAGTCTTGATTTTGACTCAATTTTATCTTTGACCATTTGAGAATAGAACATATTATATGTTAAAATTTGTCAAATAGACTCCATTAAAAAATTCAGAAGCATATTAAATGCTCCTAACACTTAATCAACAATTATATACAAAAAATATAATTGTATCACTGCTTTGTGTATGTGGATACTTCTTACCTTGCATTTTGTTACCAAGAGCAACATATCAAACTGTTTAAATCCCTCACACTTTATGGTAGTTAAACTATAAATACCATTTTGTGTGCTGATGCATTTTTGTCAGCCGGCACTTCAATCCCATGAGGATGACAGTCAATCACATGCTGTCTTTGTGCTGTCAAATCTGAGTAACACCTTTGTGGCAGGCAATTCCTTCAAAGCTTTTGTGAACTAGTGAAGTATGTGGTACATTTTTAATAGAAAATGAGGAAAAAATGATGGAAAAATCATATAGTAGTTCATGAAGAAATAATTTAAATGGTTGTAACTCTTTAGACTTTAAATACTTGTATAAACTAAACTTTATGGCCATACATAGTACAGCAAAAAGACTTAATAATGAAGAGTGTTGAATCTGAAATACTGCTGTATCTATGCTGTTTATAGCTGGCTGTCTGATGTATATTAGCAAATACTGTAAATGGAGAATGAGATTGTGTGAGGAGCACAAAGACAGCATGTGATTGATTGTTGTTGGTCATGGGATTGAAGTGCTCACCAGTTCAAGCAGAAAAAGTACATGGACACTATAATTAATCAGAGTTTTCCCTCTAAGTGGACAACAAAATGTGTAGGACACATTTTAAGAAAGATAATTATAAAGAAAATAATTGGTTGAACAAGCATTTTAATCACTTTTAATATAAGTAAAACTAGAACTTTTATATTTGTTTTGTACATTTCAAGATGTTATGGTACAGCAGACAGTCTATACTTGTAATTTCAAGTAGCATGGCACACAAACTGTTCACAGTGCACTTATGTAGCAGCAGATATTGATTTCTGCTGTTTATTATACTTTTCATGCCAAGGAAACAATGAAGTTTCTGGTTTACTCACTCATTATGCAGTGTTAGATCTCAGTTTCTGCTGTTGATCTTTTTGTTATATGAAGCAAAAACAGAATTTCCTTTTTATACAACAGCAAATGTGGATTTTTATGCTATCTACAGTTTTGTGTGCCTTTTTTATGCAGATAAATATGGTAATCTCTTTTCAGAAATGGCTTCTTCGCAGCAGCTAGTTTTATGTCCTATCAGCAATGTGAATTCAACTTTGGTGCCAAACCTTTCAAGTATCCTCCCAAAAATGTGAAATACTGCTGTTTTAATGACTATGGTCACCTGACAGATGAGGAAAAAAAGATCATTCCAAGGTTTTTGTCAAATCTTATTATATCCTCCTGACCCAAGGTGTGTAGTTGTTTTTGTGGCTCAATGCCATTTTTCTTTAAATGGTAGGCTGCATATGGTGGAGGAAGAAACCAGGAAAATCCCAGTAAGACTCGACAGCTGGCAAGCTTTCTTACATACCCACATTAAGTGGACTCAAACCCACACAGAGACATGGTGGCATTGACAGTTAGAGGCAAGCATTTTAGACCACTTGACGACCTGGAGCCACCAAAAGATCTGTCTGTAAAGAAATAGTTGCATTAGTAATATCAGTCTGTCTACATTTATACATCTGTAGATGAAGTAGTTGCCACCACATAACTACCATATTTTATGTATTTTTTCGTACTCTTTAATTTTTTGTACAGTCATCAAACTAATAATTATTTAACTGTATCATAATTTTGTGTACATATCGTTTTGTATTATTTAAAAATTTATTAAATTATTAGACATAAAATTCCACTAAGAAGATTTACATTTGCATAAAAGATCATTAATACCATATTCCCATTTTGTTTTTACAAAAATTAATGATAAATTGTTGCTGAAAAAATTTAAAGATGTGACTCCCTTATATCATACTGCAATATATATATATATATATATATATATATATATATATATATATATATATATATATATATATATATATATATATATATATAAACACACCACTCCCTCGATAACTCGTGGATATCGGGGGTCCAAAAACATCTACCGCGAGGGCACAAGTTATCGAGGGACCTATAACAAACAACAAAACTAACAAAGGGATAAATGTATAGGCAAAAGTGGGGTGGGGGTGGCTTGGCATGTTACATTGTTGAATACTAAATTAATAATCGTGCTAAGATTAACAGGGAATAAATATCTCTTTATACTGGTGTACTTTGTTTAGTTTTTCCCTCACAGAGTAACATTAATTTCAGGATAACTTGCAGTATATTGATCATACATTATTCCATGTGGCTTTCATTCGCTTAGCACATGTACGACTCATGTTGTGTACTACGTCACTAATTTTTGCTGTGAATGGTATACATTCTAGTTTTATTGTTTCATTCAAAGTAGACTTTTTTTTTAAATACAAAGATTGGCACATTTTGAAAAAAACAATGTCGATCAAACAATATTTTAGATTTTTATTGCGGTAGAAGTAAAATGGAAGAAAAAAGGGTTAAGCATTACCAACACAAATTTAACGAGTCTAAAAATTTAAAATGATATAAATTAAAACACGATAACACTTGTGGTTTGTGACACGTTGCTTTGTGAACCATGCATACACAGAATCATCTACTTCGTTATCGCTTGCAGTCTGTGCTCATTTTCGTTTCATCCCTTCATCTGAATCAGCATCATGTAATTTCTAAATTTCAGCTCATCCTTAAGCCAACCTCTAAATGTCGACTCAGCAATTTTTAGTTCATTGCAAATTTTTATCTCGCTTCATCATTATAAACACTATGATGCACAGCTTTTCAGTCACTAACTATGCCTTTTGCATATTTACTTTGCTCTCCATGGTCACATTTACAAATGATTAGGATACATTACTAATATTATATACTTGAATGATGTTAATACATAAAATGTGAAAACATTTTTGATTGGTCAAGTAAAATGAAATTTGATAATGGTAATGAATACAAGAACGTATGCTCCTATTTGCATGCTTTTGAAGTTTATTTTTTTTTACTTGATTGATTCGATACAAAAGACATATTCAAAGTAATAAAACAATACAGGTCTCTTTTAATTGATTCATTTATTGCAACGAACACTTCCCCAAGTTGTTGATCCAAACAAAACCGGCATGTAATTATGTTCTCACAGAAGTACTCACAGGTTTCAATGACTTTTTTCATGTTTTCATATAAGAGAATATGTATGTTGCAATTATAGTAATGAGACGAAATTAAAGGATTATAATGTGAATTTCACATAGCAAGACATTTAATTGGTGTTTATTTCATTCTCTGTTGCTACATGTTAACATTTACCAGAATTTTTCGTTGAGTGCTGTTTATTTACAGTGTATTGAGAACTATTTCTCTATTTAAAAAAAAACTAACATATAATGTGATATCTTATTAGAAATTGCAAATTTCACAATATGGATTCTATCTTTCCGGGCAATAATCACCATTTCTTATCACGACTTTTTTCACGTTCAACACATTGAAAATATAAAAATATATTTTCTTTTTAAAAAATTGGGAGCCCTGCTGGACACTGCGTTATAAGTGGGTTTGCGAGTTAGCGAGGGAGTGGTGTATGTATGTGTGTATATATATATATATATATATATATATATATATATATATATATATATATATATATATATATATATAATCATGCAAATGAAGCTAAAAATATGTTACAAGATTCTATTCAATATGCTTAGTAAATATTAGCTTTAGTTTGAGACTGTCTACTATACTAACTCACCCAGCTGTGACTGACTCCCTTACCTCAGTTTTGTAAAAGATCCTGCAGGCGCCCATGTGCATAAACTCTTATTGTCATTACAATATCTACTGGTGTTTTTTAACAAATGAACAAAGGACTTCCATGACCATATATTTAAATATTATTGTTAATTAGTTCTCCTTTATAAGTCTGTCACCATAACAAAACACCAGGTACATTTTAAAAGGAGTTTGGAAGCCCTTTGATGTTGTCTTATCCAACAAATATTACATCTCAGTACATCTTAGTCATGCAAACATAAAATATAAAAACCATGTCATTTTCCATCGTAAATTTGAAAGTCACTGACTCCATTAAATTGATTCATATAGATACATAATCTATCTTTAAAGTGCTTGTTCTGTTTTAACATGGATATAATTAACATTTTATGGTAAATCTATTCTGTGATATACCCCACTATTATCTTGGCATGTTAAAACAAGAAGCAATGTGTATGATCCCTTGTCCTTATAACATCTTCTATATGGACAAGGGATTCAATAGCACATTGACTGACTTTCATTTCCCTAAAGAGAGCCTTATTTCCCTACTGGCAGCCTTGCTAATTTGACCTCTCCAGTTGATTCTTGCCTTCAGTCTGGTTTCAACTTTATTAACCAAAGCCAGAGAATGTTTAATTAGGGTGTAAATAACTGCATAGCCACCTGGTTGTTGTGACAAGGTACAACAGGAATGAATTGTTGATTTAGGGGTGTTTATTCCTAATGGAATATAGTAGGGTCCTAATACATGAGGATTATCCCACTGGTCAGGTTACTGAAAATAGTCTTTTCTTCTCTTTGCAAAAGCTACAAATCACAACTTCACTGAATAAATACATTTTTGTACACTGAAAAAATTTTGTTTGATCTTTCTGGCTCGCGTGCACTCGCACGCATTAAATAAAACATTGATTTCAAGTTGATTATTTTTTTTTATTGCATTTTAATGAGATTATCATTGTGGTAAAAATACAACTTGCACTTAATTTCTTGTTGATGTGGTGTCGTTGTGTTGAGTATAATTTACCAATAAGTAATACACATCATTTTGCCTATATTACACAACATAACAGCTACATATGTTCTAAATGCAGATGAGCTTGTACACGGAGACAATTCTCTCTCTCTCTCTCTCTCTCTCTCTCTCTCTCTCTCTCTCTCTCTCTCTCTCTCTCTCTCTCTCTCTCTCATAACAACACTACTTTTGATTTATTGTAATTAAATTTTTGAATTGAGAGCAGAATGAGACAAAATATACATTTCATTATACATTTGTACCGTTAGGTTGTCGAGTAGCGTGTGTACCATAGAACTTGTTTTGGTACAATCCCTTTTTTTTCGTATTTGTTTGGTACCACCAAATAATAATTATTTAATACAAAATTTTTTGTACACTGAAATTAATAATTATTTTTTCATGTACAAAAAAATTACATAAAATACGGTATTCTTTGCTGTTCATTTTCTCTACATACTTCATATTTGCCATATATGGGGGGTAGAGGCTGTAGCCAGTTGATTTGGAGGCTATTAGGTCTAATTTCAAGGTCAGTGGGTCTGAAAATATAATTTTCTTTCTGAATGGCAAGGCAGATTCCTTTGGTCAGATTTTCATACGGCTTCATTGGTAGATGATACTTGGGTATCTCTCTAACGAATCTGAGGCTAATATGAAAGGTCAAAGTCAGTATAGTAACCATGGTAATTCCTTGGTTTCTACCACTAATAATAATACTAACTTTATACAGAGAAGGTAACTTGATTAGTTACAAGAAGTTTTCTACCCTGAGGTCTTCTGTTATGGACAATATATACAGTATCTGCAGTACATTGTGATAAATTTTGCTTAACACACTGAAGAAGTGAGATGTTCTATAAAACGAACAACCAGTTCAATCTCATAACACATATTTAAGTGTCAATGAGCACATAAACATGTATAAAATATATTGTCTTGAAAATTCATCTGTGAACAAGTATATATAAGAAAATCAAGATGTATTTATATAACCTTGAACTGTTCGACAGTCTTAAGACATCATTCATTTGAGAGACATTGATTATGAGAAGAAATAATGCTTATAGCCTACCTTAATGTTTATGTGAATGTTCTTTCATATTAGTGATATAATTTTCACTTCTATCAGTCCTTAAATTCAGAGTTATCAGGATGAATCAGTCATTGGGTTTTGTTGTCAGGAAGAATCAGTGAAGGGTATGTCTATTTTTCTGATTGCTGTTGTCAGGAACATTGTGGTGTCTTGATTGGTTTTTTAATGTCCTTCTGTCCATCAATCCATAATACTAAATAGTTCAGTTTTTGAAAAAGAACACTTAATGTGACAAATGAAATTTGGTAGGTATATATACATGTATGTGTATGTGTGTATGTATGTATATATATATATATATATATATATATATATATATATATATATATATATATATATACACACATGCACACACACACACACACACCTGATGAGATATCATTCCTCTACAGTTTTAGTTTTTTTTTCCTTTTATTTACATCCTGTCCTGTTATCACAAGTCATAGAATAAGAAAATAGTTTTTATTTTGTACATTGTTCAGGGATAATTTGATTATTAAAAGTGCTATGAAATTCATGTTTGAAGAAAATGAACCTATCACAGAAAAAACTGTTTCTAATTCTTTTCTTTATATTTGTCAATATAGTCTTGATATAGTAGTTATTTTCATTATTACTGGGTATATAGATACACAATATATTTTGTTAATGTACTGTGATTTTTCACTGTTTTCTTTTCAGACATCAGAAGCTAGCAGAGTTGAGGAATGTGCATTTTAAGGAAGATTCATGTACTCTGTGTTTTGACAAGCAGGCCTCAGTTCAACTTCTTCCATGTCGTCACAAGTATGCGCTCTCTCTCTCTCTCTCTCTCTCTCTCTCTCTCTCTCTCTCTCTCTCTCTCTCTCTCTCTCTCTCTCTCTCTCTCTCTCTCTCCCTCTCTCTCTCTCTCTCTCTCTCTCTCTCTCTCTCTCTCTCTCTCTCTCTCTCTCTCTCTCTCTCTCTCCATTATTAGTGTAAGTCAATGTAGGTTTCTTTTTTGTGACACTCAACAATGTTTGAAAAATTTTCTTGTCTAAGTGTCTGCATATTTTGTTTTTGTTTTGTTTGCTGTTTAATCATCAAGAAAAGTATGTAGAAGAAAGACACCACCTGAGAAAATCTTAGCCTTTTGGTTTGTACATAAAAATTTAATCATGTATAAGGATTCTCCTTTGAATACATTTCCCAATCACATTACATTTGGAATATTAACCTGCTACCTCTCAAAGTCAGCCCTACTAAAGATGAAAATCATCTCATCCTGTTTATTTTAAAAAGACAAAAGACTCTTGCCCATTTCCTCCACTTAGTATTACAAAGTGTTGCTAGTTTTTAGCTTCGCTGCTGTACAGAGCACATATCGTACAGTTATCCTCCAACAATCCAACTATTTTTGTGTTACTATGGGCTCATCTAAAATTCATTGAAGTTGTATGTATTATTTTAAAATTCCTGTAAATTTTTATATGATTTTGTTACCTTTCAGGGCTTCATCTTTTAAGACCACCATCCTAGCATGATATCGTTGACCTTATACAAGGTCATTATGAGTTAATGTACATTCGACTTGCTTGTTTACTCTGTTATAGAGTTCTTCTAAGCAAAATTCTGAAGTGCTACTTAATGTTTATGCTTAGTTTAATTAATATTTCACACTATTTTGATAGAATTATGGTTTAATTATTAACTAAGCATTTTGTATAAGTTCATTACAGGGCTATAGGTTACTGATACGACACTATCACTGCTCTGTTAGTTATGGCAGTGTTTTAGTTAGTAATTTCAATACATTACTAGTTTCTGCTTTAATTGGTGTTTTTGTGTAGTTTCAAGAGAATGTCAATTTAAATGATTTATATGCAGCTTCAGAGCATGGAAGTCTACCATGTCTCTTGTTTACACTATGTATACACCTTTTATGATATGCAGCATCTATAATATGTAGTCAGTGGAAGTCTGAGCTGCCATTTTAGGTAATTAGTTATATACTGATTTCCCGATTTAGGCTAGTAGCTAGTTAGTCACATACCAATTTGCTAATCTTTTAATCTTTGCTTTGTTTTCTCTTCTTGTGTGAGGAATGTTTATGAATGAAATGCATGTTCAAAGTGATCGCCCTTTGAGCGTTGAAGGTAAGGAGAGACTAATAAATGAAGGAAGACAACCTACAGTTTGTTGTTGTCTATACTGATTCATTGGGTAGTATGCCCAAGTTTAGGCAGCCCATGAGGTACAAGTCCCCCCCCCCTTCCCCGCATGTCTGAGTACAGCCTTCAGGCCTCTAAATCCGGGCACATGCGATTCATGCCAGATCCATTGGATCCAACTCCTGATACTATTCTACCATTACCAGCTGTCCAGCAGACACCTGCCATCCTGACATTAAGATGGGATCTTTTCAGTCACATATGCACCAACATTGATCCCTAAAAAGCAGTCATACAGAAACAGTAAGAAACCAATTCTTGAGAACACTGGATCTCCTTATCCCCTCAGAACGGGAGCTGGGGTGATCCAGGCCATTTGTAGGGGCTTCGGGTTTTGTTCATCAAGTCTCATCCCTCTCCTCCTCTCCTCTTTATATGAATAAACCATCGGATCTAGAGAGGATGCCTTTCTATGACAGGAGCTAAAGTCACTTATAAAAAAGAGGTGGTGGAACTTGCGCAAAGGCCATAATCCCCAGGATTTTACTTACAGTTTCTTTTTTGAAAAGCAAAGAGCAGATGTTCTTTCTGTTCTAGCTCATCTAGTCTTTATTGTGAACTGGGAAAAGTCAGACCTGTGTCCATCCAAAAACTTTGTTGATCTGGGTATAGAGTTCTTAACCGACTGGGATCTGGTGTAGCTTCCTCAATTTCACATCACCAGAATCGTCATCTTGTCGAGTCTGTTTCCAGCAAGAATTTGATTTCAGTAAGATCATTTTTGCAACTCTGCAGTTTATTCAGTTCGACAGAGGACCTGATCCCACTTGGCCAACTTTTTATGAACCCCTTAGAGATGTCATTGCTGACTCGGTGGCGCCCTTTTTCAGGTCCCCAGGCGCCCTTTTTCAGGTCCCCATTATCAAGCCATCTTGATCATGATCAAGATTTGATCAGTCCTGCATCAGTGGCACAACCCAAGTTGACTGACCAGGGGAATCCTACTAAAGAAGCCATAAGGAGAATTAACAGTATGCACTGAGGCCAGTGCATATGGTTGGCTATCCACCTGTTGCTGGACTTCACTATTGTCAGCTGCTTGTGTGAGCCAAGGATGGTGGCCTCTGGAAAAGAAAGCTGTCATCAAGGCCTTTCACTTCTGGGAAAACAGTCCTCATGATGTCTGATAACTCGGTAGTGGTATGCTATCTCCTCAGACAGGTGGGGGGCACCAAATCACTGAAACTATATGTCCTGATTTGGTAGTTTCTGTGTTGGTGAAAAACGTCAGACTGACTCAATGTCTTGACCAGTACTATCCAGGAGAGGTCAGGTCTTCCACACTGAGTGGTCTCTCAACCCATTGCTTGTCACTAAGATCTGTGCCCTGTAGGGACACCAGATGATTGATCTTTTTACAATGTGGTGGGATCACAAGTTACCCACCCACACCTCTCCATTTCCAGACTCAGAAGCTTGTGCTGTGGATACACAATCAGTTGGGAGGGGTTGTGGGCCTTTGCCTACCCTCCCACAGTCCTGATACCAAAATTAATCCAGAAATTATTAGGGTTTAAATTGTAATGTAATTATAATCACCCCTCTCAGGTAGGACAAGTCCTAGGTCACCAATCTACTCAATCAAGTGATAGATATAACCAGGATGATCACTACCAACCAAATCACCTTATGTAACCAGAATTGAGAGTGTTCCATTTCTGTTTGGACTGTCTTCTTCTGCATGCTTGGCTCTTATCAGGACATCCTTGTGAGATTGATGAGAGAATACCTTTTCACTCTAAAGCTTCATGAAGAATAGTGGCATATGTTTAGGGACTGGTGCATCATATCCCTTTGAGTGCCTCAGTCCCTCAACTGACCGACTTTTCTTTTTGAGGAGAAACATTTGGCCCTGATAACTATCAAAGTCTTCCATTATAAGATTTCAGACACATGATAGATATGATATTGGGGCATGATAAAGACCTTTAAGATCTTTTAGCCAGTTTTGATCTCCATTGGCCAAAATCCATAACCCGTCTCCCAAATGGAATCTGTCCTGGATTCTACCATGGCTCAGCTGAAGTAACTTTGCTAAAGTTTCTATCATACAAGACATATTTCTTGATAGCTTTAGCCTCTATGCAGGGTAAGTGAGCCCTTTCAATCAACCAAAACTAAGTAACTTTGCTAATGTTTCTTTCATACAAGACATATTTCCTGATAGCTTTAGCCTCTGCATGCAGGGTAAGTGAGCCCTTTCAGTCAACCCAAACTATTTCATTTCAGTTCAGATGTTTCAGTAGTTGTCCTGACACAAATAGACTTTGTGTCCAAAATCCAGTTACCATCTGTTGGTAACCAAAAAGTCATCATTCAATCTTCCATAACAAGTTGAGAGCAGATCATGTCTTGGCTCTCATTCACTATTTGAAAAGCACAGAGATGTTTCAGGGCACATTCAGGTACCTCTTTCTTCCGCTGAAGACCAGAAAGCACAACATCACCCATCCTCACTTTGTGGCTGAAATGGATTATACACTCAGCATACTCTGAGATCTTTCAAGATGAGAGTCAAACCTTGCAGATTAGAGACATCTCTGCAAGCCTTGTTTTCAAATGTAACATTTCAATCCAAGATTATGTAAAGGCAGTTTGCTGGCATGTAAAGTCAACCTTCTCTAAGTAAATCAACACATCCTGTTAGCTTCACTGGATTCACCAGTGAAGCGTTTGTAGATAAGATTTCAGCTTCATCTTCTCAACTATAGATAATAGTCCCAGGTCAAGGGATCCCAGGCTGTGTTGCTTGTGTCATTAGGATAATGGGTTATCTTTCACATGGGAAATCCAGCTATTCATCACCAGAAGGATACCCAAGGTAGAAGTCGGATGCTCAGCATCCCCTCCTCTTACTTATTCTCCTAATGTAATGTGATCGGGGAACTTATTGGAAGGATAAAGCAAATTTTTAAGTAAATTAAGTTTCTCCAAGATTACTTATCCAATCACATTACTTAAAAGCCCTCCCAACCGCCCTACGATATGTGTATCTGCATTAGTATCTCACACAGCTAAAAACTGGCAACACCTGGTGGTATCAAAGGGAGATAATGGGTAAGAGTTACTGCCCCTTTTTTATTTAAAATGGACAAGCTAGAACGATTTTCATCTTTTAGTAGGGCTGGATTCACGAGGTAGCAGGATAATAGTTCTATGGTAATGTGATTGGGTAAGCGTTCTCGGAGAAATACAATTACTTAATTTGCTTTTTACGTATTATTTTTTATCTGTTTGTATACATAAAATTTTACAGAATTTTAACATGTTATGTTTTATATTTTCTCGTTTTATTTAATGTTTACAATTTTATTTATGAGGCTTCTAAAACTGTGTGTAATTTAATTACATTTTTCAGTCTTAACATTTTGTTGGAGAGTGAGGTTTGCATGTTTGTATATGGTAAACCCTATACAAGCCACCAATTTAGTCTCGATTTTTTGTAGCGCATTACCAGTGAATTGTTGACATTAATATTTTCTAGGATCCTCTGTTTTGTCAACTTCATCGATTAACTGTTAGCTGGCATAGTCTATTTGTTTTGAGTTAGTGGAAATAGGGAGTACCAATGCCGACAGCTGGCATCCTTGATAATTTGATTTATGACTATTTCTAGATAACCATTTAAGACTGTACAGTACATACTCAATGTGTTTATAGCCCCTGATATTTCATTTGTATACATCATCACATTTAAGTTTGGTTTTTCTTTCCTCTTCCTTATTTGTTTGGTACATACACATGTTGACTGCCCTGTCATGCGGTCTACCTCGGTAATATTGTAGCAGTGCATAACAGTTTCCGAACCATTGCTATCGGCAACAGCTAAACACGGTATGTGTTGCGAATTACAAAACTGATATATTTTGTTTTATTCTTTTCTTGGGGCAATACAATTGCAATGTAATAGTGTGTAAAATACGAAATTGGTAATTTATATGAATGATCATTGTGAAGATTGACTAAATATACACATGCAATGCTTGTTTGAATAAACCCACAAAAATTGTATGTTTTAGAACTGTGGGTTTTGTGGGCGTTGTGGTTTTTAGAACTGTGTTTTGTGGGCATTGTGGGTTTTAGAACTCTGGGTTTTGTGGGCGCTGTGGGTTTTTTTAGGAGTTTAGAAGGCTTTTTGGGCTGCTTGTTGGTTTCAGTCAGCTAGCAACAAACAAACTAGATACATCACAGTTATTGTGAGTTTATTTTTTATTTTGTTTTGTTTAGTTTATTTCAGAGTTATGTAACTTTAGGCAATCTTTTGGACAGTAAGTTTTGTTAAAGTTTATTTAAGCACAAAGTAATATTTATTTAAGAATTTATTTTATTTTTAATTCCTTTTTTCCAAATTATATGCATTCTAGTCATATATAATTTATTTTTTAAGCAAACTAGATGTTGTTATATCCCTTGTTATTTGAGCCTCAGTTATATGGTCAGGTGAGTGTTGTCCTCACAGATCAATACTTTTATTTATTTATTTATTTATTTTTATTTGATTAGTTTTATAAAGCTAAAGACATATATAGAAGTTTCTCTACAAATATATTAATTCCTTTTCTTAAATTAAAGGTCTAACAATGTTCTTAGGGAAATAGAATGTCTTAGTCATTGTGAGTATACATTCAATTCAACAATACTTAATTATTCTAGCAATTGATGAAAACATAATTTATGTAAATGTTTATTTGATAATTTATTAGTTGTCTGAGTCATTGTGAGTGTTTTCCTCACCGACTTGACATTCTAAGTTCAATTCAACAATACCTGAATAATCTAGCAATTGATAAAAAAGATAATTTATTTAAATTTCTTTATCTTTAATTTACTAGTGGTCTAAGTCATTGTGAGTGTTTTCCTCACCAACTTGACATTCTAAATTCATTTACACAATATGTGAACAATTTAACAGTCTATCAAACATAATTTATTTAGATTTCTATTTATTAATTTATTAGTTGTTTAAGTCATTGTGAGTGTTTTCCTCACTGACTTGACAGCCAATTTACTTTCATCTATATTAATTCACCTCAAATAAGTAATATGCTATACTTGAAGTGTGAAGTCAAGTAAGTGTTTTCCTTGCAGATTTTACATTTCATATATTACAGTCAAGTCATATTTTCTCTTCTGTAGTAAACTTCATTGCATTTAAATCCAAATATGAAAACTCTTATATAATTTTCATTCATCAAAAGAAGTAATAATATAATGAACTAATAGTATAGTGCTAATGTGTACCCTGTGAAATTATCATATACTGTACCTCAAGACAATGATAGTATTTTGGATTAGTACACAATACAACAAGACTGTCATGGTTATGAACTGACTTTATTCAATGTTTCTTAATAATTGAATCATCATATTATATTATGGTTGAAAAGAAATCAAAAGTTCACTCCATTCTCCCCTCCTTCGTTAGATGTTTAAAAGCATACTCATCCCTGGTGCCGTACTCCAGTGTAGTATTCTCAGGACCTAGCTTGGCCGTTACAATATATTTTGATATCTAACAGATACCTATTTTAGCAATAATATTTAGTTTTAGTAACCGTGTTAACATAAAATTTTTGTGTCTTATAGGGGAATGTGCTTACATTGTGCCATACAGTTGGAGACTTGTCCTATATGTAGACAAGTTATTGTGGAGAGAAAAGAAATCCTGGTGAAATCTTTGCCAAATTCAGATAGGCAGGATGCCTTCAGACCAGACCTGGCTAGGCCAGATCCACCTAGGTCAGAAACAGGAATCAATTCTAAGTCACCAGAGCAAGATATTAGGTCAGGCTCGAGAGACAAACCTTCCATATCCAGGCCAGATTCAGGAGACAACCCAGAAACACCCAGGTCAGACACTGGAGTCAAAACTAGGTCACAATATTCTGATTCTATGTCAGATTCAGAAGGAGAACCCTCAGCATCAAGGCTGAATTCAGGAGACAAATCTGCAACATCTGAGTTGGATGCAGGAATCAAATCCAGATCACCACAGTCAGATTCAAATGGGAAATCTACATCCTCAACAGACAGACCCCAACAAATATCAGGAAAAACAAGAGATAACATACATACAAACAATTTTATATCCTAGCAAAGCAACTAGGACTAGTTTAGACAGTGGCTCAATTTTCAATAAAAATATTTATTAGCTCAATGTAGATTTTAAAATGTCTTTCATGCAGATCTAAAGCAGTTGAACCAAATTTAGATCTATAATCAAACCTGTTCATAAATTTCATCCACTGGACTGGAATGAATATGACTTTGACCTGCATGTACACGAAAATGTGCACTAAGCTCGAATGGGGCTTGTTATAAATTAATTTTCTTTACTGGTATATGTTATATGGCAATGACCAGTATAGCAGGTTTCACTAATTTACTGACGGATGGTCATCTCTTTTAATTCACTGTGGTTAGAGTAAATTCATTTGTGTCTGTGTTGCTTCACTATGTTCAGATTGACTTTATGAATAAAGGATAGTTAGAATGTCAAACTACATACCACAAATAACATATTTGCAAGTCCATTTACCTACTTGCAAGTCAAGACCATATGCTTATAGGGCAGCTTTGTCATCAGAAAAACTTCATTTTGTTTTTGTACTAAATACTTAAAGGTTGAAACATCTATCTAGAGCCTTCTATTTTCCTTGCAGTTTAATACTAAATTCTCCTATATTTCAGAGATTTATTATGGGACATTTAGGACATATTTGATTCAAGCACATGTTTTGTAGAGTTTTCCAATAAAACTTTAAATTTCTGTATTAATTCAGCAGGATTTTAATCTATGCCATTATGGCAACTCCACCTATTGCTCCGAAGCCCAACATTTTTACTAATTACACTATCTAAACAAAAAAGGAGAATGTCACAGTTTTTCTCACTGTTAGGAGCAAAATGTTCTCCCCATTTTCTCTTGAACAGCTAAGAATGTTGCATTGACAAGCTGCCTGAATGTGAGAAAACATGAAAGCAATTTGAAAAAGATCTGCTCTTTAGTGTTATGGACAGAAATTTAAATGATAATGAGTTTGGGGATAAGTGGAATTTCTGCATTATGGTATGGCACTCATCTTTTAATTTGTTCATCATATTGGATTGTGCAGTGCCCTTGATTGAACTAGGCTGAACACTGCATTTCTTGAATCACATGCATTCTTAATATACTCAAACTAAGGGGAGGTAAATTTTGTGTCACTGGTCAAAACCAGGTTTATGCACAATCACTTTCTTTTCGAAATAGGCATATGTATACTAATGACTTAATTATTACTCATTTTACTGAATTATACTGTACTACATTATGTTACAAATTCATGTAATAATCTGTAATAATCTGTTTTATTCACTAACAGAAGGAATCAAGAAACCACCATGAAATGTATACTATAGATAATTATTGTTCAGATGTAATAAACCTAATCAAAGTTTTGGGTACAAATTAGATAAACCAGCAGTTCAGATAATTAGCATCTTGTACTTATTTTCATTTTCATCAAACCAGTCTTACTGGAAAGAGATGTATCAATCACTTTCCTGCCAGCAGCACTCGTGTCAACAGTTTTGATAAAGTGTTCGTTTAAATTTTAAAATTTTTATATTTTTCCCAAACCCTTTAGGTGATTCTTTTCCTACTTTGGCATGAATCATTATCTGGTTTAAACAATTCATTCTGTGACACATCACCAATAGAGGAAATGTAAAGATTTTTGATAAAGATATTCTTTGCTTATATTTTGTAAATCCCTTACAAATTCTTATCATGCTTAGAATTAATCCTCATGAAACTTAGACAGTTCCTTCTGTGACACTCTCACTTGTCCCATTGACTTTAGGTCAGGGTCACAATTATACAAGTTTTTATTTGAGTTTTGATTAAATGTTCCTTTTGCCAATATTTCATATACCCATTAATGCATTCTCTTCATTCTTGAGGTAAAATGTAATGAAATTAAGGCATTTATTCTGCAAAACATTTTTCTGATCTTCTGGCTTTAAAGTCCATGTCACAGTCATACATGATTTGTGTTAAGGTCTTTGGTTAAAGATTTACAAGTAGTTATGTTTCTTTATTCTTCTCATGGATTATATCAGCATTAAGGCTGTCACGTTATATGGCAAAGACAATCCATTATGAATACATTCTCTCACTTTTTGTCCATAAGATTAAAGTTGCATGGTTTGTTGCAATTCTTTGATAATGAATTCATTGTGAAAACCCTGGCATTGTAGTATTCTGCCTCTTTGCAAGTAAACCTTTTATTTTTTTACAGCGATACATGTTTTTTCTGTTACCAAACAATAGTAATAGTAATTATTCATATTTAATGTAATGTTTCTTAACAATTTCTATGGTTTGTTTTACATTTACAATCTAATATTGGTACAAAGAAACCTTTGTGCTTTCATTTTGAAACACATTCATTTATTATTATCTTCCATATGGTCATGTTTACATGGTTTACTACAATGATTTGATCATGAATTCACATTATATTATTCTGTCTCAATGTTAGGAAACGTTTATTTTTTTTACGTTGTTACAAATTAAAGTCGATGTGGACATTTTTTATGAGCCTCAGTGTTAAATTTTTTACTATCTTCATATTAAGTGGACATGCCAGAAATATAATTTTTTTAGGATTTACTGTTTATTTTTTTTAATTCAATGAAGTATTGAACTGAAAAAAAAATATGCAGACTGTAAATCAAATCATACAAAGTTTGTGCATCATTTTTTGGGTTCATACTACATTGAATTTAAGAAAAAGCTGTCAATCCTTCTAATTAAATTCAACAGCACAAATGGTCAAATTAACTCATAGTTTAATAATATTCTTTTTTAAGCATATTTTGAATTTCATTTATAAGGCATAATAATACAGAATATTTAAGGTTCATGATATATACAACCAATCGGGTAAAAGCATTGTTTTTTAAACCATGTCTACTTCTCAGTTGAAGATGAGGCCACCACTTAAATTAAAAAATAAAAATCCATATTTGCATGATAGAAATCATCATCCACAAAGACTGCTTCATTGTTTTCATGCAAAACATGATTTTGTTCTTCAATTTCGTCAATGTACAAATTAGGATACAATGCCATTTCACACAGTACCGTCACATCTTCACATCATGATATGTAAGTAAACAGTGTTTATTTATTCATTAAAAATGTATTTCATTTGTAGCCCTGAGTGGTCTAAAGTGCTGTCCGTTAGGGATCACTGCCATCTCACCTCTGTCTACGTGGGTTCGAGTCTAGGATTCGGTGAATGTGGATATGTGAGAAAGCTTGCCAGTAGCTTCTTGTGGGTCGTGGTTCTTTCCGGTGAATTTCCCGGTTTCTTCCTACACCATTAATACTGGCCGCCATGAATAGCCTATCATGTGCTAAAAAAAATGGCGTTAAACCCAACAACAACAACAACATTTGTAGCATTAGCAAAGATATCTCATTTATTTGAAAACAAAAGGTCCAGTATTTGCTTTATATTTAAAATATTTTGTAAGATGTCTGAGTGATCTTATATTCTAAATATAGTCCTCATTGAGTTTAAATTTAATTAGTTCAGATGAAGACAGTTTTATTATTATTTTGGCTTGTAATCAATACCATAATCAGCTGTCAGCAGGAAACTCTATATCAGGTAGAGTTTGGAACAATAATGAATAGATTTTTCCTACACACAATAGTCCAGTCTTTAACCTTTGACATTTTAACATCAGCTTTTCATGCCTGACCAAAAATACGGAATGAGCATATAGTGTCTGGGTTTGCATATGGAAGGCCATTTGTTTCACCATGGTCAAGTTTTGCCTTTAGGTCAGTTTGTCAGTTTGTCAGGAAGTGTTAGCCCCAGAATCATAAAACTTGGTATGTAAATGTGTCTTGGTGAGTACTACACCTTGGAA
The DNA here is from genome assembly GCA_016746295.1 of Potamilus streckersoni. Lineage (NCBI taxonomy): Eukaryota > Metazoa > Mollusca > Bivalvia > Unionida > Unionidae > Potamilus > Potamilus streckersoni. The sequence goes on from JAEAOA010001977.1 coordinate 2,222,545, forward strand.
TGTAAATGTGTCTTGGTGAGTACTACACCTTGGAATGTAAATTTGTCTTGGTGAGTACTACAACTTGGTATGTAAATGTGTCTTGGTGAGTACTACACCTTGGTATATAGATGTGTCTTGGTGAGTACTACACCTTGGTATGTAGATGTGTTTTGGTGAGTACTACACCTTGGAATGTAAATGTGTCTTGGTGAGTACTACACCTTGGAATGTAAATGTGTCTTGGTGAGTACTACACCTTGGAATGTAAATTTGTCTTGGTGAATACTACAACTTGGTATGTAAATGTGTCTTGGTGAGTACTACACCTTGGTATATAGATGTGTCTTGGTGAGTACTACACCTTGGTATGTAGATGTGTTTTGGTGAGTACTACACCTTGGAATGTAAATGTGTCTTGGTGAGTACTACACCTTGGAATGTAAATTTGTCTTGGTGAGTACTACAACTTGGTATGTAAATGTGTCTTGGTGAGTACTACACCTTGGTGTGTTGGTGTGTAGATGTGTCTTGGTGAGTACTACACCTTGGTATGTAGATGTGTTTTGGTGAGTACTACACCTTGGAATGTAAATTTGTCTTGGTGAGTACTACACCTTGGTATGTAAATGTGTCTTGGTGAGTACTACACCTTAGTATGTAAATGTGTCTTGGTGAGTACTACACCTTGGAATGTAAATGTTTCTTGGTGAGTACTACATCTTCTACCAAAAGTGGTCACAGTGACGTTAATTTTACATTTATATGACATCGGGTTCAATTTTGTGTTAAGATGAGTTTCACATGGGGGTGGCATGGCATTTGAACCAGACACAATTGTTAACTATACAATATTAGATCGGTGAGACTTACCTGTCATCCGGTTTACAGATTATATTTGATTGAAAGTTTTGCTTAAATATTACTATTTTTACTAGTAAGCTTGTAAATTAATCGTAACTGCATGGGTATTGAATGATTTTGTATTTGGGGTGGGCCCTTCTGAGTCTTGAAGAAATTGTTTAGTATTGGTAATTAATTTACATCTATAGTTTTTGTACTGATCTGTAATTATAAATGACAATAAGACAGAATTGATTACTGATAAAAATCTAGGTGTTTTTTAATGCAGTAACTTTGGAGTCAGCTGTAGGCTTTGTTTTTTTTATCCAGTCTGTTTTATTTTATGTTTTTCACCTAAAGATTTCAGCTGCACAAAGCACCATTTCATTGATTTAATTCACTAATGTTTAGCATGATAAAGCTTTCAGATTTAGCATGACTAAAAAAATGTATGTCATATTTCTGTAAGGGCTGTGTATTGCTTAAGACATTGTAATTTTTAGTTTTGCTTTATATGACCTGGCTCTGTACTTAAAACTTTTTGAGCATTTTTGACAATCTGTATCTTCCATTATCTTATAATCAATGAACTTTCAGGATTTTTTTTTACTTTGGGTTCGTCTTCTAGAATGCTAAAGGTCAATGTTGATATTATACTCCAAATATTATTATCTAATTTGAGATCTTGAGTTTCATTATCAAAAAAAAAAATGTAAAGAATACAGGGCTTGAAACATCACTTGAGACAGCTTCCTTTTTCACAGGTTTCTTTAGACATTGTCCACCAAAACCTTCATATTTGGCCTGGTCTTCAAAAAGTTTTTTATTAACTCGGGTTTTATCTCCCAACATCAATGAAAGCCTGACAAAGGGAAATCACTACTACCTTTCCATTGAAAATTCAAATTTATAGGACTGTGAATTAATTTTAATTGTTGTAATTAGTAACAGTCCTGGAATAATCTATTACCTAAATGCCAAGGACAAATTGAAAATCTGGCAAGCAACTGTTCTTTACCTTGAGCACTCCTAATAAAGCACACATTTCTTCCATGAAATATTTACATGTGGGGTTTTTATGCAACATCTGTCAACATCAGTACTCCCTGGATTGCAATCTGATGTTTTAATCACAGCAATTGGTATAAACAACAAGCTTGAGTTCATTACCCAAGTGAGAGATGTTGAGAATCAGGTGTTGCAGAATTTTCACATGTTTCATATTAATAAACTGAAAAAATTAAGGATATATATAAACAGCATGTAATCAGCGAAGGCATTTTCATCAGATAAATATTGGATGAATCAATCATTTATCTATTTAAAAAAACTCATTTCAATTGTGTATACCATTGCAATCTTTTTCTTAACTGTAAGGGCCTACAAAATTCTGAGGTTATGTGCTGGTCGCAAACCAATCAAAGCCTCTTCATTGAGACTTGTTTAGTTATTTATAAAATAAATTCATTAAATGTACATTTTTTTTATATTTTTTTTTACATGCAGTTATATTTAGATACTCTTTGATATGTTCACTGAAATGATTTGGTTGATACTGATTTCAGTACTAGACAGCGTAAAATAGGATTCGTTCGTTAAGCAATATTTTAGGTTGACTATAAACATTTTTCATGTTAAAGTGCAATGTGTCAAAAAGAATATAAATGCCCTTGAATATCATCACATCACGCTTTAATATATAAATAATGAACAAAAAAATCTAAATCTTTGGTTAAAATAAATCCATTTGCTGAGAATTTTTTACAATTAATGACTTTGGTATCTTCATGGTTATACAGACAAAATTGTTCCTAGTGCCCTGTTCAGTTTTAGAAACTCTTAAGGTTCAAAATTGAGCAGAAAGTTTATGGATAATTACAGCCTGCAATGAAGACAACAATAGTAATAACCACTACCACTGTTGTACGCCACAAAGAAATTAGATTTTTAAATTATTAATACATTTATTTGTACTATTAACTCCATGCACCACGTTTACGGGGCAGGAGGTGGTAGCCCACTTCTGAGCTCTGTAATGTTAAGGTCATGTACGACACAGTAAAGTGGGTGGTATTATAGAGTAGACAGATGTAGCTTTACGATGATTCCAAATAATATGGATGTTCTAGTTACACTACAAAATACAGAGGGAAAAATGTCATTTTTTGGACCCTAGGTTTTTTTTCACGCTGAAATTCACCCGAGGTCGTGATCCTGTTTTGTATCTGGATTTTAGAATTTTTTGCCTCAGATCTAAGACAGACCAGTCTAAATTGCACATAGACATGTGAACCTTTGCAAAAAGTAGGATAAGATGGGCATTTAGAATGAAGAGCGGTCTCGACATGAAAATGATGGGTTCATTAAGCAAAAAAAAAAAAAATTCCAATTTTTACCCTTCTGCTCATGCTCAGGCGAAAGAGCCAATGAAAATCAACATTTCTAACACAAATAGTCATTAAGTTAACTAAAAATGTCTTCCAAGTTGATGTTTTATAATGTATTCTGAAATATCTCCCAAAATCGATTTCCTACTCGCATTTCAGGTGAAAATGACAAAAACCTCCCGGGGTTAATGGGTTAAGAGCAGAGCACTGTACTTACTTAATGGTCAAGTCTAGCTACAAACACCAGAGACCCATATCTGCCATGTATATGGTAATACATATAATCCTTTTGTTTATTAGACCTTAACAATTGCACTTTCTTGACACTTTATTGAAATCACATAAAGTTGGTGCCTCTAACATGTAGCCTTTAATATTTTACTGGGCACTTTGTGTCAAGACAATCCCAGATTTAGAAAAAAGCCATTATGTACAAAAAAAAAGATTTTTGTGTTGGGAAAGTTGATTTTGTTGCTTGGCTCCTAATATTTATTTTTTTTTATTTTTGAGCAAGAGGGGACAAAAATTAAATATTTCCAGTTCTGAGTAAGTTTAATAAATTCTAGATGGATTTGTTGGATTTTTTGTGATGAGAAATAATAGCCAAGGAAAATTGTAATTTTTTTAAAAACATCTTTAAGATTAAAACTGATGGTAGCTAAGGCTTGGATATGCACTGTAGAATTTATCCAAGGCATACAGGATTGACCTTCACTCTTATGTGTAGTGCTCTCACAGTACTATGTTCACTAGTTCCATCAAAACATGTAGCTCTTAAATCTTGTACTACACCATTTAATGTTTTCAATGCTACTTAGTATTCCTGTCACAATTATTCTAATAGAAGTTTTTATTGTTAAATCAAGAAATATTTGCTATTATCAGAATAAAGTAAAGTATATGATGATGAATATGGGAGTTCCCTTTCAAAATAAAACTATAGTATATGGTGGTATAATGCAGCAGTTCTCTCTCAGATTAAAGTGTAATATGTAATGACAATATTTCAAATGTGAATTTAATATATGTATTGATATAATACAAAATATGACCTAATTCTTGATTCAAAGTATGACCTTATTTCTTGATGTAAAATTTGAACTAATTTCTTTACGCAAAATATTATCTGATTTCTTGATACAAAACATGACCAGATTTCTTGGTACAATACATGACCTGATTTTTCCTGTAAACTGTGATTTAGACATTTCTCAGTGCTTTAAATAACATGATTCATATTATTCGGGTAAAATGTCGTATAAAAACTATTAAATTTTGTGGACTTTATTATGATGTAAGTGTAAAATATATTAATTTTTGATATAAGAAATCTCTTTCTGCTTGATGGTTAGAGTATTTGCAAAACCATTTAAAATGAACAAAATTTCATTGCTTCAAAAAACATGGAATCATCATTTATTATTTTACTTTAGTGTACCAGGTTTTTATCCAATAACCTTATTTTGCAGCTTGTATTTGATGTTTGCGAGTATCAGTAGTTAAAGTGGAATTGTGTGTTTGGCTGCATATATATGAAGTTCGTATTAAAGCACATGGCTTTGTTTCAAGCATAACCTTAAATAAACTAACTGTGATAGTCACATCATTTGTTATCTTTATTATTTTTCTTCAGCTTTTATCATGTATCCAGCTTTCATTCATTTCAAACCAGATTTGCTGTCTAATGTATCTTCTAAATATAATATACATCTTCATTTGAAGGATAATTGTTTCTGTTCTTTTCTCCATCATTTAGTTTTTAAATCAATATCATAAAATAAAATAAACTTACATAATGCTCAACATACAATTTATAATGTCGCATTAATTTTTATGCCCATGCCATGCTTAATGTTATATTTGTCTTCCATCCATCCATCCATCCATCCCGTACATACTACTTCTGCACCTTTCCATCAAAAATATTGAATTCGGAAGAAATCTAGCATATGTAACTACCGAGCACCAGACTGGGAGATTGGGCAGAGCATTCTGTTTATTTCATTAATCATGCTGTGATGAGTTATGCCCATTCTTAGTGTTAAATGTGTATCCAATAATATACATCATATTAGAGTACTAGACAATCAAAAATTGTTCATAGCATTTTGTGAGATTTCAATTAAATTTGCGAGATCTGATTTTTAGCTCTAATGATCATAGACCAGAAGAGTTTATGTTGTGTTCTGATAATAGTGTCGTGTAATTAATCCATCAACACAAGTTTGTTATCACTACTCCTCCTAAACTACATGGAGGGTTACCATGAAACTTTAAACTATATTCATCTCAAAGTCTAAATAAATGTGGTTGTTCTTGTCATTCAGTAAGACCACCACAGTGGCCATCTTGAAGATCTTTTTATTGCTACTACTGGATGGATGATCCTATCAACATTCGAGTTTTAAGACTTGTTATGATGTATAGCTGATCATAACTGATGACTTATGATATTTAGTTGGTCCTAAGTGAAGATGGTGCAACTCAGATATACAGTGTGGCCATTACAGCAACCATCTTGAAACTTTTAATGCTTTCAGAAAAGAGTCGTATCAGCATGGAGTTTTCAGTAAAAGACTTTTTGGTGCCTAGTTTGTCCTGAATATGGCCACTGCATGACTAGGTGGGGCATCGTGCTACATGTCTGTGGCATGATGCCCCAGTGCATCACCATAAACTGTCACACATCCATGCTCACCAAAAGACTTCTTATTATGTCTACTCGGTACTAAATGAAAATTGTGCTATCTGGAATTCATTATGGCCACCATGGCAGCCAGAATTAAAATCTTGTTATCCTTGTGATTGAAAAGTCATATTGATATGGAGCTTGCACCGGAAGATCTGGTTGATCCTGAATGAAAATGTTGCCAGCCTGACCTCAGATATGGCTACCAAAATGCACATGGTCACCAATTTTCATAAGTAGACTTTTTTTTAACCAAAAGTCTTAAAATTGAGACTAGTTGTCCTCAATGAAAACGGTGCCAATCTTGCATCTAATATGGCTGCCACAATGGCTAATTTTTTTAATCTTTTTATTCAAGAATATTATAAATAGCTTCAATACTTAACAGTTAAAAGAAGCAATGGTCTTATTTTCAAATTCCTAGGGATTCTTTTTTTGTTTTCTTACATATTCCATGTGCATTACTGCAAAAGAGAGACAAATTGTAATTTGTGTTCACCTGTACAACAAGTTGCAGATTTTGTGCTAATTGGCAAGTCAGCCTTTGATGATTAGCTCTGACGTTTGGCAGGCAATATTGACATCTGATGAAAATGTGAATATGTTACTGCTATCATGCTTTGGTGAGTTTTTCAAGAGTCATGCTCCATTTGGGTTATCAATATTTATGTTGTTCTTTTGAAATTTTACACAATTTCTCAGCACAAGATAGGTAGTATGCAGCAGCCAGCATGACTAATGGAAGAACCTAGGAAAACCCTGGTAAGAATTAATGATTCACAGGAAGCTACTAGCAGCAAATATTAATGTATATAGTAGTTACAATTTAATTCATTTCTGAGCAATTCAGCAGCTTTTCATGAATTGATCTGAAATAGGTAAGTATTATTTACATTAGGTTAAAATGTAGTTTTGTATTATTGCTCATCTGAATTTTTTGCACCTGCAATAAGGTCAAGTATAATTATGATATGATATCCATCCATCCATCCATCCCACAAAATTCAAAGTTAAGAAGTAGGATCAAAGGTACAGATGAATCGATTTTGCCTTCAGGCAAGAAATTTAGTAGTGCTTACATAATTGACACATTAAAAGTAGTTGTAGCAGTGTTCTTTTGGAAGGCAACTTGTATTTTATACCTTTTCTATTTTTATTTTAATATTTTGCTACTGTACTATCAGTACCTAGAGAAACCTCATCATGTCCTTGCCATTCTGATATATTTGTTATAATTTTAGGACAGTCACAGAACTATGTCATTAAAAAGAACTTCTTTTGCTATTCCTTAGTTGACCTTGATTTTTAATCTTAAAGATTTAAAATAAGTACAGGTTAAACCCATTATGATGCTATTCATTATAACGTGATTGCATTTATAAGGCAGTGGCAGCATGGCTCCCATTTTTTTTTAATTTATTTTTTTTATTTAAGGTGATCTCTCTTTTTAACTTCCTAAATACATGCTCAGAAAAGCTGATTATTCATATCCCTGGCAGATTTATAATCCCAGCACTTCATTTAATGTTGCCTTAACTTCTGAAATTTTCAAAAAGAAGTGTTATATTTGTTAATGAAAATAATCAAAAGCTATCAAATTCAGACAAGTTAAAAGATTTTTGAATACAGTCAGTACTACTTAATGTTTGGAGGAAGTAAACTTGGCGAACAAAACAATATATGAGCAAGAAGTTAGTTGAAACTACTACTGAAATTTCAATGCACATTTTCTATTGCAGAATTTTTTTGAAAAATTTCTAAATCCTTTTTTTGCAGTGTTATTCTTTGGACCATGAGCATCGCCTTATAACTGGTGTTACCTGTAAATGACTTAAAACTGAGAATTGCACATTTCGCTGTACCTTTGAGAGTAAACTTTTATATTTGTTTCCTACCTGTACTGTTTTTTAAAGTGGTTTACAAACAAAAAGTCATTTTTGATTGTTCTACGCAAATTTGCATTCATTTGTACTTTTGTTTTTCCAAACATTCAACTCAAGTGTCCAAATAAGTTACTCCATTGCATTCTCAGTCTTTTAGCAGTAAATATATTGTGTTATGTTAATATTGAAATATAGGAACAGAGTTAATTCCAAATATTTTTACCACAAATGAACTCGTCTGACTCCTTCAACAAATCCATCTTGTGAGTTATACAATAGAAATCTCATGTGACTGCAGGGAATAGGTATTTGGTGGGCTATGTAAGGAGCTTCTTGTATGCTGTGTATGTTAGTTTCAGGTTTAATGAACCTACTGTACATTCAGCTGATAAGCTTTACTGGTTACTTAATTCAAACTTCTAAAATGATGACTATCAGTATGTACATGATGTCATTGAGCATTTGTACTTAAAGATGTTAAATCCATTGATTAAGATGTGATGCAAGATATATTTATATGATGTGACTGTAAAGGACCAGAATTTAAGGTCAATTTTTGTTATTGTTAATTGTGGTATAACACATTTAGTTGACTACAAGTACCATTAACGAGATTTATGGGAAATGGACGCATTTTACAAAAATGTAAAAGTAGGGATTGGCCAGGAGTTATTGGTTTATGATTAAGGGCTTAGTTTGTTTAAACTCACTGAACAGAGTTCAAGTTTTGGTTCTGCATGGCAAACTGACAGTCGGAGATAGTCCAGGACCAGTTAGTAGCTTTTGTTGATAGAGGTAATGCAGTGTTTTAGTGCCCGGAAAAAAAGTGGGAGTCAGATTGGTCATGCTGTGAATTGGGCGTGGTTTCATACCAAAAAAAAAATTAAATGTACAGGAGTGGACTTTGAACTTCAGCCTACATTTCTCTATGAGAGAGGAAAAATAAGACCTGGAGACCCCGGGCATTTTAATGAGTAAAGTTCTTTTCAAACGAATTCTTATCCAAGGGAAAGACGTTTGTCTGATGGATTCGAGAAACACCAAAAGCTTGAAAAAACAAGGTAATTGCATAAATCTAATGCACGTCATTTATGCAATTATTTAATTGCTTATAAGTGCATGCATTTGTAAAAATTTATTTGTTGAGTCTTAGATTAATTTTCTTGATATGGTATACTTGTTTTGAGTTTGTTTATCTGAGTCCGCACAACAATATTTTCTTTTTCATCTACGTTGGCGGCTTGCTAAGTTATAGTCTCGATTATTGTAAGGAATTGTGTATCCTGAATTCGTGCTTATTCTATATAAGGAATTATGTATCTAACATAACTGTGTTGAGTTCATTTAGCTGAACTCGAACACGTTCATGATATTGTATTATATACATGGATGAATTGATGAAATGTTGATATTACAGAAATCGTTGGAACTATCCGAACAAATTTATTATGTATAATGGTAACCTTAAAGCAGGGCAAGGAATTTCATTCACTCACATGTAATGAGACCAAGTGAGGGGTTAATGCTTCATGTGGCGTAAATGGCCATTCGCAGACCATTAGTCTGGGAACTAAGCCGGAAGTTCTGATAAGTAGCCATATAGTCTGTTTGAATTCGATAGAGTTAACCTCTGACCTCGAGGGAGACTAATGATTTATTCCCGTATAATGTGACGGAAGATTCAGGTTGCTTTGTTATATTTTTATAAGGTGAGATAGTCTGGAAGAGACACGATTACAACCCAAACAATGTGGAACGGAAACAAAGGGACAGTATAGAACGAAAAAGCCAGACACCTAGAATTTTTGGAAAGAAAGAAAAGTGGAACAGAAGACTTACTGATGCAAAATAACCGAAGTACAGTCTAAGAGGACCTGTGGAACGGAATTAGACACCAGGTTATGAATTTTTGCAAGGCAGAGTTATTGGATCTTACACAAGGACTCGTAAATGATGATTTTGATTCTATCGTAAACAGAATCGGCTAATTTTATTGTTTTATTTGCATTTTTGAAATTCCTTAATTAGTTTAATACGTAAAGAAAGAAGTGTATCTTTTGAATTGTAACGTTCATATCATTTGCTTATGGAATTTGTTTTTTAAATTTGATTAAATTTTCGTATTTATTTGTAACGAGGGCTCGTTTTATTCTGTTTTATATATTAGTTTACATTACATATTTATTCCTTTCATAAATTCATAATTTTGTATTGACTTTATTCGATACCTGGCAAATTACATCGTTGGTGATTGCCTCTAGATACGAAGCCTAAAACCAGTAAACCCGCCACAGATAAGTCGAGGAGGAGTTTACCACAGGGACACATTTCAGTGCTGGGACTCTGCTCATTATCATGGTGCCTTTGAATTAGTACATGATTCAAGTTATGAACTATCAGGTATCAAATTAGAACTCTTTGACAGATTATATGATCCTGATGACTGTATGCTATCAGGCATTGAATTAGAGCTTTTGACAGATAATTCTATAATCCTGATGCCTGGGAAGTGTCAGGTATCAAATTAGAACTTGACAGATTATTATATGATTCTAATGACTATGAACTTTCAGGTATTGAATTAGAACTCTTGACAGATTATTATTTGGAGCCGACTGCCAACTATCTGGTATTGTCTTGATGACTGAACTATCAGAGTACTGAATTAGAACTCTTAACAGATTATTATATGGTCCTTATGATTTTGAAATACCAGTTATCGAATTAGAACTCTGGACATGATCCTGATGACTGAAAATGAATACATGGATGAATTAGTATCATGTGACAGATGCACCAAGGTACATGTGATTCATTGAATACTTCTTGAACAAAAAGACGACTACATAAAAATGATGAAAAGTCACATTTAAAGTATTAAAGTATTTGATTATGTATTAAAATGCCATTTTCTGTTTATATGGGTCATGAGTCAATACATATTTGTAAAAACAGTTGTAGAAGGGAAATGAATAAATCTGTCCAAAATATCAGACAACTATTGTTATATTCTAGAAGCAAAATCGGAAATTTTAATACACTAAGATGACTATTTCAAGGACTATCCAATGGCTTCAGAAAAATTAATTCAAATGAAAATGTTGTACATCCTTTGTAACAAGTTGATAAATAATTATAAAGGTATAGTACTAAAACTATGAAATACATTTTAACACCAATACGAAGCTTGACCGATCGTTATGAAACTGAATGCAATGCAGTGTTTTGTTCAGTCAACAAATATGGTTAAAATCCCACAGAACTGAATACAATTTTTTTAAAAAAAAAAACAAAAACTTTATTATGTACAGAAAAATGGAAAATCTAATAAAGAAAACAGTAAAATAAATATGATCCTTTGCCAAGTAAATATTATTGACAGTGACTTTGTATTTGACGGACATAGCTTGTTACCACTCTGGAGGCCATATTTCTATCAGATTTATATCAAACTTGGAATGTGGACTTATATCATCATGATCTCTAAGTTTATAATGATATCTTACTAATATTTAGTAAAGTAGTTTTGCATCTGTTGGCCAAACTCATCAACGCTCTAACAACTCTATTTATAATTAGATTTTGATCAATGTTGTAAAATAGTATTATGGCATCGAGATGTTTAATGCGTTTGATTATGAGCAACATCTACATATATCTATGAGTTAATTTTGTATCTTATTGGCAGTCAAGATACCTTATATTTTATTTTGCTCAGTACTTGTAAATGAGCCCACGATCTTATGTTGTATAACGAGCGTCATCTGTTATTACCAATGAAGTGATATTGCATCTGGTTTACTACTTCTCTGTAGACTATATTTCTCATCCAGTTTCCAATTTTTTTTATTAAAAAAGTTATATAGGCTTATATCATTAATATATCGGATTAATTCAATTGTGAGATTGATTATTGCATATTAATTATGCTTGTATCTTTTAAAATTATTTTTTTAACTGCTGAAATAAGTGACACTAACATATCAGTATGGGGTGGGTGGGATAAACTATATAGGATTATGTTGTTAGCGATATTGCTGAGCCAGCTTAATGAAAAGGTCATTTGTGATGTGTAAGTTATGATCTTTTGTTGTGTTGTAATTTGAGTCTCACACATATCTAACAACCCTTTTGTTTCCTCATTCTAAGTATCAAAAGATGCTACTTTTAATCTCTCTCTCTCTCTCTCTCTCTCTCTCTCTCTCTCTCTCTCTCTCTCTCTCTCTCTCTCTCTCTCTCTCTCTCGCACACACACACACACACATACACATGCAAGTTTTATGCACAGAATATAGTCATTTCATTTATCAGTGTCTGATTCCTAACCTGACTGTAGCTAGAGGCACCAAACATGTCAACTTGTTGGCGTTTTCAATCAAACAAGTTTTTAAGCAAAACGGTGGCCATATTTGCATGGGCAAGTCTGTGTTTTCAATCAATAGAAGTGATGTAGTTCGCCCTCACAGATGATCTCGGTAATTTCGAGAAGTTTGTAGTTACATCTCTGAACACATTATATACAAGAGTTCTATTTTTTATTTGTTCAGTTTGTCAGAAATATTAAAATAGACATTGCAAATAATGGAAGTAGGCGAGATTATTTACTGAAATGGACTATTCTACTAACCAGAAAGGACAGTTAGCAGTCGGTCTGCTTGTTTATATCGAGAACTTCCGTTTGGTTTTAAACCCCAGCAAGTTGACTGTATCCCCCCTCCCCCGTCGACGATCTGGTTAGAAATAAAATTGATGAATGAAATATCCAGATTTTGTGCATTTTTTTATATCCTTCACGTCTTTCGTTTCAAACATCGGTAGGAGGTAGAAACAAACGGGAGGGCGTGCAAATACGATAGTTACATAGACTACTTAGATTGAAAAAATGTAGGATGGTTAAGCATGATTGAATTTTGAAGGTTGTCTCGACTGATTACCGCACCTGTGTGAGTGACTGAAACATTTATCATACCAATTAATCATGTATATAGTAATAAATTAGGGAATGTCATTGATGTACATGTTCTTTGTCTCAGAAAGTGACCATTATCCAATCTGTATTATAGGCATATTAAATAGCAAGAATACTTGTGAGTACACAAGCAAGCATAAGGTATTCTCCCAAAGATGCTTCAAAAAAGTAAATGTTGATAACTTTTTATCTGCTTTACTAAACTCCCACCTCTTTAGTATAGCAAATTATAGAAAATCCACTGAAGCGCTTGAAAACTTGCACACTATTATGAATTCTGTGTTAGATCAACATGCTCAACATACAAACCTACATAGCTCAAAACAGATAAAAATGATGCTAGAGAGAATCGAAACTATTTTCATAAAATCAAGGATTAGCACAAGTATTAACTGGCGTAACAGATGTACTGCTATGATTCAATCTAAGAGAAATTTGTATAAAATATCTGTTAAAAATGCATAAATTCGAAACGAAATGTTCAAAATTCTGAAATATTTTACTCGTATAAAAGCAGTATGATCTCAGATCCATTGCGTACTATCGGCGGTGGCAGTGGCTGGGCTAGTTGCTCCGGGCGCGAGATGTCTTGTGGCACCAAAACCAATAAAGCCAGAGGTCATAGGGCACCAAAACCCCTTTTGGCCTTCATATTTGCCACTCTCCCAAGTCAACTAGACATTGATAACATTGAGATATCACTACATTCATTAACACATGTGAATTCCAATATATCAATTGCTAATATAAAGAACAAAAAACTACACGATTTTATTCATTCAAAAATTACAGAAAATTTACAACACACTGTTCCATTTATGTTATGTGTAGATGTAGTGAGTGAGCTGAAGAAGTTAAGTACTAAAAACATCTGGATTGGACTAAATTGGGCTATTAATTTTAAATAAACGTATGGAAAGTATTGCTCCATCTCATACCTACATAATTAATCCACAAAACATGTTAGGGAATCAATGCAGCAAGGTTAGGCCTGTTTATAAAATGTCATATCTAGACAATTATAGACCAATATCTACTATGCCAACCATGTCTAAGAAAGCCGTAAGCTCGCGAAAGCCATAAAGCAGACCACCCTTCTATCAAACAGGAGAATTAACATTGCTACATGTAAGGCGAGGACACTGTTTGAGACAGGAAAAACAGCCCAGGTAGCTGAATAAATGAGGAATTACAACATATCTCTACTGGGCAATAGTGAGACAAGATGGATTCAATCTGGACAAAAAAGACTGGTGACAGGAGAAATGCTACTGTATTCAGGACATGAGGAAGATGACACGCCTCATACACAGTGGGTTGGGCTTATGATATCAAAGTAATGCACTTATAGGATGGGAGCCACATCGGACGAGAATCCGCACGGCAACATTTAGGACCAAGAAGGAGGAAATAAAATATGAACGTCATACGGTGCTACGCTAACAAATAACGGCGAAGAAAAAGAGAAGGACCAGTTTTACAACAGACTAAATAACAAAAAAGAGAAATTCCAAGACGAAAATATCAATATCCTCATGGGTGATTTCAACGCCAAAACGGGTTCAGACAACACAGGGTATAAACAAGCCATGGGGATCTACGGTCTGGTTGAGATAAATGAAAATGCAGAGAGATTCGCAAATCTTTGTGCACTGAACAACTTCGTCATCGTTGGTACCATCTTTCCCTACAAAAGAATCCGCAAGAACACATAGATATGACCAGATCATGTGACAGAAAATTGACCACATATGCATAGCCAAGAATTTAAAAAGATCCCTGCAAGATGTGAGGGTGAAGAGGGGAGCAGAAGAGGCATCTGACCACCACTTAATTGTCGCAAGGCTGAAATTTAAACTGAAGAACTGGATGGGCACAGAAAAAGAAGAGAACAAAGTATAATATCAGTCTATTGAAAGATGTAAAATCTTACAAAGAGTACAGACTGACACTTAACAATAAGTACCATGTGCTACAAAAGCTTTTTGAAGATGAAAAAGACAATGCGAACAGCAGATGGCAGAAAGTTAAGGAGGCAGTACAATCATCATGCAAAGAAGTACTAGGCCCCATGAATCAGCAGCAGAAAGAATAGATTTCAGCCCAAACATTACACTAAATTCAAGAGTGGAAACAGAAGAAATCAACAGTAAAAAGCAGTATGAAACGAGCTACAAAAGTAAAGGTATAAAAAGAGTACACTGATACCCACAAAAGGTGAAAAGAAATATCAAGATAGACAATAGAAACTAAGTGGAAGTACTGGCAGCAGTGGCAGAAGAAGCGACCGGAAGTGGAAACATGAAGCTGTACTACATCACCAAGAAGCTGTCCGGCAAGTACAGCAAAACAGAGACTCGTAAAGGGAAAACATGGAAAACCCGTGGCAAGTACAGAACACCAAATGAATAGATTGGCAGAATATTTTGAAGAACTGTTGAACAGGCTATCACCACTAGATGCCTCAGAAATCAAGCTGCGAGAACCCCACCAGAGACAATATCAGAAAAGCCATCACCCAGCAAGGCAGCTGGACCTGATGACATCCCAACAGAAGCTCTCAGAGCAGACATAGGGGCTTCAGTAGAAATGATATACCCCCTCTTTGAGAAGATCTTGGAGGAAGAAGAATTACTGACTGACTGGAAGGAGGGATACCTGATCAAGATCCCTAAGAAAGGCAACCTCATCAATTGCTTCAACTACAGAGGAATTACACCTGTCAGTGAAAGAATTCAACCGGATGCGCTTGAAGAGGATGAAGGAGGCCATAGACCCACAGTTACGAGATGAACAAGCGAGATTCCGGCAGAACAGATCGTGTTTGGACCAAAGAGCTAGTATTCACATCATAGTCGAGCAATCGTTGGTAAGAAATCCTTCGCTCTACATCAACGTTTTCGATTATGAGAAGTCATCTGACAGCGTGGACAGAGAGACACTCTGGAAACCTTTGCTACTACTGCGTCCCAACCAAGCTGGTGAATATGATCAAGAACACATACAACGGAATGACTTGTAGAGTCATCCATGCAGGACAGCACACAGACAGTTTCCAAGTAATGACTGGCGCGATGCAAGGCTGCTTGCTGTCGCCGTTTTACTTCCTTTTCACCATCGACTGGATTATAAAGACGTCCACCACGGGGCGGAGAAATGGTGTCCAGTGGACATTGTGGAGTCACCTTGATGACCTAGACTTTGCCGATGATATAGCGCTCTTGTCCCACAGTCAGCAGCAAATGCAGGACAAGACCGACATACTGGCAGCCACGTGAGCACATGTTCAATATCCACAAAGACAAGACAAAGATCGTCAATATCAATTATGTCAGAAACAAACAAGTCATACTGCATGGAAGTCCTCTGGAAGAGGTGGAGTCCTTCACTTACCGGGGCATCATTATCAACCAGCAAGGTGGCACATATGCAGACATCAAGGAAAGGATCGAAAAGGCGAGAGCAGCTTTCAAACAGCTCAAGACCATCTGGAAGTCCAAAGAAATTTCCTTGACTTCCAAGACCAGACTATTTAATACCAACGTGAAGTCAGTCTTATTGTATGAAACAGAGACCAGGAGAACCACCAAGTCGACCATAAAGAGAGTATAGACCTTCATCAACAGTTGCCTAAGAAAAATTCTCTAGATCCGTTTGCCGGACACCAGCAGCAATGCCACCCTGTGGCAGAGATCCTCTCAGCTTCCAGTAGAGGATGAGATCATGAAGAGAAGGTGGGGTTGGATAGGACACACCCTGCCTAAACTACCAACCAATATTACCAGACACATTGAGATGCAACACTCAAGACAAACGGAGAAGGGGTCAACCAAGAAACACCTGGCGACGTGACCTTGATGCGGACATCACTAAGCTGGGTCACACATGGAGTCAACACGAGGGGATGGCACAGTACAGAAGTCTCTGGCGATCATTGGTGGACTTTCCATACTTCAGCAAGAGTGACGAGCAGTAAACCATGTCTAGCATTCTTGAATTACTTCTTTCCAGACATCTTTAATGGGTTCTGTTTAGGTCTTGCATTATTCATATTGTTTATAAATGGCTTGCCCTGTATTTTCAATATTCAAAAAACTGATCTAAATGCTGATTATACTACTTTGAGTGTCTTATTCTAACGTTATAACTTTGAGCAAAAAGGAACTGGTTGAAGATTTATGTAAATTAGAATATTGGTGTGTGTGTGTGTGTGTGTGTGTGTGTGTGTGTGTGTGTGTGTGTGTGTGTGAGAGAGAGAGAGAGTGTGTGTGTGTGTGTGTGTGTGAATTGGATTTTTAACGTAGCTTTAACAATTTTTCAGTCGTATCGCTACAATGTGTGACAGTTTATAGTGCTGTCTAGCACTGGGGCATCATGTAGCAGATGTGGCATGATGTCCCACCTATCAAATTATCCTGACACCAGGCCGACCATTATTAACACTAACCTCTTAATACTTAATACTGAGCCCCTCGCTAGACCTCCCGCATTCTAGTCGGACGCTCTAACCACTAGGCCATCGGAGTGGTTTGAATATTGGTGCTAATTAATAACAAGTTTATCAATCCCCTCAAATCCAAGGCAGTACGTTTTGGAATTTGGCAAAAATTATCAGTGTGCGGCAATCCATACCTTGAGCTGTATATCTTCAATGTTCTAATTGTTTTGATGAGTTCGTGTTGATAAGAATTTAGACTGGTGTTTGCAATTTTAACTCTTTTGAGAGTTTATAAGAATTTAGACTAATTATTGTAAGTCTTTTTTTTTAAATTCACGTTATTCAGAATCTAGACTGGTGTTTACAAGTTTGGCACGCTTGTACTGTAGTTTATCTCAATAATATATCTTGTACAGGGGATAAAATGTTATCTACCACTAATCTATCGGAAATTATTTCACAATACATTAATTTTTCCTCATTTTGCCTAGTAAGGGGAAGTCTGGAAGTACAACTCATATCAACATTTCAACGATCCACAAACTTCAACAAAAAAAAGCAGCAAGAATTGTCGTAAATTTACCATTTGATAACCATCCAACAGCCCTTCTGTCAGAATTTAAGTGCTTGTAATCGCAAAAGAAATTCTATGGCATAAATTCTCTACCAGATGGCTTTTCGGGGCGGAGGAACACCTCGTCACTTGAAATTAGCTAAAATGATGTTGACGTTGAGCTCCCCTTCTGTGTGAATCATTCCTCATTCCGTGCGGTTCAAGTACGAAATCTAATTGGTTCAAGATATCACATGACCTGAAATGTCTAAATTAATCGGTCCTTGATAGACGAGTCCGAGTGAAAATTACTCCACATGATAATCTACACCCATTGTATCTTGATGAAATGTAATCTTCTGTTTTGCATTATGCAGTTGTTTTATTTATAACGAGACAAAATAGGTTTTCATTAAGAGAATTTTGGTTACGAATTTTATTTCAGTTTAGCTGAGATTTTTTTTCAATACAAGCCAAATAGAATTTGAAACAAAACTGCACACGTTCATTTTACGTTTATAAATTCAAAAATAATGTTAATGTTTCTTGATTATACTGAAATAAATTTTACGGTGTAAAATTAACAAACGTTATGGGCATTGTAAAGTATTTAGTATTTGCGGAAAACAATTATATTCAAAATGCTTACACTTCTCAATCAAGAACTCTAAAAAGAGCAAAAATTTAAATTTAAAAAATAAATGCATAAGAAAAAAAGCAACAAAATCTATAACTTAATCTGCATTTAGTTGCTGATTTTAACCAAAAACGTACCACTAAAAGACGATGCATTGGACTGGATACACAAATCTGCTAAATGTACGAAGAGATAAGAAAAGCGAAGATACTTTACCATTTTTTCTTGTAAGCAATCTCTCTCTCTCTCTCTCTCTCTCTCTCTCTCTCTCTCTCTCTCTCTCTCTCTCTCTCTCTCTCTCTCTCTCTCTCTCTCTCTCTCTCTCTCTCTCTCTCTCTCTCTCGTTGCATCCACTTCAAGAAGCATTCACAATCGTATGTGCCATATAGTGTCAATCTCAAACAACTTTCAACTGCAATCACTTTATAAAATGTTTGCCAGTTTAGAACGAAAATTTAATATTTGGTTTCGTCTGATTAAGGATTCAACGATTGCTCAGATGTATCCGTTTGTCCCTGTGCATTTTTTGTGTGTCTAAGCAGTTTCAAAACCATTAAATACCTGCATAATGTATGTATGTCTTTAGGTAGGTATGTTATCAGCTTAAACTTTCGATTGTCTGTATTAGTCTAGCTTATGCACAAAAATCAAGGTTACAATTTACTCATATTCGTGAAGTTTATTCTGGCTATCATGCACAATATCGGTCAGATTAAAGTAAGATCTCCTATGCGAAGATCTGACAGCGACAGTATAAAGATCATGTTCTGATAAACTATGTTATTATCATAATCTCTGACTTTATCAGCCAATAGGATGAAGTCTTGTACATTAACAGTTGGGTGACTGTGCAGTGTGGCTGATAAAAACCAATGTATGCCGAACGATTTGATTCGCTTTCAAATTTGTTCAAGCTGCATTACTATTGGCTAAATTAAAAGTCACCAGAATATGAGCCCAAAACGGTCTCTGTCACGTCTTCGCGTATGACTGTAAAGATCTGAATTTGATCGGATTGGTGCATTTTAAACATCGCTTGGAATGAAAAAAGAGATTTATTACATTATTTTTTTTTATCTGTGGTCAAATACCAAATTAAGTAGGCGACATGAGCACGTTGATGAAAAATGCAATACACACACAGACACACACACACACATAAATATCAATGCGAGCAAAAATAATTGTCGACGAAAGTCAGTTCAAAGATGTGTAAATTTTGATAAAGATGTAAAAACTACAAAGCAATCTTTTTCTATTGGTTCTATTGTTTTAGCTGTTGCTACTTTGCTAATATTTGGGTGTCAATCTTTCTTGACATTGTTTTGTTTAGCACCGGAATTTCAGTGTACGAAATTTTATTTGCTTCCACGGGAAGATGGGCAAATTGCAATGTAAGGTTGATACAATCAGTTTGGTAAGAACCAACAAATCAATCGATTGACCAATTAGTGAATAAATCAACCCATAAATTCATATCCATACAACTATGTAATTGCATTTATAACGTTCTTTCTACCTCCCTCCGATCGTCGTGCAAGTATTCTAAATACGGATCATCGTGACGACTTACACGAACGAGTATACCCCATGCAAATCCTCAGATATCTCAATGACGTTTGACCTTTTTTCGTTGTATGAATCAATCACAGTAATGGCAAACTTTTACATACATACGAAATGATTCATATGTTTTAAACGAGTAAAATAAAAACTTGGCAAAAAAGTTAACGATGAAAATAAAAGTTCCAGTTATTTATGAATTTCCAGTTCGATTCTTGATAGCGCCTCGATACAGTTGTGAAGTCTGACATATTTTCTTTTCTGTTTTTTCTTAATGACTAAAAAAGAGAAGTATTTTAGGCATCTTTATAGTAGTCCGATAAATGAGCCTCCAAACATGTGTTGATACTGACTGACGATTTTGGGGTATGATGTCACCAGTTCACCTTAATGTGCAATTTGGCAGCATACAGATCTGTACGGAACACACCAGCATACAGTTAAGACACTTACTAGTATTTGGTAACATCTGCTTGTATCCAAGAAATTTAATATGATCACATGAAATAGGGTTGTGCTAGTCCATGTGGATTTCCAAATAGTCTAACATAGGATTTGATTCTGATGTATATTATGTACATACTGCTAAAGGGACCCTTCAGCCAACGGTAACTCTAGAGACTGTCCAAATGGACACCGATGTGTTGCAGACAGATCTGTCTGCGAAAATTCCAATATTTTATAAATAAGTAACATTTTGGGACTAGTTTAGTGGTATCTAAAAGTTTAGTTTATCACTGAAATATTACTCAGTTGTGGAAACAAACTAAACCGATCGATTCAAAATATATATAGAATTTAAAGATTGGTTAAGTGTGCAATTTACCTTTTCTACACTTTACGCATACAAAGCAAAAAATAAAAAAGATTTCCATACAAAAATTTGTATGTTACTCGCGTGGATGACCAGTGGCAGGCAGACGTTATAGGCATGAAAACATATGAAACATAAAACAAAGGATTCAAATACATCATAAAAGTAGTTCATGATCTTCACACACTATATGTAAGAAATTATACAGTTTGGAGAGGGAAAAGAACTTTAAACTAAACGATGAGCGTGCAAAAGTGAATGAAAAGTGGTTTCAGAACGGCTGTTCAAGAATCAGAAATTATTGAGAGTCAATGTCTAAACACAAAACAAAAGTCAAACACACTCCTAATAATAATTACACAGTTCGCACCAGGAGCAAGTACGATTCGTTGTTAGGATTCATTTGCGAGATATAGAACACACAAGTACATTTATCTTAATCATATCAATTCAAAATGACAATGACGATAACCATTGGTGTCTCATAGATCCTTACCAGAAAGGAATGTTTTATTAAATGCAATTGTAGTGGCTATTAGAAGCAAATACAAAGGGTACAATTAACTGAAGATGGAATAAAGTATTATATTATATTTTCAAGGTAAGTACTCTATAATGTCTTCCAAGTAAAATAAATAATGGACATAATATATAGAATGATTAGAGAGATATATCTTCTTCGTACCTAAAGACATTGAGTTACACAGATGGAGCACTGACTCAGATAATTAACACTGACCTATTAATTAACAATAGCGGCATTACCAGTTCAGTAGTACCATGCAAAAAAATGATGTGGTTAATTTTGTTGACAATTAAATGCATAATATACTGGAAGATTACAATTTTAGAGCTATCACACGGTAGAGGGGATAGCTGAACAAGAAATTACCCATTGTTTAATATCATTCTACTGAAAGGGCCAGTGAAACGTCAGAGTTACAAAAACTGATTGATGATACAAAAGGAGTTGTAAATGCACAGGATAAAAGCATTAGAGTATGTTCACACAAAAATATGGACACGCATCAGCTTCAATACAAGCCTTAAAACAGACAACATGTAGAACCGATCGAGCAGAGGATAAACAAATTTGGTAAATGCTCGGATAACGCTTTAGTAGACGGAAGGAAAGCTCTGTAAAACGATGGTACTCTATAATCTTACCAAAATAGCTACAGAGAGATTTGAATAATAGAGTCAAACATTATGCCTAAGAAATTGGAAAAGTAGTGATTGATTTTGGTACACTAACTTGAGCACAAGTTTGCGGCTATTATTAGAAGATTGCCAAAGTTTCAGACAAAGAATGATTGAAAAGGTAAATGATGTCAAAAAGAAAACGAATTTAAATAAAATACGATTAGGTATATGATTTGTGTATTACAGATTTTAGTGTGGAGATAAAAGCAATAAAATTTCGTTACATCCGCTGAGTTTTACAACCATTTTCATGCTAAAGCTGAACAATTTAAAACATGTAGCAAAACGATGATTCAGAAGTAACCATAAATATTGGCGTGGTTAAAGTTTTGTTCATGAAATAGATAAAAGACGAAACGAATGAGAAAAGATTTAAATCATTTGGAACAAACATATACAACTCAGACAGATGTCTTTAAAGGTAAAACATGATAAATAACAATCGCATTAGTTGGTAACTCTATTGCAGTTAAAACCGAAATAAATGAAAACATAAAAGCATTGTAAAAATCCTGAACACTGAAACTGGCATAAAGAGTATTTAGAAAGGAAATTGACAAAAACAGGAAGGACTTTATAAAAAGTAATTTAATTTTCACAACATATAATATATCAGTTAAAATAAATAAAAACTAAATAAGGTATATAAGTGACAGCTTAAGATATTTGAGATCAGGACTATGGAAATATTATTGTTTATATTACACAGATAGAAGTAAAGCAACCCACTTGACTTCCAAAAGCTAACAGAAAATTATGATGTGTTCCTCCTCAAGATTTCCGATTTGCAATTACACTTTAAAAAGCATATACAGCAATCGAAAGAGGAACCCAGAACATGAAATGGAAAGCTATTACCGCTAAAATCAATTGATCAGTCTGTAAATGATAAGTACGTTAACGAAATTGTCTATTTGTACGACTATGTCATTACTGAGAAAATTTTTGACATAGCAACCAATACAGTTTAAAATAACTTCGCGCTTAATTCTCCTCGGAAGATCTTAAAATGAGTTTTGATATTCTTTAAAAGGTGTAGAGAAAGTAATTCTGAACATTTTTGAAACTCAAACTTCATTAACTAGTGAAAATTTGCCTAAAATGGTTTATTATCAGGGATAATTTTGTCAGGTTACTAGGAATTTTTCTTTGAGAACATAAACATGCACAGAAATTAAGAACGTAAATGTTAATTTTTTTTTACACACACACACACATTTATACTTGAATTCAGACGTGCAGATGATACATGATTGTAGCGATCTAAAGTAGGAAACATACTAGGTAACCGCATTAATGCAAATAAAAAAAGAAAATATTGCTGATCACAAAATATATATTTAATTTGTTTCTCATTCTGATTCAACGGCACTATTTTCACATGCCACCCACCCCAATTAATAATTAGCCTTGTGATATATCTACGAATTTCACTCTCAGATACACATCATATACATATTGCAACTCAGTTAACATGTTACCTTAAAACTTGCATCATGGAATAAAACAGGTGTGTACACTAATTATGCACTGGGTCAAGTTTCTAGTGTTTTATATAAGCATCCTTAAATTCTTCATAGTCGCAAACATGGGTTACACTTCAAACTTTACATAGGCCTATAACCTAAAAATCGTTATTCGGTATTTTTTTTTTTGTTCCTCATCGGTAGTCTAATTTTTACAAGCGTCTTGATAAATAGTTGACTACCCTGCCCAGAGAAACTGTGAATTAATTGATAACCTTGGTTTGGACTTTCAAATTTCATTTTGTAGTCGTAAGGAGCAGAACCTCTATACTCTCGTCAAACGATCATGGTAGCTAGCTTTATTCTCTTTGATTTTCATCTCACGGATATGACGATTTGTTAGTTGAATTAAGGTATACACCGCATGTATTGCATTGAAGGTCTCAATTTCTTGCTAAAACACCAGAATGCAATCAGTTCGTCTGTAAAAGACTGACTTTTAACATTTTATGCATTGTGTTGATGAACGTACAAAATTCCGAAGGATGGTGTTTGGCTAGGTATTTTTGCAAAAATATCGTTGTTACATTTGACTGTTTCGCTGTACGGAGATTTAAAGTATGGTACTAATATATATTAAAAATCACGTTAAACTAGAACAGACCAAGAGCAACATTTCTACGTGTGTTACATTCCAAGTCTCATTTATTCTGTCAGATTTTATTTGGTTTATCTTCATGTCCCTCTCCTACCATCCAGTTTTTCATAAACTTTAACAGCCCTTTCAAATTTTGTTAAAATTTGCTTAATTCTTAATTTGCTTAGAGGACGTCGAGTAATACAGCGTGAGTCCTTGATCAAATTGCATTTACATGTTCAATTCATATGACTTTTTGACATCATTAATAGAAATAATTCGTCATAAAAATATTAAGAAAATCATTTGTCATTTATATTTTTTTTTTATTATTGCAAACTTTTTGCAAATGTACACCCTTTCACTCAAATCTATATATGAGGTTCCACTGATCAGCTGATACGTGCAAAATTTAAATATTGAATGTTATAAATCATCAAATTATCCATGTCGTATCTTTGCTTATTTCGTACCCAAATTTGTTTTGTAAAATGTGAAATAAACGTTTATTGGCATCATATGTATGTATGTATGTATGTATGTATATATGTATATATGTATATATATATATATATATATATATATATATATATATATATATATATATATATATATATTTATATATATATATATATATATATATATATATATATATATATATATATATATATATATATATATATATATATATATATAACTGACGACGAACAGTACGAAACTAGTAACTAACTAGCCTAAGCGCTTTCGACTCTTAATGAGTCTTTTTCAAAGGCAAATGCAAAACATATATAAGACAAACAAATAAACACAAAAACGTCGTGTTTGTAAACCTCTACATGGCTGTTATTTGTTTGTCGTATATATGTTTTGTATTTGCCTTTGAAAAAGACTCATTAAGAGTCGAAAGCGCATAGGCTAGTTAGTTACTAGTTTCGTACTGTTCGTCGTCAGTTTATTGCATCTATTTAATTAATCCCTGACACACGTGATCCCTTGGTGGATCCAGTACGCTTGAAAGGGTTGTTATTCGCCATATGATTTGTATTCTTTATATATATATATATATATATATATATATATATATATATATATATATATATATATATATATATATATATATATATATATATATATATATATATATATATATATATATATATATATATATATATATATATATATATCAGCTTCTTTCGTTATGTTCCACAGTTTTGTTCCATAGTGGAAGTCTCTGTGCTAAAATCTTTATGACTTCCTTAAGTGTGTCCCAATACCACTGACGTCCGAACGTATATTTGTTAACATACATTGGAGAAAAAATAACTTTTTAATAAATTTCAACATATGATATTGAAGTTCCAGTACATTATGGATGACAGAAAAAGCAAACCAATAAAACTCACGCTGCATATAAAATTAGTTATGTGAAAAAACTGTATTTACCACTAAAGATGATTGCACTAGCAAGCCCTTCTTAGTTATTTATGTACGAGATGGTTAAGCGCGACATCGTGTCTACACATGGGAATTAGAGTAGAACAAGTCACTACTGACCTATCAACTATGCTCCGCCTACTCATTAGCATGTATAATTCATTCAACATTGCAGATTTTCTTGCAAAAAGATGCACATACACTCTGACAGCAAGACATTAACATGCTAAAACTGCACTCAATGCAATGGGCCATATATCAGTATACTCAAACAAACTAGATGTAATTGTTCAAAAAAGATAGCCTGAAGTGTTATTGGCGACCACTACACTCGCAAAATCGACTAGAGGCTATTGATTGACACTGTCGAATGGTCATTTAACTCTAAAATAATAATCACGAACAAATAAATAAAACCGTAAAATGAATTATGCAAAGGGTAAGGTTGCTAGTCCCGTCACGATGACAAATGACATAACAAGAAATCTGAAGCAAAACCGCTTATCATCAAGTTTATTCTCATAATTTGAATTGTTCGACATTGGTGCGTCCAAATTGTGAGTAGTCACGTCTGACTCTCCGTCTGTCTTTGGTCTTGTAACATAAACTCTGTCGAGACCGTGTGAAATTGAGTGATCATATATACTAACTCAATGTTACACAATGATGGTAGATAACAATGAAGGTATCGGATCCTGGATCCAACCCCAGAATTGAGTGAGGGTGGGTGTGGATGAAGGTGAAATGAAGATATTTACAAACACATGCTTTTTAACACACCGTCTATACTCGCTTCTAAGAGAAGTCCAACTGCAAACTGTACAGACCAATATCAGCCGTCACATAACGCGCCGGCATATTTGGGTCTGTGGACTTTGTTAGGATAAATCGGTAAAACAAACAACACAGACCTTACTTTACAGGCGCATCATGCTACAACAGACCAGGGATATTGTTGTATGCAGTTTGACACAACTTTAAGTGCATACATACGGTACATTTTCTTGCATGAAATTTAGTTTCTTTAGAGTATCCCCTTGCTCCATCAATTTTCAGTAAGATTTATCCCAACGAATTTTTTTTTTTTTTACAAAACTTATTTTACTTCTTTGAAAAATGTACCTTTGACGCAGAGCTAAGTGTAAGCAAACATCCATGAAATTGTCTCTACCTCGATTTGTTATAACATTCATGTATTAATACACCGTGGAACGTGAACGGCAACCACAAATATATGTTTGTGGAGCTTGGGGGGGGCGATTTTTTTTTGTTGCGAATTCGAAACAGAAGTGGTAATCTGCATCCAAGTATGTTTGACTGAATCACTGACTTTTTTTATTTCCTCTTCAAAAGAGATTAGATTCAGTTATTTTCGGTATTCCATAATAGTAATACAGACATTAAAGTGACATCAATGAATAAACAGCATACTAAACATTTAATATATGAATAACAACACATTAAACATGTAATACATGACTGCACATTTTGCTTAACATGTAATATATGAATGGACAATATACTAAATATGTAATATATGACTACAAAACACACTAAACCTGTAATATATGAATACACAACACACTAAACATGTACTATATGACTACACAACACACTAAACATGTAATATATGAATACACAACACACTAAACGTATAAAATATGAATACACAACACACTAAACATTGTAAATATATTTACAAAGTAAAATGAGTGTCATTGGACCTCGGCATTAAGATTATATTTTTTGCCCCAATATCATTAATAGAATATCCAGCAAGTCAATCAAGGAAAATACCAAACTGTGTCTTGTCTTCAAAACAATACTTTTTGATGTAGAAAAAAATATGAGGTACGCCATATAATTAATATATTTAATTTAAAACATAGTCGTATAGTTAAGTAAATTAAACATAAAATTATTATATTCATAAAATAGTACAAGCATACAAGGACAGAGACATGTGTAGGTGTTCCAAATATATATGCATGTCTGTGTACCATTGTAGGTATGTCTGTGTGTCGTTGTAGGTATGTCTGTGTCTCGTTGTAGGTATGTATGTATGTGTATCGTTTTAGGTATGTATGTCTGTTTATCATTGTAGGAATGTATGTTTGTGTATCGTTATAGGTATGTATGTCTGTTTATCTTTGTAGGTATGTATGTCTGTGTATCGTTGTAGGTATGTATGTCTGTGTATCTTTGTAGGTATGTATGTCTGTGTATCGTTATAGGTATGTATATGCATACAAATATTTTTTATGACGGGAAGAAAAGTACCACTCAAACATAAAACTTTAAGTAAACCACACCGGAAAGGATCAAGAATAACATACTAAAGATAAAGCAAACATCTTTGAGGAATTGAACGCATTTACATTTGACTAGCGATGAATAAATCATGGTGTTGGCTTTCCCTCAACACACTGGGAATCGTACAGTGACCTAATCTCATGTACATGCGTATTGTCCTAGGAATCGTACAGTGACCTAATCTCATGTACAGGTATATTGTCAGATATCATGTTTAAGTTCATTTTTTCCCCCTGTACATTGCTTATAATCCTTCTGCAGCCAAACGCATACCCTATCAGGTCATCCATAAAAAGTCAGTTTTCCAGTCTCTTATCCAGCTGGTTGTGAATTAGTGTCACCGTTCGAGTAGAAAAGCACGTTGCCTACTGACTGTATTATTTGTTTCAACATATCCGTTCAGGGCTTGACAGAAAAGAACATATATGTGGCTCTGTCTGCAACGAATCTTTTGCAAAGTTTAAAGTGTTATAATTAACCTTGGACGAAATTTAGTACATTTTTAAATAAGCAATGATTGCACGAGACTAGACTTAATCAAATAAGCTGTAATGGAGCTTGCAGACAACGAGTGGTTGAGAAGGATTATGGACACTTGCAAAACGTAAAGCGTAAGTCTCTATTCTAGCTTAGATTTCCACAATCCCTTCTTGAAATAGTGAATTGTTGTTACAATATACCTCTTCCAAATAGGTTTCAACACAGAGCATAGTGTATTCATGTATAAGTGTAAAAGTCTCCAAGTTTATATTTTTTAACAAGAACACGCTATGAATCTTTAACCAAACCAATGCTCTCAGACTCATTTATCTTTAACCAAACCAATGCTCTCAGGCTCATTTATCTATAACCAAACCAATCCTCTCAGGCTCATTTATCTTTAACCAAACCACTGCTCTAAAGCTCATTTATCTTTAACCAAACCAATGCTCTCAGGCTCATTTATCAGACAATCAATAATTCTAAGCTTGTTAAAGTAAATGCTATATTACTCACAGTTAGCTGGCTAAATGGGGCTAGAGAAGAGCAATGAAATTGTTTAGTGAACAACAGTTTGCTAATTTTAAAAAATCGACTTCTCCGTAAAGACACGCGTTGGTCATTTACCTTTTTTTTTTTTTTTTAAAAAACAAATGATTATGTACGCCTAGATGAAACATTAATAAGTATTGGCCTTACTGCTTGAGAAAGCACTGTTCACTATGTCAGGATAATCAAAATAAGAATGAAAATTTTAACCTTTGGTACTCTTAGTGTTGGTGTATATATATTAAATTTTAATCGGATGCCAGCGGTCAGAAGGTGGAAGGGAAATCAAAACAAACATTTATATCAACAAAACAAAGAGAATGTTTTCACCAAATTGAAAAACCATAAGTAAATGGATTTGCCATGGTGCAAATGTAGCAGTATCATCATGGATTATCGGAATACTGTATAAATACGAAGGATGGATCAAATTTTTTTTTAACGTATAGTGCAAATAGCGGGTAAGAGAATTGTAAGAGTAAGTTGTTGTTGTTGTTGTTATTCGGCTTAACGCCATTTTTCAGCACACGATAGGCTATTCATGGCGGCCAGTATTAATGGTGGAGGAAGAAACCGGGAAATCACCTGAAAGAACCACCGACCCACGAGAAGCTACTGGCAAACTTTCTCACATATCCACATTAGCCGAATCCTAGACTCGAACCCACGCAGACAGAGGTGAGATGGCAGTGATCCGTAACGGACAGCGCTTTAGACCACTCAGCCACTCGGGGCCCCTGTAAGAGTAAGTAAAAATAGGTTTACAAACAATTCTTATAAAACTAGTTCATTATGATATGTACACAAATTTAACATAGAGATAATTCAAGATTGTAGATGCATCATTGGATTTTCATACATATATCTAAAACATGTCATACAATACACAGAAAGTTACTATACAACTAAGTTAATAAATGAGTGCCATTAAGTTTCAAAACATTCCAGTTTATTGTTTCATTGGCTGTTTCTGTTTCTTTCTCAGAAATGTAGTATAGTTTTTAAACAAATGTAAACAAAGATAGAGATTGATGTTTTCTTTCATGGCACATATTATATATGTAACAGCAATGTCAGAGTAATAACATTGCCTGCTTCTAACATACCGACAATTAGTCCTGTAAGTGAAAATGTATGCACAAAATTTGTCTTGTTTCTAATCTACTGCCTTAAAGCATTCCAAAAATGCTTTACTGTTTCACAGTCCTCATAAAGGTGAATTAATGTTTCCCTTGAGTCCATACAAAAAGAACAACTATCATTTTCTATTTAAATTGTTAATGCAAAGGTGTTTGTTGCAAGAACTCTATATAGTAATTTATACTGAAACCAAACTAGAATCTTTTATAATTTTGTATGTAATGGCAAATGCCATATCTAATAATTTGGTCTGGTGGATTAAGTTGCATTTTTCATTTAATTAGACTTTAGTTTGTAATATATGTGTGTTTTACCAAGATATTATAAATACTTCCGCACACTTTTTGGTTTCAAGGTAAGTAAGGTAATTTTTCTGGTTGGGAATTGATAAATACTCTAATCATATGAGGTCACGGAATTAAGGACCCCGCATATTGTAGAATGCTAGTTACAACAATATATATTTCATTCAATTTTTGCTATGAAAGAATTTGCCGATTATTCTGGACAATATCGCTTATAAGGAAAACATAACATACCTGTAGGCCAAATGCTTTGCTTACAAATAGGCTTATAAAGTACATCTTTCCATGATAAACAATAATTAGAACGGTTTATAGAAGGGGAAAGTAATTAAAACTGAAAAAGTGAAATGCACGTCCTCACTTTTAAATACAAATTAAGGTTTTGATGTTGCTAAAATATAAGGCTAGTTCTCCCTTTTAAGGAAAAAGAGATAAATGTGTTCCTCATTTTGAGAACAAAAAAAAATTGCTGAAAATTTTAAATGGCCAAAAGAGCAAAAGTTTAATTGCTTGACAAAGCACGTGACATCTGTACTTCCTTGTCAGTACAGCAAAGTACTTTGTATGATCCGGTTAAGGAACATTTTTTAACACTATTATGAGTTGGTACCTGAGGCTTATGGAAAAAAAGTTTAGAAACTGTAAAAAAGAAACAGAATAAATCCCTGCAAAATTTACAAGAGAGAAAGAAAAAGGTGGCACTTAGTCAATAAAGTTGGTCAAGATCACGAAACTCTGCATTCATAGTGACGTTAAGATTTACACTGATGAGTACAAGATCGCAGCTTTTGAAAGTGCTGCTCGTACAGCTGACGAGTATTCCTTAGCTCATACATTTGTTTTAGTCAGTAAGTCTTCCTTTGAGCAGTCTTCTAGTAAACATCTGTTTCAGACCAATATGAGCACTTTAAAATCTAAATGCGATCCAACATTTAGGAATAAATTTCTGATGAGATTGATCAGAAATCGTAGCCTCTTCCTACTTGTACATATTGCAACTTATTTTTTTATTGCTAATAACTTAAAAATAAGCATCATAATCAAGACAGACCTATTCCAAATGCTCTTATTTCTAGGAGATCAATGTCATGTATTGAATTAAAAGCAATACAGTTGTTGGATCAAACAAATCCCAGTCTGATTTTATTATGGAGAAGGATGAAACATTCATGTTGAAAGATTCTTTATTACTCATAGGTGATACTGCCAATCCTATCCCGATTAAAATATTAAGCGATACAGGAGCTTTTCAGAGTCTTGAAGTATCAGGTAATTCGCCCTTTTCTGAGAAGTCTTTATCTAATAAGAGTATTTTTAAATTTGCTATCAGATTTGCCTCAGGACCCGTACCGATATTCATTTATTACTAAGTATTGACCTAGATGGAAATAATGCTGAAGCTAATCCACTTGTAACTGACAAGCCTTCTTTGGATCAGATACTCACTACCAGTGAAGAATAAATCCTGATTTTTATCCAGCTTTTGCAGTTACTACAGCTATTACTAAGAAAGCTCTTGAGAATAATGTTGAATACGAAAATATTCTTTTAGCTGACATATGTGTTGGTCATGCTTTTGATGAGATCTGTCAACAGCTATTGACCACAGTGATCCCCTCTTTGCTACTCATTCTCGTTATTCTAACTTGGTGACTAACGAGAATCAATTGTCATCGACCAGCAACAAGAGATTTGTCATCTTCAGGAAGCTATTAATGAAACTGACTCCACAGAAGCACCCGTTTTTTTTTTTTTTTGTTGCTTTTTTAAAATGTAGTTCTTAAGACTAAATGAAAACCACCTGAGGCTGTTGAGTAATCAGAAAGCTATCAAATTGTTTTTCTTAAGTTGCACAGGCAGGAAATGCTTAGTCTAGCCCATTAAAGTCATTTCGCTGGTCATTTAGGGATAATTAGAAGATTTTGAACAATTATTATTGGCTATAACTTAAAATTGAGGCTTTTAGATCTTGTCATACTTGTCAAGTGGTTGGAAATGCCAATCAGAATATGCATAAGGATCTTCTGCGATGTATTCGTATTCGTTCATTTGAAGAACCATTTAGCAGAATAAATAGTATGTGTCGATCCCTTACCTAATACCAAGTCAGAGGAAAGCAATACTTGTTGACCATAATATGTGTATCCACAAGAATCAAAAGTCAATTCCTTTGAGGAATATTAAAACGAAGACTTTAATAAAAGCTTTAATAAAGTTTTGCTACTCAGGTTGGCCTATCCAAAATCTGTCCAATCCGATCAGGGTCAAATTTTATATATGGAATTTTCCAGCAAGTTATGTATGAATTCAAGTCATGTGCTTATCACTCTGAAAACGAAGAAACTTTAGACAAAATTTCTTCAACTGTTGTTTGCCGTTACGGAATCAGTTTAAGAATCCTTTTAGGGTTTCGTCCCTTTGAAATAGTTTTGTACCTCATTTTAACTGCTTACACTTTCCATTAAAATTACATGAAACAAAACCAAATCGTTTTCAATTAGTAAAGACTACTCAATCGGAGTAACTGACATCAATTAATTCTAAAAGGTATTTATCTGGTCTAGGACTAGATATAAAGATAAAAAAAACTAATTGTATCATTCTCAATAATTGTCTGCATAGACTTTTGTCTATTAAATCTAAGTAAAGCATAGTTGTGATATTTTATATACGATGTGTAATTATTTCTCACTGATATCAAACTTTCGGAGGCTTGTTTGAAACACTCAGTATCAAGATATTTTTGCTTATTCTTGTTAGTAGTCATGTACAATTCAAGACTAAATAACCCACCTTAATTTAAAACTGTTTATGTTTCATTGTTATCACTAATATAACTGGTTAGCTTTGTGTTTTGCACTTGTTTTAATATACATATTGAGATAACTGACCAAGATCTGATTAAAATCAATATCCGCTGTTTTCGTGTAGATCTAACAGCGTCCTCTTAGGGGCCACGTATATTTCAAATTCCCTTTCTTCCTTTTCTCTTTGCATTTGCATATACGTTAGCCTATCTGCTTTTTCTTGCTCAGACTGCACTTGTCTTACTTCCCCTTCTCTTTCCAGCTGTATCTTTCCTTTCTGAAACTGAATCTGTCCTATCTCTAATTCCAACATTTTTTATTCGGACTTACATTTTCAATAACATGCAAAAACCCTTGGGTAAAATTACAAAAATATATACTTTTATTGATATTGTGAAAGATAATGTTGATTTCACTACAGATTTCAAACAAAATGTGAAATAGTACTTGAAATTTAAATATTATTAAAACTAGGGGAATTTCAATTTCAAAAAACAATTTTCAGAAATATTTTTGTCACAATTTTTATATGTTGGACGAGCCCCCAATTTTATTTGGTTAGGTATCTTGGCTCGTACAAAGTAAAAAAGTAATTTTAAAGCAAACAAGCTTTGCAAAATTTACAATATAATTTATTTCCCTTGAAAAAAAGGTAAAAATATGAATCATATGTCCTATCACTAAAAAGTTCTAAAAAAAATTAAAGTTCGAATCCAAATGAAGTTCCAAGATGGAAGACGATAAGTCTTTTTTAATTGTCTTGTGCTGTTGTGTCAACAGTTCCTTATTGAATTTTATGTATCAAAAATAATATTCCGCTTTAAAATTCCTAATAATTTCAAAATCAATATCTTTGTACATAAACGTTAATGAGCACTATATATTTCCATAAAAAATAAATAATTTTAAATTAAAATGTAAACTCAACTGTCCTGATGTATTAAAATACGAATAAATTCAATCACTAAAAACGTTAGTCTTAAACGCAGTTTTGGATCACGTTACGGGGTCACGTGGTCACGTGGTCACTTAATTTGAAAGGCGCCGAAAGCATATAAGACAACTGACACGTACGCCAAGGACGAATTTAATTCTACCTAACGAATCTTACTGTAAGATCCATTAGTAAAAACAAAATAAAAAGGTTGTTTACAACATAGCTGACAAAAGCCAAGAATGACCTTTATGACGACCAATGACTTTCACTCTGTATTTACGATTTCTGAACCAAGGTCAAAAACTATGTCATCTAAAACTACAATGCAGCAACACTGCTATTTACTAGAAATGAAATGAGTCTGGAGAAAAGTCAATTCCAATGAATACGTTATCATTACAATAACATGTAATAAAATAAAAGGAGAATAAAAAATGTAAAACTGACACATATGTAATTAAATTACGGATACGAAACAAAGGATAAAGAAGGATCAATAGCCCATTTCATACCGGATTTAACCGAGTTGCTCCGTAATTATCCGAAAAACCTTCCGAGTCACTTTACACTCCAGCCAATCAAACGCTGGTAGGCCTCTGTACCTAACAAAATGGCATACATTGTTGTCTAGATTTATCAGATTAAAACAAATTAAGAAATGTCCGCTACCTGCCCGCAAAATGCCTGGGACATCTGCAGCTTTACCGTCGAAAAATATTCCAGGTTTGTTATACTGCGGATTAATGCGAAAAATTCCTTTTATTGGTAAACGAAACTCAGATTTATGAAGTACGGTGTTATGGTAAAAAAAGGGATTAAATTTGTAATATCGACACCGTTTCCATACTCGCATGTGCATGTCCAGATGTAAACAGCTCATAGCTACTCTCTTGTATGGCTATAAAATCCAGAAAAGAAGACAGGATGGTTCCAATATTAAAGTTCGTCAATATCTGTGGCATCATCGCTGTTGAATAGGCATTTTTCAACTCTATAAACGAAGCTGAAGTAGTTGGAACAGTTGATGCTAATGCTGATGAGTCCGTCTTGTTTTGACCACTAGTCTGGTCTCCTGCTTAGTATGCTCCCTGCGATGCACTCCGCTATACTGTAATCAGTACACAATTAATAAAATCCGGTTCAGTACCCACGAATGTAGTCGCAGCCATTTTTAGATCACTTTTTCCTGTCTGAAATTGGTGGTGATACTAGAGTTAGATTTTGGCATTCTGGTAAGGATTTAAAGGCAAGTTTATTCTTTAAAATGTGAGCTTATGGTGTGGTTGTCTGTGTGTATTTCGGCGACAGTGCACATTGAGTAATAAGGTCATGGTGATGATCCGGAAGTGAAATCTGTGTTCCGTGGCTTGGTGTTTTGTTTACAATTCAGCCTCTCAAAAAAATGCAGGTCAACCCTTGACAAGAACTAAACCGTAAAGTCATCTTTGAAGGTTTTTATATTAACATATGATTTGTATTGATTGTCACACAGTGGAAAGTTCAGTACTGAGAAACAAATGTAGAGACAATATAGTAAAATTAATTGTGTTCTATGGCCTACTATACTAGGGAGCATACTAAGCAGGGGACCAGACTATTTGCCTACCAGCTATCGATGGGATATTGCGGTCAGTTGACCACCCCCCACGTGATCGAAATTCCGAGCAAATTACAAAGTTCGCCGGAGTCTCCATGAGTCTATTGAGTCTATTACACAAAATTTTACAGTTCTATATAGGATGCATGAGTTCTTACTTTATCGATAGCAAATTGTCTTACACGTATAATAGGGGCCCAAAACAATTTAGCGGCGGAAGGGGTGGGTCTTAAGATGGTTTGATAGTTATTACACACTATTTATTTGAATCTGTGGATTAAATAAAAAGTAACATCAGCACTTTCTAACACAAATGTCAGTAGAATACAATAGCTTTTAAATTCAAATATTTTCTGTCACATTTGAACATGCACTTTTATCTTAGGACTGCAATAATTCGTTTTCTGTTTTTAATTATGACATGTGGTAGAAAAACAACAGCAAGAAATAAAAATGAATTTAAAAATCAGTCAACGTATATAAAATGATAATAGTAATGTCTACCTTTATTTAAAATGTAAATGATTATGAAAGACTGTTTATTGATCTTTTGATAAAAGCTAGAGATTTTGTTTTATATGTCTTTAAATATATTATACGCGTTCAGCTTGTGAAGTTTGTACTCATCTGGATAATCGTTGCGACTTTAATTTTTAGTGTATCTTTTATCCAGTTTGCATAGAGTGATTATCGCCTAATGGTATTAAAATCTTTATAACGTAGGTATTTGCATTACTATCTGATGTATTTTGTAGATCATTATTAAGGCCTGCTAGATTTTCTCCTATTTTCATTTTCATCTCGTAATAAGGATAATATTTTAAATATTCAATCACAACCAATTGCAGAGTTTAATTTAAAGTTGGAATATGAAGTACACTGCTGATATCTTATGTCAATATTTTAATTAGTAATATGTTTGCTGACCTCAAATTAAATCTCAAATCAAATTTGTTGAATGGTCTTTTGCAGGTGGCAAATTTTGTCATTAGACATCTAATGCACATACCAGGCCTTACACTTAGATCTTGTCAGGTATGCATACATCAGTCAGAGCATGGTGTCTTGATCGTTTGTTTTCATCGCAGGAGAATAATAATGAACATATTTCTTTTCTTCAGAACATATTTATCTCCACTACTCAATTGTCCCATATCGATATGTAGCCTAGCACAACAGATATTTTTCTTTCTCCAAATCCTACATGAAATGTTTTTCTTTAAAGTCCATTCTCAGGAAAAGTTGACTTTTTCCATGAATATAATATATACAGTCATGATGATTGTTCAGAGGATTATAAGATTGGAATTTAAATAAGGGTATTTTACCTTTAGCCAATAGAGTCCGTGTTTGAAAGCAAATCTAAACGTTGTTAACTAATTTCACATGGATAAGAAAACATTCCAGTAAAATGTTACCATCAAGGCTTCCCAGTACAACTTG
Source organism: Potamilus streckersoni (assembly GCA_016746295.1). Lineage (NCBI taxonomy): Eukaryota > Metazoa > Mollusca > Bivalvia > Unionida > Unionidae > Potamilus > Potamilus streckersoni. Next base: position 2,259,611 of record JAEAOA010001977.1, read on the forward strand.
TTTCGCTCAATTTTCACAGTTTGAACAATTTTAGCCTAAGTTTCTTTCGAATTTGTAAAAATGGCGGTCAAAGAGGCTTTAACAGTTTTGACAATCGGTTTAAAATGGTGCTCTAGCACATGTATATATTTATTATTTTTGTAAACAAAAATTTACGGATCGTCATATCATAGTCCCCTATGTTTTTTTTTTTTTTTTTAATTTGCAGATGGTAACCTCGTACCCATGGGCAAATGCTCTTTGATAAAGTTTGGAATCGGTGGTGGTCACGTGTTAATGGTCTATGGCTTCTTTCGAAAAATTTTGACACGTGTTTCAAGTGATTGAGTGGTCCAAACAAGAAACATATATACTACTCTTTGAAATTTAGCGGGCTAAAAATAGTTTTCAATAGTGGGCCAGGGTCGGCCAAAAAATTAATCTTTGGGACAAAATTTGAACATTCAAGGCTAGTCTCGCCGTTTAAATCGAAAACAAATAGCAAGTTTCGATCAAATATAAATAATGTATGTATCTCGAGCTTTTTATAAATATTCAAAAAATAAAATTTGTAGGTTCTCCACTAATGCGTTGACTAAAAATAGGAAATAAGCTCATCTGGCAAATAGAGAACCTAAAACTATTCATTATTAGGGGAAAAACCCGCCAGTCCCATATAATTTTCTTTTTGATTAAAAAAAAATGATATACACATCATGCTGAAATGTGGCACTAAAGTGATCTTAACGATAGATGGGAATATTCTAAAGGGAAACGCATACCTACTATAAGGACGATTTTTCGTCCAGGCAAAAAGGGAGTTTTCTCTTCTCTAAAATGCGTACAAACATGTAAGTTTGATATAATTTTTTTAAAAAAAAGTTAAACTTGTACATAAATAATCATATCAATATTTTAAATTGATATTACAATTTACTGTCCTAGAAATAGTTTTAAACGCTGGTCTGGATAAGCAAAAATGAGTAATTAAAATTATTTTTTAAAAAATAATAAACGATCAAAATTAAAAACACAACAAAAACAAAATGTGAACTATTTCCCAGAGTGCACCTAAACAAAGAGAAAACATTATATTTTAATATAATTTGTTTGATGCCTAAATCACTAACATTAAAAATAAATATTGTTAGTATCGGCCAAATACAAAAGAGGATATCTCTGCATCGTATAAAATACATTAGTTTGGTGGTTGTAAAAGACAAAGTATAAGGATGCTCAATCTTCAGTTTATCACGTGATTTCTGTAATTTGAAGGTCTACAAAGGCAATCTATCTATCTATCTATCTATCTATCTATCTATCTATCTATCTATCTATCTATCTATCTATCTATCTATCTATCTATCTATCTATCTATCTATCTATCCTCATTGGGGAGAATGTGCATTTTGATTTTACTGTAGTTTTAAGGAATCAAATCTTTATGTTTCGTAATGTGATAAATAAAATCCCACAATTGTCATTTCAAATAAAACTGTATAAAACCTGACACATAATTTCTTTTTGTTTTCGCTAAGGATAAACAAAAAAATTGTTCAGCTCTTATCATAAACTGTTTTCGAAAGATGCAGTCATGAGGCATCATAAACATATGTTTGGGGTGGGGTGGGGTGGGGTGGGGTGGGTGGCATATAATTGGTGTTATGCAAATGGTCAAAAATCCTTATAGTTTTGTAGCCCGGTCAAGTTTTTATTGCCTAATCTATTTTAGTGTATCCATAAACGGCAATTGCCAGTAAGTGCACGCAAAGCATGCGTTGTAGTACAACTAACTGATGAATTGCATTAAAAAGTAAATCGGACAACGCTTATATAATAGTATTTCTACTGCTGAACTTATATTCGAAAACTCTTTGTAAAAACATTTATATGGCTGAACTTATTTAATGGTTTTAAAGTGTTATCAACATCGATTTTTAAAAAAAAAATATGGCCTTAATTAAAAAGGAAAGTGTCATATTCTTTATACACGTTTCCTTCCTGCTTTAGGAAAAAATATCCCGTAAACTTGTCTGAAATTATTTACCTGTTTTCATTGTATTATTTTGCGAAAACATATGCACGATTGATAAATATAAATTGTTACGGCTCGACATTTAATTTTAGCCTAATCGACAGGAATTCGCTGATTTAGAGTGGAATTATACTGTCTGAAACAAAGGACGTAAAATTGGCCGTTTCTAAAAATACAATTGAAAGGAAAAGTATGCTGTCAACTTTAAATTAAAAACTGGCCACTTTTGTATTACATTTAAATTGGAAAGGTATGTGACCAGCTTCAAAATTAAAATAAAAATAACTTGTTAGCCATAGTCTGCGTTCCTGTGCGTATAGAATAGGCTCAGTGCACTCTACATGCCCTGAAAGGCTACTAAATTGATGAAACCATTTAGCCCTAAGATACACCCATGACAAAAGGTATTTTTAGTGAAAGAGTGCATATTATATTTGAAATCTCTACGAATTTGAACTTTTTTTTTTTTTTTTACCATTTTGTCCTTATGTTTGCATGCCTTGTTTTGGGATGCGTATAGAAATTTATTTGTTACTATATAACCAGGAGAGTGTTTATGTACCGTTAAACACAATGCACCCATAAAATGAAAAGGAAAATTTGAATATTAATCGTCATCTTTGAGCTTGTATATTTTTCTTTGAATGGGTTTTGATTGGTTGTGAAGTATATTTCGTATTCACCCATAGTATAACCGTATCAAACAACAAAAGGATTTCGACCGAGGTAGTCTACTTTTAGACCTTACAGTATGATCCGTTTAGGTCCATTTAAGTGGCGAAAAATTAGCGATGTATGTATGTATGTATGTATGTATGTATGTATGTATGTATGTATGTATGTATGTATGTATGTATGTATGTATGTATGTATGTATGTATGTATGTATGTATGTATGTATGTATGTATGTATGTATGTATGTAGTGCATGCACTAAACTTCTTTTCTTTTTCTTCTAAGATATCCGCAGGATTGGTGAACGATACTGGATTGTGAAGCCAAAGCTATTTATCGTTGTTTACATTGAAATGTTGGGCTTCCCCCCCCCATAATGTGCCTATAATAAATTATTATTCTGTAACTGCATTTAAATATTTGTTTCCCTAGCCAAAGATTATTGAAAGCTGAAGGTTTGGCTATGATATTATTTCCAAATTATGTTCGTATATTAAAATTATCAATAGGATAAACGAGTTGTCTTTCCACACATGGTTTATATTCCAACGCGGAATGTCACAACCGCATAGCCCAGAAATGGGCACGCTAAGTATATTGTGAAGAATATCCCACGGTAAAAGTGACAACGTACTACGATAATTCATTTATGTCTCAAACAGTTATGTTACTGTTTTGTTGCCGTTTCAAATTATTACAATAAATTATTTAAATAAAGGAAAAATTGGTCATAATTTACACAAAACTAAGTAACCCATTGACAGACCCATGAATGACGCTAGCGTAGGATTATTCTAAAGAAAATAATTGAGTCATCGGACATTTTCGGTTTTTTCCGATCCAAAGCGGACTGCCTCCGTAAAAATGACCAATGAGATGATAGCATAACATTCTTATCCTCCAATCATTGTTAACCTAACACACCTCGTGGTCTTTTCCAACATGGCGGGTGAGTCCACCTTGCATTAATGTATTTTTGTCGCTCCAATTTCAAACTTTGTACTCTTACTAACGAGCCTTTTTTGCCTTTCAGATATCGATTTTTATCAAGATAATGTAGACGACACACCAGATGATGGTAAGTGTTGACTTAATTTAATAACTATCCATTGTGTCACCCTTGAAGATGCTGCGGAGAAACGAAAATGTGTCAAGTTCCAGGGGATTTGATGTTATTTAGGTGTGATTAATAATTTCGAGCAGTAAACTGTCTGGGCATTGCAGACAGTATTATTTATCCTTTCTGACTTTGTAACAAATGTGCCTGCTACCTTTGTTGACCTCTAAACTGTTCAAACCACGTGTAATTTTAACTTGGAATTCAAACATGACGCCAAGGCTTGACGTGAATTTGATACCATGATAGTTTTCGGTCATGTGACTGAGGGGTTTCCTAACGACCTTTTGAACTCGTGGCGTTCCCGCGCATCCTGGATAAAAAATAGGTATTTGAGAATTAAATATTCTTAGTATGTAATTTCTTAAAACATTTTGACTGACGGCGAGATATGTAGATTGAGTCTCGAATGAGTGACTGCATACCCTAGGATTACGCTGGCAGTGTTGATATAGAAAAGTAGGTCACTAGTGTGGTTTCATGTGGTATCTGCAAGACGCGCATTCTTGCATCCAAAAAAAATAGCCGAGTTGTTGCTGAAGCGTTTAAGTGAATAATACAATTAGTACTTTATAGTAATTTGCGTTAGCGGTGCATTTGCGCAGCCATACAAAGTGGATTAAAGCAAATACTTCTCACAGGAGAACAAAGGCTTTGTTCCATGCTGTTCTGTTGACAGTGTTTTCAAAACATGGGTCTAGTGCACATGCTTCAAATTATGATAATTAGATTCACTTTGACATTGGTTGTTTTGATCAGCAGTAAAGGCAGATGGCAGGCAGACAAATCTAACCTGATGTATATGAGTGTGGATTTCCATATCTCAAGGGCTGCAAAATGTTGCAAATAAAATTAATAATGCATTTACTATTATAATATTGTGCAAAGGAACAATGGGAGTTTGGTGGGGTGAAATGACAAAAAATTTCAAATGCTCAAGTGATGTAATTTGTTTATCATTTAGCATCTGTATGTTGTTGGTAAAAAGTCATATTCAGTGATTTTGTCCGACTAGGATTTACCTTGTATTTTGAAAGTTGCGACCCAGGAGACCTTCCTTGAAAAAAAAAAATGTGGTCCAAATCTTCTAAATGGTAGACCCAATAAAATACTTTCTTTTGCCCCTGACGATAATTTAACATTATGCATATCTTGTTGGGTTACCAATATATACATCAGATTGCTAATGCTCGTTATGAAATATATAGTATTGTAGTTATAAAATGAAAAACTGAGGCAGGTGAGAATGGCAATACTTGTGACAATAAAACAATATTCTGTTGCTTTACCTTTCCATTTTTTAATTTTGTGCAGCTAGAAGGAATTAGAAAAGTGATAGCATTTTAGTTTAGTACATTAATTTATTTAATGTGCTTAGTATCATTTCAGATCACTATATTGAGTTTGTGCTAAAAGAAAAAAAAAATGAGCATATTCCATTTTACCCCCATTGTACTTAACATGGCACGTCATAATACATTAACTTTTTCTGTATGAAAAATTTAATATTTATGTTCCCTTTTTCATTACATTTTTTATATTGGCTATATTGCTGCAGAACGTATAAATTGTGATTAATTCTAACCGAGTCCATAAGTTGCAGTGTTGCAGTTAGAAACTAGTATAAATGTTAACAGTCAATAGAACAAGTTTTGTAATTTGATATAGATTTTGAAATTCACCAGTCATTAATAAATCCACAATATGTTTTGAATCAAACCAAAAGCATGTAGTTGTAAAGGCAAGGTTACTAATATTGAACATTGTCCTCTATAATTTGAAGAGATGAACACTAATTTGAAGACACCTTTTAGGATTTACTAATTAGGAGCCATGTGATTTACCTCAAGACTTAAAGTGCATAAAGATGACTATGTTTTTTTTCTGTTTTGAAGCCCATGTAACTATCTTATTCATTCCCAAATCTCTATCTCTTTTGTTATTGTTGTCTTTATACACCGGATGCATTAAGAACATCAATCATTTTTTAGAGAATCGGGCTTGTCTTGGCCTTGTGTTGGGCATCTACAAAATTATGCAAAGTCACAACCAGAAATATGAAAAGAGTCAAACCTGGTTATTTCGACAACATGAATACCAATAAAAAAAAATCAATTTGGCTTAAAAAAAATAAAAATTGGCACCCATAACCCTTTCATCACTGCAGACCGCAATACTGGCCCAGGGGAAGTAAGTCCGTAAACACTATGAACCGACTTTTCGGTCTGAGGTATTGTTCTTCCTTAACATTATAGTACCCGACTAAATATCTTTTGGGATACCTCTAAAAACTTCCATCTGGTAATGTAGATGTTATATTTGGAGTTTACCTTGTATACAACTAGAAATATCGAACAAAGAGGAACTTTTAACTTGTTTTCCGAATGCTGAAATTTGTATCCAAAATGGCAGCGTTTGAAGGAATTTTAGAGGCGAGTTTTCAGAGGATTTAAATCATTTTGACCTGGTAAATTTGAATGAAAATGAGAGAAGATGTCTGGAGAGACAATGGAATGCACTTGTGGATGACAGTGATGATGATGAAGAGGACTTTGAAGGTTTTGAACCAGAGGAATTGTAAGCTCCACATGTTTTTTTTTTTTTTTGGACGAAGCCAGAAAACCAAAGAGATTTGTTTCAGTTTTCTGACAGAATTGGGCACACCCACGTGTTAGATGGCTCCAGGAAAGCTTCGGAATATTTTCAAATATTCTATTCTGATGAAGTTTTTGGAAAAATTGTCCGTTTAACGAACTTAAATGCGACGATCAAACATGGCAGAGACAATATATAGATAAATGGACAGATTCCACCATGGAGATCATTTTGGTTCATTTTATAGAATCTTATATATTATGGACACCTTGAAAGAAAGACTTGTGTTGCTACTGTGATTATTCGCTTGTACATCTAGAGTCAATTGAACAAGTTTTGAGAACATTTTGTGCACATAATGCTGCCTTTTGCATGAATGTCAGTTGTATGAAAGCATTTGGTTTATGTTTCTATCTCATTTGTGATTTTCTTGGATTCATTTTTCAGTAATGACAACATATTTAAACCTCTAAGTACAGCCAAACATGATTTGTTTTTGAAGATTCACATCAATTATAAAAATTTGTTACCAGACATAAGTGATGCATACTACAGTTTTGATTCATACGATGCATGTAATACAGGCAGGGAGTTCATATCTTTTTTCCCCCAAAAATTACTCGTGATGATAAAAAGGAATATATGATAACAACACCAGGTTAGTTTCTTTCATTTATATTATTATCATTAAGTATTTTGTGCATTTTATTGCAACATGCAATAGGAGTCAATTACAGTAAAAGTAAGAGCAAGAGATTGGTAATGGTCAAGGACATCTGAAAATCACGTTTTTGTGAACCCAGATATCTTTGAACCTGGTTATGTTGATTTTTTTTTTATGCCCCTAAGGTTATGGGATAACTATATGTAACAACCCTTGATAGTGCCTATTCCGTATCAGTAAACTGGGTGAAAATTGACTTTTTCTTATATTGTGTGTGCTAAATTTGTAATAAATCAATATTTATAATAACATTTTTATGAAATAAACTTTATTTAAAAGGTCTGCAAATGCATATAAAATTTATTAATATATACATTTTCTTGTTTAACCATATGGTCATGTAATCATCAATTATCAAAATTGTCGGCTTTCAATTAATTGCCATTTTCTGTGTGCGCGAGTCAATACCCATGTGTTGGTTTTGCACTAGAACCTCATGAATATTAGGGATGGTGAACAAGTTCTCTCAAGATTTTAATATAATTATACAGCTATAACGACTGTATTTTTACTCTTAAATCTTTTCATACATAATATATGTGTACCAATAATGTAATGGTTAAAATTGTTGTTAAACGTAACATACACTTCACTGTTTAACAGGCCTTTGTGTAGCTCACTGCATTGGGTATGTGTAGCTCACTGCATTAGGTAACTTTGCTACATGCAAATCGAAGGTCTAAAAAGCTATACACTCTGAGGGAAAGGGATAAGTGAGCATAGACGAATCTGAAGTAAAAGAAAAATCCATGTTGTCACTAAAGCTTGTTTCTGAGCTGCAACAAAATAACTGAATATTTAAACAGAAAAACTGGCATTTGTATCTCTGTTGTTGACCTTGAATGAGTGGTAATAACTTAAAAGCCAGACTTGCTAATTATGCTTTTGACTATACTTTGTAAAGGAAACAAATAAAAATGTAAACTATGCCATATTGAATTTGTTTATAAGGAAACTACATGAAACATGCTGAATCATATTCAATTGAAATACTGACTTGCACAGTAGTTTGGTAACAAGCCTAGAGGTCAAAGTTGTTAAAAGCAAAATGTTTAGGATCAGCATGTTAAAACTAGGTGTACACTGGCATTATGAGGAGATAAATGAGCTAAATTGTTTACATTATCCAATGATAACCAAGAACCGAATTTGGTGTGAATATCCCAAGTTGTTGAACCTGTTCTTGTTACACCACTCCCTGGATAACTCCACCGGATCAGATCACTCGTGAACCAGCTTATAACCAGCTTATAACGCGCACGCGGTGTCTGGGAGCCATGGTGTCTGGCATGGCTCCCGATTTTTTTTTTCAAGGAAAATATGTTTTAAAATGTGTTAAACATGAAAAAAAGCCGTGATAAGAAATTGTAAATTGGCAAGTTTAACCTTGATACATAGTTTGTTTTTTATCATCGAAAATGGTGATTACCGTATTTTCAGAGTATAAGTCGCTACTTTTTTCGTTTTTTTTAAAAATGATGTGTGCGACTTATATGCAGGAGCGACTTGTATGATAAATGATTTTTTAAACGACTGTAACTGATGCACAGTGATGCTGTGCTTTAGCGAAATGCATCTGCTGGTATACGGGCAAGCCAATTGCTGGAAACTTACGGTACACATAAGTATTAAAAATTATCAAATTAAATAGTCAAATAATATTTAGTTATATGTGTTGTTATTAATAAATAAAAAAAAATATTGAAATAACGATTGCCATTGTATTTCCTTTATTATTCAGCATGTACATCTTAGAATCTTTCTGTCTCTAAATTCAGTCATTGTAAATTTCAGCACATTTTCCCACCCAAGCTGCTGGTCAAAGTCCTTTGAACTTGCCCCCAAAATAAATACAGAATGCAGAACTGGGATTATTTTGTTTTTTTTTTTAACAAGGAATTATGTCATAATTTAATTTAATAGTAGTTTATAAAAACACAATCATTTTTTCGGTTTGTTTCGCAATGGCTTGTTATAAAAAAAAACACCTAGCAAGAATATTTCCTCTGAGGATTGCTCTAGTTTTAAGCTCTGGATTAAGCTAAGACTGGCTTCATGATGAGAATTTCAAAGTACCGGTAATTAATAAAAAAAAAAAAGTAACTGGAAGGCTGGTGAACAGTTTCAATTGTTAGGTGAATTCCCAATGTCTTCAATAATGTATCAAAATCACTGTAGTGCATAAAGTGCCTTTGAAGTTCACTTGGGTTGTGGAAATGACCAATAAATAAATACATACCATTTATACAATGGAGCATTAATAAAATATAGTTTCACAATAACGTTATCATTTAAAATTGTTATATTAGCATAAGTCAATAAGTTTTGTTTTAAATTAAATTCATGCCATTTATCATGGAACCAGGAACTAGAAAAAATATGAAGTTAAGTTAAACGTGGTAGCATTTGCGAAAACGGAAATCGTGCAGCAGAAAGAAAATTCAACATAAGCGAGAAGATTGTGTGTGACTGGCGTAAAAAAGAAGACGAAATAAGGTCAACAAAAAAAACCAAGAAGGGAAATCGTAGTGGCAAAGCAAGTTGGCCAATTCTCGAGGAGAATGTATGAAAATGGATTGTGGAACAGCGTGCTGCAGGTCATGGACTTTCAACAATTCAAATACGACTCAAGGCAAAGTCAAAGTCTATTGTAATACTGACATTTATATAACTCTTAAACAATTTTATAATATTTCTTACAAGAAGTTGGAAATTACCAAGTTGAATGCAATGGCCGAATGTATCAAAGACGTGATTATGGTAAGTCGTAGGAGCGACTTATACGCAGGAGCGACTTATAGGGCGGAAAATATGGTAAAGCCTGTAAAAATAGAATCCATATTGTGAAATTTGCATTTTTTCAAAATGTGAATTGATATTTCTCAAATGTGTCACAAACCGCAAGTGTTATCGTGTTCTAATTTATGTCGTTTAAAATTTTTATAACCATTAAATTCATGTTGGTTACGGTTAAACCTTGTGAATTTTTTTTTCTTCCATTTTTACTTCTACCACAATAAAAATCAACACATCGTTTGATCGACATTGTTTTTTTAAAGTGTGTCGATTTTGTATTTAAAAAAACCCGTCTACTTTGGATCAAACAATAAAATTAAAATGTATACCATTCACCACAAAAATAAGTGATGTAATACACAACGTGTGAAGTACATGTGCTAAGCAAATGGAAACCAGGAGGAAAAATGTTTAGATGATTTCCTCAATATACTGTAAGTTATCCTGAAATTAATGTTACTCTGTGAGGAAAAACTAAACAAAGCACACCAATATGAAAAGATATTTATCCACTGTTAATCTTAGCGCGATTATTAATTGAGTATTCAACATGCCAAGCCACCCCACCCCCCTTTTCTCTATGCGTCGATCCCATTGTTATATTTGTCATTTGTTATAGGTCCCTCGATAGCTCGCATCCTCGCTTATATTGCGGTCGATGTCTTTGGACCCCAATGTCCGCGAGTTATCAAGGGAGTGGTGTATTTGGTTTACAAAAATCACAATTTTTTTGTTTAAATATTAATCCAAAAGAAAACTTAAGTTGAAGCCATTTGGGAGTATTTTGTTTTTATGAGTTTGTAACCTCAGTTGCAACTAGTGTTTTCTATCTTTTAATATCATTTATGGTAAATTGGGTCATAAAACAAGTTTCTGGCATATATTGTGCCATAATCAGAACACTGTCTTGTTCCTCCCAGTCTTTTCCTGTAATTTATATCCTATTGTCCCTTTTACAAAGATAAAAAGAGTCCTATCAGTTGGGAGGTCAATTAAAAGGTTAAACTGAGCTATGTGCTGTAAATAGAGTTATATAACTGGACATGTGTTTTGTAATGTTTTTAAATGATTTTATCATTCTTCTTGATTATTTGTGGATCTTTGGATCTATTCATATTGGATAATACCTACCTCAGGCAAAATTACACAACCTTTATCTCTTGTTACAGTGATTACACAGTTTTCACATGACCTGATTGTCTAATGACCCTGAATAATACTTCAAACCACTGTCACAAGGAACTGCTACAACTCTACATGGATTACATTTGTTTTGTTTGTTTACATCTGTTGTATATGCTGTCAACAAGTTCAGACGATTTATTTTGGAGAGTACTTTCTCCTCAAGAAAGATCATGTCAACCTTTCATGCTCTTGCAAGTTTTCTAGTATTGAATGTCACAGCAAAGTGGGTGACACATCATTGCATTGAATTTATTTTGTAAACATTGGTTAACAATTTTATTCTATTTTGACTGCTCCAGTGGCCTAGTGTTTAGAGCATCTGGCTCAATTGTGGTAGGTCTCAGGGTTTTAACCCCAATTGAGTCATAATATTGAGAAGTCTTTCCAAAAATAGTACTAACAGTTGCTTCCCTTTTTGCTTAGCATTAAGAGGTTGGTGTTGGGATTGGTAGGCCTGGTGTAAGGATAATGTGAATGGGTGGGACTAATCTGAGTTTCCTATGACCCTTGCCACCCCATTTTTGATATTTGGACATATATGTTGCGGGTGTAGAGTCCATTTCCCATCAACACCATTTGGTGTCTGCATAGGGTTGCCAATACAACCCCAAGATTCATCTAGCAGACAGCATAACAATGCTGTTACATGATATCAACAAAATATATTGCTGACACATGCACAATACTTGATGAATCAGATTTTCTCCACTTTGCTGCAATACAACAATTTTCTAGTTGTTGTTCTCAGAATAAATATGCTAAGAATTGTGTGCATTATATTTACATACAACTATTTGGTGACTTTTAACCCTTTCATCACTGCGAACCGAAAAAAAACAAACTGTCTAGGGGAAGCAAGTTCATAAACACTATGGACTGACTTTTTGGTCTGGGGCAGTGTTCTTTAACATTATAGTACCAGACTAGTTAACTTTTTATGTACCTCTAATAACTTCCATCTTGTAATGTCATGCAGTTATTGTCTGCTTTGCCAAGCAGTTATTGTCTGCTTTGCCAATGTCACAATGGCAATTTTTTTTTTCTTATTGGCACAAAAAATACCAGTTTGTTGTTGATTTTTTTTGGGGTGACAGCCATTTTGAAAGTTTAACTTGTACACACAATCATGGATTTGGAGTGGAGAAATTCAATGGCCATGAAAGGTAGTCAGACTTTTTCAGAATTGTACCCTGACCTATATTCCCACTTAAACAAATCCCTGTTCATACGACAAATCTGTCTGTACCTGCAATGTTACATCATAATCCATTACAGTTGACATCTGTCCTAAGTACTGTATGCTAAGTACCTACAATCAACCAACCTATGACACACAATCAGTTACAAGTAATTTAACAACAGCTAATCCTCCCCCTCCCCCCTTTTTTAATATACCAATAAAGTTTTGACAACACTCCAGAGAAAATTTATTACCTTTGCAGTACCCATTGCTGTGTATAAATACCAAGCAAATGGAAAAATATATTGGAATTATATCCTGTTAGCAGTGCAACATTATGGGAAATGCAAGTTTGTCATTGCAAGTTCATCATCTCCTTGCATGTTCATCATCTCCTTGCTTGTTCATCATCTCGGCCTAGGAGTAAATTAACAAAATTAACAGCATTTGGATTTAATGCAAATTCATCGCACAGTCGCTGTTCCTGATGTTATTCCTGGCAGTCTTACTCGTTGATCTTTTACTTTTGCCTAGTAAATAAATCCTGTTAGTCTGCAGAGACATAAACTATGAAACAAGAAATATCAACACAAGCAAGTTTTGCATAATTGAATAATTTATTTCTCAAAACGATTGAATCCAAAAATATGCAGATTGGAACCTGCCATTGGGAAGTTTTTATATTTAAGCATCGTTTTCAATAATATTATCTGATTTTATAGGTCCAATACATGTGCAATTTTCAAAATTACATGCCTTTTCTTTTTGTGAAGTGCATTATTTGCCTCCCACTCCCAATATGCCCCCATTTCATATTTTATACAACAGCTAAATGTTAGACTTGAGCCTCACAGCCTGTTATAGTAAGTGAAGCACTAGTAATTGATTGACAAACACTTTTCTGTGATAACTAATGACTGAAAGGGGTATGCATTTGTTTTTTCTAATTTTGTGTCAAGCTACCATACATATAAATATTTTCCACATTTTATATCCTACCATAATTTCTTATTGTTAAAGTGAGAAAGCCTGCCAATAGTTTCTTGTGGGTTGCAGGTTCTTCCCAGGATTTTCCATGGTTCTTCCTCCACCATTAATACTGGCCGCAATGTATAGCCTATCTTGTGCTGAAAATGGTGTTAAACCATATAACAACTTATTAACTAGTGGCTCCATAACAAAAGCGAATAGACAAAAGAGTGCTGATATATGAGGGCAATGCTAAACAAACTCCACAAAAGTGTGACAAAACCATGCTGATATAAATTAAGTTAAAGTAAACTGTGGTATTCAAAAATCCAAGCTAAGACCATTATTATCAATTATTTTCAATTCTCATTCCAATTTTAATTAAGTGTAACCCATGATCATGATAATTTACATTCATTTTTTCATATGAAATAATTAAAATTAAATTTAACTGATTGCCAATTATTTTCCAAAGACAAAGAGATCACATAAAACATAAACATTAGCATTTAGAGTAATTAACTCTGTAATTGTTAGTTGAACTATTCGAATATGTTAAAATTACAATTATTATTTCTTAGTGTTTGTAATATTTGGTCTTACAGAGAAGAACTATAAGCTAAGTACTCAGAAAATTATTTTAAAAATGATGTTTTTTGTTATTTACATCTTTGAGTGCATGTCAACACATTTTTGTCCTGGCTGCTTTTGTTGGGTCACCTTAACTAGTATATGCATGTAACAATGTTGACTCCTGTCAATAACAATTTTTTTCCCTGAATTGATATGAGGGTCACTAATGCCTATATATACAGCACAGTTATGCCAGGTGTTGACTCTTGTAAGTTTCATTTATGGGAATGGAGATCCAAGTTTGCTGTCAAGAAAAACTCTACATCATTCAATGAGATGTACTTTGTTAAGCTAGCCATACAATTGGGGATGAGGGATTTAATTAAAAAATGAGCTAGATGCTGTAAATGTTGGCAAAGTTGATATTTTTACATTTGATAATTTTTTTTCATATGTAAAATAGTCATCAACATGTAATGATTTATTTTATAATATTATAGCTGTACCAATTGTTGCCAATAAAGTATAAAGTAATAACTATCCGTGTTTTTCAATTTTTAATTATCATAGCCTATTGCATTAACCCTTTCATCATGGCAGACCGCATAACCGGTCCAGGGGAAGTAAGTCCGTAAACACTATGGACCGCCATTTCGGTCTAGGGCAGTGTTTTTTTTTAAACGTTATAGTACCCGACTAAATATCTTTTGGGGTATCTCTAATAACATCCATCTGGTAATATAGATGTTATATTTGGATGATCTCGTGTATATAACTTTTATATAACTAGAAATATCAAACAAAGTAGGAACTTATAATGTGTTTTCCGAATGCTGAAATTTGTATCCAAAATGGTAGCGTTTGAAGGAATTTTAGAAAAGAGTTTTCAGAGGATTTAAATAAATTTGACCTGGTAAATTCGGATGAAAATGAGAAAAGACATCTGGAGAGACAATGGAATGCACTTGTGGATGACAGTGATGACGATGAAGAAGACTTTGAAGGTTTTGAACCAGAGGAATTGTATGCTCCACGTTTTTTTTTTTTTTGGACGAAGCCGGAAAACCAGAGATTTGTTTCAGTTTTCTGACAGAGTTGGGCACACCCGAGTGTTATATGGCTCCAGGAAAGCTTCAGATTATTTTCAAATATTCTGATGAAGTTTTTGGAAAAAGTGTCCATTTAACACGATCAAACGTGGCAGAAGCGATATAGGTGTGTGGACACATCTCACATTGGAGATCATTTTGGTTCATTTTATAGGAACTTAAATATTATGGACACCATGAAAAAAAAGACTTGCGCTGCTACTGTGATTATTCACTAATACATCTAGGGTCAATTGAACAAGCTTTGAGAACTTTCTAAGTTTTCTAAGAGGTAATAAAATAATTGTATTTTACCTGTTGTGTTACCTGTTTGTACCTGCATTTTAACAGTTGTAATATATATGCACATTTTATTGAATTAGTCATAAAGTTTGATTTTTTACCTTGATTTTGACACCTAATCTAGCCAGATATCTTTAACATTGGCAAAGTTATGTTGTTTCAAAGTCCACAAGTCATTTTGCTTTACAACTCCAAAGTTACTTAGTGTTGAGGACTCTATGCCTACAAATCACTTAGTGATGAAAGGGTTAAACATTTTGATGGTGTTCACACATCACACACAGACCCTAATCTGTAAAACATTATGTGAAGGCATTGTTTGTTCTCCTGATCAGGCCTAACTTGCAGCATTATTAACCCAGAAATAACAATGTATTATGTGGTGCCACATCTAGGTCTATGTGGTTTACAGCAGAAAACAACTTTTGCACAAGCATAACAGTATATGGATTTTATGCCCTGCTAAACCAGGCAGCTCAGCTGACTGTTACAACCAACTGGAGCTGTGTCACTGGCACACCAAAATAGTTCATTCAGCACCTAATGAGATTAAACTGGCTGATTTCCTTTGAATCAACAGCCATAATAAGCATAATCAATACTCCTCCTGACAACACTGCTTTCATGCTTGTAATAAAATTTGTGATGAAATTACTCATTTGCACCATGTGACCTACTCTGAACCATGAGTCAAATGCATTGTCATGGCTACCAGTTGATAAACAGTGAGTCACAACCTGACTGAATCCCCAACAAGATAAATGCACTCTTGTCACCATAATGGTTTCTTTAAAATCCAAGATTTCCTTTAAATTTAAAAAAATTGTCATTTTTATTTTTTTGTGAAAATCTTTGTGCTCTGATCACAATGCAATATATATTTGTTCAATGACTGCCAGAGGTAGTTTGGTTGAGGTTGGGATTTTTTTTTATTGAATAAAAAAAACATGACACTCTGTCAAAGGTATGGTTTAATTTGAATCCATATGGCACAGGAACAAAGTAGCACGAGAAGGCAATTGGAGAAAATAGTAAATAAAATAACGTAGTTTTACATACCCTTTTTTTTTTTTTCACAATCCTGTTATCACAATAATTATTTAAATGTATCATAACTTTTCATACAATTCACTTTATTATTTGAAAAATTCTATAAATTTTCATGCATAAAATTTCCAAAGATTGAAGATTTTCAGATTTTGGTTTTAAACAAATTAAATTATTAATGATTAATTGTTGGTGCAAAAATATAGTGATTGATACATAAGCATGGACGCCTGCATCATAGGTATGGGTTCATGTGACCCACCCACCGAAATCATATTGCATATATATTCCAATGAGTTTAAAAATGCAAGTGAAGCTGTCACAAGATTCTCTTCAAAAATGCTTAGTAAATATTAGCTTTAGTTTCAGACTGCTTACTATACTAACATACCAGATCATGACTGACTCACCCTACAACCCCGAAATTTTGCAAAAGATTCTGTGGTTGGCTATGTGCATAATCTCATATTTTCATTACAGTATCTACCGGTGTTTATTAACAAACGAACAAACAACTTTACAGACCATACCTTTAAATAAGTTATTTCTCCCTATGTAGTCCCATCACCATAACAAAACCAAAACCGTGCATTTTAAAACGAGTTAGGGAGCACTTTGATGTCTTATCAAACAAAAATTACATCTCTGTACATGCTAAAGTGAAGACCACAGACCATTGGTCAATTAGTCTTATTGTTTCATTAGTCAAACAAACATATAATATAAAAATCTTGCCATTTTCCATTGTAAATTTAAAAGTCACTGATTCCATTAAATTGATTTGTATACATACATAACAGCTTCTGATTTCACTTGAGTTTTTTCCAATAATAAAATCAGGTCTCTGCTGTGGGCTAAACTCTCTTAACCTAAAGTAGTAAAGACATGATGATAAATGTATGCTTAACCAAATTTGGCTAGCGTCTTTTAATATAACCAATATGTATGGTTGCAAAAGACCGAAATCTAGGTAATTATGACCAGCCCAATTTGGCTAACTGCAACTTTGTCCATTTCCATAGTGTGTAATCCCACATGAGAATATAAATGTTTCCTCAATGGTTATCTGATATGTTAGTGTAACCATGGCATATAATAATGAAAAACAAATAAACAACCACTGGTAAAGAAATAATCACCAATTATAAGTAAGTAGTAGTAATGTGAAAAGTTACCCTTTATGCTTGGCTTATATAAGAGATTTATTTGACAGAAGTGTTGCTTGATAGGTATTGTATATTAGGTGATACTGTCATAAGCTTGCATTATTTAGATTTCATTTATGAGGTAATATGATTATAAATTGGACATTCAGATGCATCTGGAATGAAATGCAGATTGGACATGATGACAATTGGAACCATGTTCCTACCCCTAGTGCATACAGTTGCACAATGAGGGTGTTCACCTTGGAGAACTGATCCACCCTGCCAGATGTCAGATTTGAAAATTTTGATAGCACTAATGCAGAACAATTTTGTTCTGAGAAAATAGCTATTATAAAACAAATAATCTTTAAAAGTGAAGTCTCATGCTTTATTTATGAATGGCTAAGAACTTGTTCTTGCATGCGTGTTCATTGTTTTACATTTTGCCATTATTATGGAAGTGACCTGTAGTGTTTCTCATGTTCATCTATGTGCGTAGGGATCTATTGAACAGTGGGTTGGTACATAATGTTCTTTTTATCCTATTCAAGTTTTATACCAAACCTGAAGTATGTAGGCATGGAGATATATAGAACAAATTTGAAATTGTTTTCTAAACAGGCACCTAACATTACAGGATGAGAGTGTACAAACACGCCATTCCACTGACTTGGGTTTCTGGGCAGGCATTATGTTAATAGATATATATCAGCAACGTTAGTAATGTGACACTTGGGCATCTTGATTTTGGCAGTTACGCCATGCAGTATTTTTTAAAAATTTTTTTTACAATGAATAAAAAAGGAAAAGCAATGAGGTTAATTTAACCATCAATAGTAAATGATGATGTTGCATACAACATTTGATACAACTGAATGATTTTCAAAATGTTTGTCTTAAGGTGAAAGCATGGATGAAATGGGAGGTGATGATGCATTTGGAACAGATGATAGTTTGACCGCCCTTCAGAAGTTGGAAAAGTATATGGAAAGTGATAATGTCTTCACAAGGTAACTATAGAGTATGTCTAATCACCTACTTCAGGCCAGTAACTTGATGTTGCACTTTTAATTCCATATGGTTTAGGTGCTTGTTTTTGTGGAATTTTTGTATCCTTTTGTTTGAGTGAGCATGCAGAGCATGCATGTTCTTTAGAGAAATGTTAATAAATTATTAAATATTTGATAAATTGAATATTAATTTTTGAATGAAGAACATAAAACAAGTTTTATCCTTGTTTGTGTTTAAAACTAAACATTAATGCTTTAGCCCCTAGGTAGAACATGATGTAATAACATGTGAAATCATTTGAACCATCCATGGTTAACAAAACAGCTACACCTTAATGAACATTTGGTAAGACATAAAATGCTATTGCTAGATGTATTATGGATTGTATTTGATGTCTTAAAGGCTGAAAATTAGATATTTTTGTAATAGCACTCTTTGAACTCTGCAGATTCCCAACTTCAACAATTCCTTCTAAGACATTTGCATTCCCAGTCTGTGGCAACTTTACTCAGAGATTGGTTCCAGGTCCATCACTTTAGAAAGAAATTCTTAATGTCCTTTGGTTTTTTGTTCAGATTTCTATTTCAATCAGTGGTAAACAGTAAGACCATTGGGTGGTGGTGGCCATATCAGTGCTTTAATTTTACACATGATTTGTAAATTTTTTTCAAGATGTCATTCAGTTTCTGCATTGAAATTTAAAGTACTTTGTACTTTTGTAGACAGATGGTTGCCCGTGGGCTGCTGGACACTCTACGGGCAGTTGGTGATTTTGAGGAACAGACCTCAGCTGTGCTTAGTGCCATGGTCAGGCTATCCCAAGACTCTGGTATGTTTCACACAATTTCTTTCTTGTTCACTGTTTGAGAGGAAATTTAGGAAAGAAGTTCAAGTTTTATAGTTGTATCCTTATGTTGACGGTAATAAAAATCTCTAGTTTTTACCATGCCAAACTTTTTCTCGAACCACGAAACACGTTATACATCACAAATACTTGTGTACTTCTTCACCGACAACAGGAAATGATTGAAGCATGCTTGCGCAGAAAAATTTGAACAAAATATTAAAAACGAAACAGCTGATTTGAAAATCGATTGATAAAATGATGGACAAAAACTCGGATGTGAACATGGATATTGATAGCGAAGGTAGTGACATTGAAGTTGAATATTTCAATGATTATGAAGATTATATTGACTTAATTGATGGTTTAGATGTAAATGAAGTTGATGAAATAGATGGTGCATGACTGCATCCACATTTTTGACAGCGATTCGGACAATTAAGCTAACTTTGAAGGATTTAAATATGATTATGTTGGGGGGTAATTTTTTTTCTCCTAGTTGCATCCAGGATTTTAATTTATTGAAGTGCAAATGTTCAACATCCAGAAGAATACTGACCTAGTGATGATGTGGACTTCAAAATTTAGACAAAAACCTTTAATGATTCAGTTTAAAAATTTCCAGGATTAATTTGTGGACAAGTTTTTTTTTTTTGAGAAACTGCAGGCTGAAGTACATGTTCTAGATTGTGAACTCAAACAAATTGTTCCTAGTATTTTGTTGTTCAATTTTGGTAAAATTATTATAACGTTTAAATTAACAGTGCTATAAACTTCAAATTTAGACCAAAATATTAGAAATAGAATTATCTTTATTTTATTCCCATACTATTTGGAGCATTTCAATCATCTTCATGATGAAAAGATTCCCTGAAGTGCATGGTAATTTTTTTATTTTTTAATTTTTTTTTTAAAGCCCTATTCCGAAATACAGTTGTGAGCTTGTACATCAGTAATTTTAACAAAACATATCACTGTGTTGCCAATTTTATTACCTTTCCAAAGATACATAGTTTTATATACTTTAAAAAATAAATATCAATGTTACATTTTTTGTAAACATGGTGAAGGTCATCACAATTTCTTCTGCTGCTGCTGTTTTACCGGAGTATATTTAGAATTTCTTCTCAAGATAGAATGGGTTAATGTGATGTTAGTCTTTGAGTTTTTGGGTTCACATAATCATTCTAACCTTGCTCAAATGTTCAACCAGGACAAAGAAGCATGGGTCAAGGGTTTAAAAAGGGGATGGAGGTGGGCATACAGGTTGTGTTAGTAAGAAACTGCTGGTCAGTGAGGCAAGGTATTTTGACCAGAGTTCAATGACCACTATGTCCATGTTAAAGTAGATGATTTTTGCAATGCAATTTGCTAATTATAAATGCTGACTACAGGATTTTTTTTGTTCTGCCTCATAAGGTCAGATGTGCTACCATCTCACATTTTGTGTATTAGTCCCGCAAAAATGCCCAAATTTGCCTTTGCGTCTAAAATACACTATTCTTGGCAGCTGTTAAAATATGGAAAATGAATTTTGCCAAACTAGACAATACTAGCTTTTAAAAGTCAATGAATGAATTTACCAAATACATAAAATGTTTAAAAAAAAGTTATTGGCTAATTTTTTTTTATAATTGAAAGATACACATCAAGAGTAAGGCCAAGCTGTATACTCTCTAACCCATATTACACCCATCAATCATACACAAAAATAAAGGGAATTAAAGGTTCTTTTGCAAAATGCCTAAGATATATAAAGTATCTTTTAAATAGCCAGTATGACTATTGAGGAAACCCTGCGAAATTCATTATTTTAAAAAATTCTATCCTTATGCTAAATATGAAACTGTAGAGTGGCACATGAAAGAATCTGGAATTGCCCATTCACTGTTTCTACAGATGGAAGCAATAATTAAGAAAACTTCAAAACCTTTCCTGAACTAGAATTTGGTATATTTGTATCTATTGTAAACTGGTGGGTACTGGGTTTTATACAAAAGTATTATAAATATGCATTACTAGTATTTATTAGTGTTTTGAGATAATTGTTTGTTCACTCGAACATTCTTATGTTCCTCATTTTCATGCTCTGTCCCTGATTTTTTGTTGGTTTCGTTACTCAAAAATGTTTTCTGGGTTAGGCATGTCTGCAAGGTCATGTATTTTGATTTGATAAGCTGAAAAAAAAGTCCATTCTGACAAAGATAACCTTTCTCAAGCAAATGCATTTACTTAGTGGTCTCTTTATCTGTGCCTGTCAATTTTTAGAAACCATATGCCTGTTCTAGTCTTTGTAGTATTATTAGTTTTTTTATAGGTTCTTGAATATTTAACTGTTTCTGATTGAATGCAAAATTTTAAATTTTTTAGATCCTATTGTGCGGTCAGAGTTGATGGAACAAGTGCCTCATATCGCAGTATACTGCCAAGAACACCATGAGACCTTCCAGAATGCAGTTCCTATGTATGTTCTTCCTATGGTGGTTAGATTTCTCAATGACTCCAACAATCAGGTGGATCTTATTTCCAAGACATTTTTTTATTTCCTTGTTTTGTTTTGTTTATCTTTTCTTTTACTTTGTTTTTTTTTTTTTTTTTAGATTATGGGGTAGGGATTGGATATGAAATGGCTGTATGACTTTATTTAGGGATGGTATTATTTTGAAACTATAGGAATTGATTGTCAACCACTTATAAAGTAATATTTTTATGATTAACAGTAGCATAAATTGAGTTGAATGACAATTACTGCTGCTCTCCTGTTGTAACATGAGAAGTGGTTGAGAGTCATCATTCATTTTAATGGTCACTTGGTAAAAGCGAGTAATGGAAATGTTTTAAACTGCTTGATACCCAGTTCATGTAAATAGGCTAAAATAGAATGTGTATGGGTCTGGTGGTCTGACTGTCCCGGTTTCTTGTTGCCAGTCCTGACCCTGTCAAGAAGCAGTCTTCATGCATATTCGATTTTGCCGTAAGTCTTATGAAAATTACCCTTAAAATATGAACTTGAGGCATAAAAGCAAAAACTACAAAAAAATGATCATTGCTAAAAAAATCTGGAAAATTTGTTCATCTGTGTTTGATTTGGATCTAGGTGTCATTTTAGAACTATTGAAATTCGTCAGGAAACCAGAATAAATTTACATTAGCACCTCAGATGTTTTAAACTGCCTCTATTTGTTCATGTGAAGCGTCTGCATGATCCAACTGTTGATTATAGAATTTGTTTTAAAGTTTCGTACAGCAAGCAATGCACATTTAAGACGATAGGGAAAATAAGCCTCGTAAAAAGGGTTAAATATCAACATCGAAGAATATAAATGAATATTCAGATTCATGTGAATAAAAGATTGAATGGACACAATTACATTTTTGGACATCATGTGCCAATTTAAGTTTATCTTGTGGCAGGAGATTTGATTTTATCATGTGCAATGGTAAAATACAAGAATTAGGCCTCGTTGAGAGACAGCAACAAGCCACTGAGCTGCGTAGAGGTTGGAACATGAGTTTGTACAACTGTACTAATGGTAAATAATGTATAAAAATCTTTTACAATCTCTTCAGCTGAACATGTTTATTTTCGCTGCAAGTATAGAATACATAACTTTTAATTTTGTTTTTGAGCTTTACACTTACAGATTATATTTTTTTTTACACCTTACTGAATACAGGTCAAACTTAGAGAAACAAATCAACTGCATTACTGAGAAGGACTCTTCAGAATTGGCAGGTCTGATATGAAACCAGTCTGGTGTACTGCCCCCAAGCATTTATCTTATTACTTGTGATGAAAAGGTATAGGATCTCATGGTTGCATTTAACAGCTCTGAATAATTTAGAAATATACCAAGCAATGTGTTTATTACATTGTGTGATACCAGTTGTAAATGTAAAGGTATTTGCTGCCACTTTCAAAATTTGATGCTGAAGTGAAAAGAGAGGGAGTGAATGCAGATATGATCAAGAGAAGTATTAAAAATGCTCAACAAAATACAATCGGCTGAAATGTGTGATGGCAAGTCTTGCAGAAATGGTCCTTAAAATATGGACTTGAGGCAGAATAGTAAACATTGAGGAAGGATGGTTGTTGTGGTAAAAAAAAGACAATTAGCTCGTCCATGTTTGATTTCGTTGTGGATTTCATGTTATGTTTAATGGAGTTATTCCAGGAACTAGACTGACTTTAAACTGAAAATATTTTTTCTTGAAATACTTGAGCATGATCAAGAAGTTGCATATAGAATTTTCTGATGGACTTCAATAAGCATCACATGTTCAAGACAAAAGGGACAATTAAAAAACCTGTTATGGAAGAATAAATGGAATAGTTATTGTTTGGGGAAGGGAGGCAAGAAAGGCAAAAGTTAAGTTTAGATTTGATTTACATGTGTCTGATGACATAAAATTGCATTTGTCATGTGCAATAAAAAAAGACAATCCAAGAAATAAAATTGAGAGCTGGCAAGAAACCACTGAGTTCGTTAGGGTTTGGAAGAAACCCCTGAGTTCCATAGGGTTTTTGCAACTGCTGGATTAAGTTAAGGTCTACATGTTGTTTACATTTTACTTGAACATGTTTACTGTCTCTGCATCAATCTCAGATATAACTTCTGAGCTTTTTAAATGCTTGATTTACAACATTACAATAGCAGTTCATGGTAATTGGTTTTCACCATACTGAAAACAGGTCTAACTTCTGGGAGAGCCAATCTGATATCTGAATGACGGCCATCTAAAAATCAAAACGCAAAATGAACAAGACAGAAAGTAATGTTTTTTTGTTGTCAAATTTTTTAGAATGATTATGGTGCAGATCTGATGCCTATTTGTAACAATACTGGCTATATTGTGCTGAGACTAATTGCGAGCCAAGAGCCTTTCCGAAAGACGTACTGAGGCATCTGTCCCAGGCTGTCATGTGTGGATTTCAAACCATCAACACATGAACTGATGTTTCACTAACTTACCTACCACATCTCCCTATACAGAGTCAGAAGTTCTTATTCAGTTAACTCTGTCATGAAACAGAATAGTCTGTGAAGGCGGGGAAAGATAGTTTGTGCCATGCCCCACCCAGTGAGAGTTGTTACTTTAAACTGAGATGTCAGGTATGTGTTTTAACAGTATCATTTAAACTTGTGCTTTCTGTTTCAGGTCAGGAAAACAAGTCAAGCAGCTTTACTTGTCTTGCTGGAACAAGACTTGATGGATAAAGGTATGTATGTAGTACAAGTGCTAGAGACTGGTTCCAGCGGTAGAAAAATTTTGAAAATCTATGGCTGTCCTTGGGCAATCCATTTTGAAAGATTTTTCTGGCTGGTTGGTAAATTGGCATTTGTCTCAAAAGATTGTAATCAAAATTATTCAAGAACTTTTATGTTTAGTTAATCCTCAGTGTTGCACATTGAGCGTGGATCCTACAATTTTTCACCCATGTTCCTCAAAAGGTAATAACTATCAGGGTGGCAGTGGAAACATTCAAGGTATTTTTTGTTGGTTGAAATAAGTAAAATTTTTATGTGAACATGGTTTGTAATTTAATGATTTATTAATTTGGAAAGAAAGGCAATTCAGCAAAAATGGATATTATAATAAATGCTAGTAGATAAGAAGTGTAGATTGAAGTTAAAAGAGGGCAAGATATAGAACACAAAATTCCCAAGTTATTCAAGCATATGATAATACATTTTTGTAATGTTGCAGGTGTCAATGTTAAATATGATAGTACAGCGCAAACAACAAAGTGGCAAAACTATCAAAGCTATAAAATTATTTTTTTTTTGTTTCTCTAATACGTCATCTCTCCCTTAGAGGTGGAGGTTGGTGTACACAGTCTCCTGCCTTCAGGTGTCATTGTGCTTATTGTACATGATACTTGCATAATATTTTCCACATAATGTAAGGTATTGCACAAGTTTACCCTATATTTATTCTATTGCACAAATTTCAAACCATTTAGAAAAAAAGATAATGGCACATCTTCTTCTTTTTGTGCTATTGTGTTCATTGGTTTTAAAGTTGCTGATGGGGAAATTTTGTCCAGATTTTCTGTTTATCTACCTTTAAATTGAAAGTGTTTTGAATAACAGAATTGGCCAAATTTGAGTATTATACTAGGAAAGGCTCATCAGTTTGTAATAGAAAATGCCATCAGAGATGACTGCTGTAAAAAAATAAAGCGGGTGGTGGAATTTGTTTATTACTTTTTGAAATGCTGCTGAATAAAATTGACCAAATTTGACATAGAGGGTCCTAGCTTGAATACCTTTCAGAATTTTACAAATGAATATCTAACATCAAATTTGGCTGCTGTAAAAGACATTTACATGACCTATATATTTAAAAAATAAACTAAATAATTGTACTAGCTTTGACAGGAAGCATTCTGTAATGGCCTTTTAGTGTTAAACAATAATGCTGATGTGTCATCAGATTTTAATAAGATACAAAGGCCAGAGAAATATTGAAACATGCATCAGTCAACAGCTTTGAAAAAAATCATGGGTCCACTTTGGCCTAATTACTACAGATTTCACCTCGTGACGAAATTTTGCGCACCTTTGTATCATGGATGGGTTATTACTTTTACAATTGTCTCATGTTTGAAACTTATTACACTAATTTTTTTCATTGGCTGTTTGAATTATCTTGATGCGAAAGTATTATTTTTAATATTGTGGCTGGTATTATGGTGAGATAATGTGTCTGGCATTGTGATTAGATATTGTGTTTGGTGAAAGAAAAGTTATTTTCATGAAACTTTCTGAATTTGTATAGTGAAAAAAGGTTGTCACCTTAAGAGTCGACTCTGTGAGGTTATTTTTAGAGGAGGAGTTATTCTGTAAGGATTGCTTTCTGACAGGTTGATTTGGTATGTGGTTCAGTCTCCTGATTTGACATGTTCCAGGTTGAGCAGTTGATTTGAGTTTTGTCAGGTTCATGGTATATGGTTAGGACAAGTTTCCTCTTATATTTCGCATTCAGTTTAGATATTTGGACCTTTGGGTTTGGAGGTCAGAGCACATTCCCAACTGAAAAGTTGAAATTCACTGAATTGTGCAGCAGCAGCATTAAGTAGTTGCTTGATTTAGAAGCTTCAAATGATGGTGACCATGTTTGGAAACCTTTCTATTTGAAATTTGTAAGGAAAATATTTGTCTTCAACATACAAGGTCTAGCATAACTTGTTACTATGACAGACAAATATATGAGTTGATCATCCATATTCTACTCTCCATTTCAGCATTGTTTAACCAAATGCCAATCCATATGATTTTGCCACAAGTTTTATGAAAATTGTCATTAAAATATGGACTTGCAGCATAAAAACAAAAATAATCTGAAAATTTGTTCCTCTGTGTTTGATATGGATCTGGGTTTTATATTAGAATTAGTGGAATTGGTGAGGGAACGATATTAACTTTACAGCAGCACCTCAGATGCTTTAAACTGACCAGATATCTTAACTTGTAGTGTAATGGTCTGTAGATATTGTCAATAATAGCCCTTCCTTCCCATCCATCACATAGACAAAAGGCAAAATTCTTTTAAAAAAGTGCAAAAAAGACATTGTTCCTTTCATTCAAACTATTTGCATCAAATGGTTCCTAATATTGTCACCTTTAATGCATTTAAAACACTAGACCCTCATCATTTACATAGGTGAATTTGTACTTCACAAAGTGGAGTTTTGTAATTCTTAGTTTTCATTTGTACCTGGATAATTATGTAAATTTATGTAAAGTTGAAATAACCTCTTTTAATAATTTGTTTTTAAATATATGATTCAGACTCTGCATACATTGGATATAGACAACACTATAACTTCAGTGTTGTGTAGACCTTGCATCTACCTGTTCACTGAAAATGGACTCTTCCAGCAATCACAAAATGACATTGATCATGCTCAATGTTTACACTGAAAACTTCTGTTCACATAGAAATGAAAAGATGACTGTGTTAGGGACCACTTGGTTGCAAATGATGTGGAAATTGTAAATCACAGAATAAAATGATTAAGTTTTGTGTGCATTCTTCTATTCTCATATCGTTGATGCTTTTCATTTTTTAAGTCTCTATGGGCATGAACTGTAGATATATAACAGTAATATCCATCCAGTGAATATTAAAATGTCAGCAATATCACTGTAAGGATGAAAAAATTTTATAAGGTCCTTTTGTGAAAATCATGGGAATACTGGTGTGTGTATTTTGTGATATTATTGAATTCTGTATCTAGAAACTGTAGAACTTTAAATTCATGGTAAAATTTAAAATATAACCAACTTGATCTCAATACAACTTAGTGGATGTAGGTCAGGTGATGTGTTTTCACCGTTTCTTTATTCAGGTGATGTGGAGGAGCAAGTAATGAATGTGATCCTGGAACTGTCCAGCCCCGACAGCCTGGATGACTACAGGACAGAAGCTGCAGCTGTAAGAATTTGTCCAGTTGTCATTAATTTGACAATTGTGAGCTTGAAAATAACTGGCAAATGTAGTCAGATTTCTTAAGTTGTTCAAGAATGGAGCACTAGTAACTTGTGGTAGTTGACTGGTTACATGAGGTAAAATAGTGTGGAAAAAGCCAGCACTGATTATAAAAGGCTCCTGGTCAAGTTTGTTTTTGGGACTTTAGATTTTGTTCACTTGCGTCTGTATAACCTGGTTCATGGAAAATAAATTTCATTGTGTGGTTCTTGGTGCTTAATGATAGTCACATTTAAATGCAATATATATATATATATATATATATATATATATATATATATATATATATATATATATATATATATATATACACTTGTTCCTTCATTGTCAGTTTGGAGCACAACAATGTGTACATCTGCATTCAGTGTGAAAGACATGGGTAGTGAGATGTTTTTATTGCTCATCTTGCTACTCTGTCTTTTCTACTGAGTGTATGAACTACCACTATATATATATATCTTGGAAGTACCAGAAGAAAGAATTTGGCAAGAAATGTAAAGTATTCAAAGTGTGAAGGATGAATCATTAAAGCTGCCTTATGAGATGGTTGTTTAACAGAATAAAGAAGGTAGGAATGATAGGGAAAACTAGAAAGATGGGTCACTATTGATAGGAGGTCAAGTCAAAGTTGAAAACATTAGCCCTAATATATTAGTTGATGTATTCTTTGCTTTTAAATGTTGTACATACCTGCTTATAAGTCAGATTTGTCTGCAAACTGCACAGACCCAGAATAATGCACTGACAGATCTGGATCTGTACAATTTGTTAGGAACAATCTATAAAAAGTCCATGATGTGCTGGTGCATTATCTGACAGCAGACCAGGGTCAGCATTGTTTGCAGTGGAATCCAACATGTAAATAAGTATATCCAGTAGATTTAGTGGTTGTCTATCAGTTTTGGTCAGAATGTGTATACAGGTTGATTTCTTGTACACTGTTCATTATGGGCCCATTTATGTTTAATGGTGCTAATCTAGTTTTAAGTTATTTGCAGGAATGCAATTTTTGTGTCTTTACTTATGTACTTGTTATCCAAAATGTATTTGCATGGAAATGTGTTTTCATTATCATTGATGTCTGTACTGACCAGGTGACTGGGATTTGGAAACATGATCATATCACAGCCTGCTTGGATCAGTATAGCACAATGTATTTTATCTCCAGAAATATAAAATCTATAAGGCATGGAAATATGATGTTGGTGTTAATGGTTGATGGCAAATACTGAAATTTATGGTACTCTTACAATTTCATTATGCAGGGGATGTACTTGAAATTGTGGCTAAATTCAGCGGTATTTAAATTTAAGTTATATCTAGAGATGAGGAATTTTGGAATAAAATGGGCACTGTTTGCTTTGTTCACCATGCTGAAGCACCCTTGTTCAAGGCATCAGAGTGGTTGTGACATGTTGATTATATCGTATCACAGCCAGCTTTGATGAGCTTGAACAGTGTGAATAACAACATAACAAGAGTTTTCTATATTTTGCACTGAGAATGACTAAAGGGGAGACCAGAGTTTAATCATTTTATTGAAGTTGTAATTATGATTGAAATCTCTGGGAACAAGATCCTCTGTTGATACTTGTATCATGCAGTTTATATGTTCCTGTCTTCTGATGGAGGTATGGAACAATTATGTCGTAAAGTTATAGCTAAAGTAAGAGTTTGACAAAATGGGATACTTTCTTGATACAAGAGCTGGCCATTCAGTGTGGGGAAGAAACATCTGCACAATACACAAACATTCTGCGCCAAAACTTTCCATACGCATGCTCAATATGTATGCAAGAAAAGTGGAAGATTATGAACAGGATGGGAAAATGTTGAATTTAACAAGTGCTTTTTGAATTAAAAAAACCACTAATATACACACTCCACATAAGCATTTTATTGACAACAATCCGTGGAGTGGTGATTTCAATACATTCCATCAGGATACCAGACTCTTTATTAGCAACAGATGCATTGAAGATCTATCAGTGGTGTTGAATATGTCAAATAGTCTTTGGCACCTGTGACCGTAAATATTGTTTGGTCTGTAGTACCTTTCACATGTTTTGGTGGCTTTCTTTCTAGATAAATCCAAATATGAATCTGTTGGCATTAACACAAAAAAACATAAGTTAAACGAGAAACAATTTTGTTATTATGGTGCTGAAGCATGTCCTGTCATGGTTCAGAGTTACCCTGTGTCTAAGTGGTTTACAATCTAATGTAATTGTATGCATATTAGATGGGATGGTAGTTTATGGTAATTCTTGATAAGTACTTTTTTATTTCTGTTGTAGCACGTGATTTGGTTTAACAAGAGTGGAAAGAGTTATAGGTTTGAGAGCTTTGACTGAAGGTTACTGTCAGAAATTTTTTTATTTATTAAGGTCTTGGGTAAACTTGTTTGCATTGATTAAAACACCTGGATGGATTTTTCTTCATACTTGGAATGCATCTTTGTTGAACAAAGAGTTTATTCTGAACTGTGCTCACTCCATTTTGATCATGGCAGTAAAAAAAACATAAGAAAAACTTGGTGAGTTGCAGG
This sequence comes from Potamilus streckersoni, assembly GCA_016746295.1. NCBI lineage: Eukaryota > Metazoa > Mollusca > Bivalvia > Unionida > Unionidae > Potamilus > Potamilus streckersoni. The sequence continues at coordinate 2,289,924 of JAEAOA010001977.1, forward strand.
CATTGTGTAATGATATTGTCAATAACAAGCTCTATGTGATCAAACCTACTTTATGTGAATGGCCTATTCTGTACAGAAACAACCATCCGTTGATCTTCAGCCTAAATGTGATGGTTTCTACAATGTTCAGCAGATGAAGTAACTCTTATGATTGGGTAAATCTGTCTTATATTTTACATTTCTTGAAAGTAATCAACATTTTTCTAAAATGTAGTTTGTGTGCAATTTTTAACCAATGTGTGTTGTTAAATCACTCTAATTTATCTTTTTATCATCTAATTATTCCTTATGCTCAATATTTATATCTCCCGTTGAATATGTTTGCTCCAGTGGCCTAGTGGTTAGGGCATCCAACTTGGGTGCGGGAGGTTGTGGGTTTGATCCATGGCCGAGTCATACCAAAGACTTACAAAAATGGTACTAACAATGTACTCGCTTGGTGCTTAGCATTAAGGGTTGTTGTTAGGAATTGGTTGGCCTAGTGTCGGGATAATGTGAGTGTTGGGACATGATGCTACATGTCTGCGAAATGATGCCCAGGTGCTAGACATCACTATAAACTCCTACACTCCAGACATTGTAGTGATATGACTGAAAAATTGTTAAAGCTATGTTTAAAATCCAAATCTCACAGACACACACACACACACACACACACACACACGGGAATGAAAACCTCGACATGTCATCACCATCTTATGGTTGTATTTTTATCACTTGGTGCTCCTAAAAAGTTTTATATGCACTGTAACATCCAGTCATCCTCATCCACCCCATCTGCATTAAGTATTCCATATTGTTGAGTAATATTTTAATGTGATATAGACTGGGGGAAAAAATAAAATAAAAAAACTGTGCTGAAAATAGGCAAGATTTGTTTTGTGATTATGTTCTGATGTTATTTTGTCAGTTGTCAATTTCATTTCTGCATAACTTTAGTTTACCACCATCTACAGTTACTAAATGTTGTGAATGACATGCCCTTAGACTAATGGAAAGCCTGTTGAAGTTTTGATAAATCACATCCTGAGGTCACTGCAATTGAAACAGCAATTCTGCATCAAATACTTACAGCAACTTTCATTAAGTGTAAGGAAAGCAGCATTTATTTTGAGACTATTTTGGGAAGATGCATCTATGAACTATGGGAAGTTTCATTTTATTTTCAGGAATATTCAGGGGTGGTCAAAGTGGTGGTGATGTGCTGCCACCATCCATATCACAGCCAGCTTTGATGAGCCTCTGGGTAGTAGTACATCTGTCATACCTCATTTTGATTATTAAAAAAATCTTAATTTTTTAATACTATTGCATACAGCATTATTCTGCTGTATCTTGGTAAACCTGTCTAAGAGCCAAAAACCATTTGGGACAGGAGATTATGTTTAGACAGTTGAGTGGGAAGCTATAATTTAAGGAAAAGACCATCACAAAAGTTAAAATGTTCTTATATATATATATATATATATATATATATATATATATATATATATATATATATATATATATATATATATATATGTATATATATATATGTATGTATGTATGTATGTGTGAGAGAAAGAGATGTCTTCAGGGAGGTTCTTCTAAAACGTATACAAAATGTTGATATTAGCTTAAAGATGTTTCTCTTGGGGAAGGTGTGGGGAAACTAAATTTTAGTTTGACTTAGATTATCTCTCTGTCACCTAAATATAACTTTATTTGGATTTGATGATTCAGAGCTAGAGTTGGCAAGTCCATGATTGGGCTTCACTACATTTCACTCATGCGTAACAGCATTAACAGTTTTCATAAGTTGTATGGTAGATTGTTCTTTGGTAACACAAATGTTGGCAAATTCAGAGGTGTCTAGTTGACAGTGCCAACTTTGCTGATGAATAACATTGTGATCACTTTGGCTTCCATACTCATGTCCACAGGTTAATGTGTCCACAAATGAGACTATGTTGACTTTTTTCCTTGATAAAAGGTGAACTTGATTAAAAGGTCATATCCTATGATGTGTGAAGACACTTGTAAGTTAAAAGGATTTTTGACAAGTTTAATAGCTTGGAATGGCTGATTGGTTTTGGCCAACATACTAACTTGATAGAAATTAATTTAAATTTGACCTGTATACTTTTACTATGATCTAGACACAAAAGAGCATTTGATTAATGTTTTCATCTTGAAAATGTAATGCTTTGAAATGGTGGACTTGGATATACCAAAGGCATCACAGTGACTGTGATGTGTCTGTAAAGTATCATATCACAGCCAGCTTTGATGAGCTTTGGGTGTTCTTTATAGCAGCAGGAGAATCATTTCACATTTGTTTAGGACTTGAATTTTCCTGAAGTTGTGCAGCTCGTGTTGCTTTGATGATAGAGCAATAGATGCCTGATCCAAGAGTAGTTGGTTTGATGCCTGCAAAGGAATGCTTGGGTCAACAGTCTAGAGGTGTCCATGAAGAAAGGTATGATATAGTCATTCATATGTTACAAGTGCAGTTAAACCAACAACACCAAACAAAACGGGAATTTATAGTCTTAATTTGGATTACAAGGGCTTGATATTTAATACATTGAAATTACACTAATTGCAGAAATCTTTTGTAGCATGCCTATGATTTTCATAGAAAGTCTATTATATCCTTTATTCTTATGCATGGAGTAAATTGAAACTTAATGACATGAAATTAAATCTGTAGGTAACTGTCATTGTATTTATTTCAGTAAATGGTGATAGATATGATAGGTTTCAATGTGGGGGGGAAACTGTGTGGTCAAAGAGGTTGTGATGTGTTGTTTTATTTCATATCACAGCCAGCTTTGATGACATGGAATCCTTTGACAGCTGCTCTTGATGAAATGTGAAGTAAACTTTATAAATATGGTTATAAATATGGACTGGGGTGGGATAAAAGCAAAAAAAAAAACATGGAAAAATCAACTGCCTTACTGAGATGGCCTTCTTAGTGTTGGCAGATATGTTAAGGAAGATGCTTTTTTAATTTGGCCTCAATGTTCAGAGGTAAAGGTCTATATTAAAATGTGGTTTTTGCACAGCAACTGATTTTTTGACCAAAGGTCAAGGTCATAGAAGGAAAGAAGAAAAATAGTTTTCTGAATAACTTGAGATATAGATTGTACTTTGACCAAAGGTTGCAGTTGGCATGCACTTGACATATGGAAGAGGAATATTAATATCAAAGTCAAAATGTCAAAATTCAGGATCATTGTGGCTCAGAGAAAATTAATTTTTCCAAAAGATTTGTTTATGAACAAATTTCTTGGCCAGATTTCGTAATTGGGTTCCATATAGGGTAATTAAGAAATGTAGATTAGTGAGTCGTGTTCATCTTAAGTATAAGAAAATAACGTTTTTGGTACAAGAAGTTAGTTTTGAACAAAGGTCATAGAGACCCATTGATCAATAATCTCCAAAGTTGCCAATACCCTACTAGAGCCTTCATACAAGACTATTAAACATGGAGTGGGCATACATGAGCTGGTCGCAATATTTCTAGCTGAACTAGTAGTAAGGCTAGGTGAGCTCTGTCAGCAGTGGCTTGGTATTACATTTTGAGATCATATTTCTGATCCGGTTTTGATACAGGCTTGTCCCATCAAAATCTTTTACAAGTTGGATCACATGTGGGTTACACTTGTATTTTGTATCTGGTTGGTTGAGCTTTTTACCAATCTGGAAGCCAACTTTTGATCAGACTTTGTTCAGATTTGGTAGATGAGCTTATGTCCTCAGGTGTTGAACAGGTTCTATAATGCATTGAAATAGCACTTGTTCCTGATCTCATCCTGCGTATGAATTACTGAGTTACCTGTCAAGAGATTGTATTTTTCACAAGTTTTTTAATTGTAATTGGCAGATGGGTTAGTTTGCAATGATGTGTATAAAAAAGGATTTGATTTTTAATATATTCAAACAAGACAATATTAATGCATTTTTATTTTTTTTGTAGTTGATGAGCAAGATGGCCCCTTTAATTGGTAAAGAGATGACTGAAAAGTTTGTTTTGAGTCGCTTCTGTGAGATGTGTAGTGATCCTCTCTTTCATGTACGAAAGGTAGGCTATAGATAAAGCATGTGGATTTGTGCCAATTTTTCCAAATCAAAACAACAATTATTCCAAATATTTTCATACATGAAGTTGGTTGTTTATTGGATGTTATATATATATATGCCTATCAGAAGTAATTCTTCTATACAAATGTTGACATCCCAACTAGACTTTGTTGTCAGAAATTTAACTTGTGCTGCATAACTTTTTATTTTAAGTGTGGGGTAGATCCTACTTGTATACAAAATTGGATCGCATTGCAAACTTAGAGGTGGGAGGGTAGATCTTGTTGGTATGATAAATATAAATTAGAATGTACTATATTCTTACAGTATGATCTATATAAATGGACACGTTCAGAAAGATTTAAATTTTGAACAACAGGTTCTTATGAATGGTGGATTGATTTGAATATACTGATGTCATTTATTAATCTTTCATTTTGAGTACTAGCATTGCTTGAATATCTTGTTTTTTTTTTTTCATGTTATCTCTGAGCTTACTGATATCGAAACATACCAGTTTAAGTCATTGAGTGGAAATTATAGCAACTGGATATTGTAGACATGTGCATTGAAACAATTAAAAATGCAGATTGTTTTTTATTTTTAAAAGGTTGAAATTGAGCATATATAAAAACTAATATTTTATTCCCAGTCCACAGTAAAATAGATTTATTAAAAAAACTTTCTTGGTCTTTAAATTTTTTTAAATAAGATAGAGAATTGTTGCTTCACAATCCCATGCTGCAGATTTTACATCAGGTCTTTATATCTGCGTTTACACTGAAATCGTTGAAAGATGTAATTTTAATTTTCAAAGTAGTACATAAACATTCTATGTAATGTGAAGCTTTTTTCAATAGAGATTTGCCAAAATTGCAGTTTAATCTTCTTGAGTTGGCAATTTTTTTGTATCAACGAATACATTCATATTTTTCCAGTATATGATTCACTCCACCCAAGTAAGAACTGCATTTTATACATGGAAAAGCATACTTATTCCACAGCAGGCTAAAATAAAACATTTTCTTGATCTTTAACTTGCAGGTGTGTGCCGCTAACTTTGGTGATGTGTGTACAGTTGTTGGTCAAAGCAGCACTGAATCACAGTTGGTAAGTCCACTTTAGTGTGCAGTTTCGAGTACTGTCCAAAATTCCATGCATGCTTGAAGGCTAAAATTTAAAAGTTTGCAGATTGGTCAATATAACTGCAACAGTAACTGTTACAATTCAAGAAAGTAATTTCCTCTTAATTTAACATTTTTACTAAAATTTTGTGGAATTTTGTTTATAATATAGTTGATTATTAACCTTACTGTTTGAAGATGTTTTTTTTAAAAAAAAATTTGATAATACGCCTGCATTATCAGCTTATTGTAATTATAGGTTATTTTTGATTATCTGGTTCTTTTGAATGTTACTAGCAGTTAATGAACATTCCATCATTTGACCTGAAAAAAGTTATGGGGCAACTTTTGCTGAGAGCAAAGTTGGGTTTGTAGCAGTTTGTTTGGTATAGTCCATAGAAAAGCCTTGAATCTCTGAGGCATGTTATAAGATATGATTATGTTGCAAGTGTGGGTCACTATTGCTTGCATTTCATTCTAAAGTGACTTTCTCGAGCAACTTCAGCTGTACTAGTTGAAGACCATAATAGCTTATGCAATTACCTTGTGTTGTAATGCATCTATTATTGTTTTTTGGTTGTTTTTTTTTGTTTGTTACTTCTGCATGGAGTTAGGCCATGAAACATGTCTCTTGATTTAATGTCTACTTGGTCTTGAATAAAATATTTGCCCTTCCAGCATCCAACACGGCTTGATGATTTATAAGTTTCTTCACCTCAGTTGAACATCTTGTTAACATGAATTTCACTAGAACTCATTGTATGCTGTTGATATGAATACTATCATGGTTGTTATGATGACCATCTTGAAAATAGTGTTAATGCAACACTAATTAAATGGATATTTGATTTGGGATATTCACAAAAACCCTCCTTATGATACTTGGTTTTTCCTAATTCAAATCTTGGAAAAAGTTGGAAGGAGGAATAGATTTGTTTCTGACCAGGAAAAGTTCTTTAATTTTGCAAATGATCATGATAGTGGCAAATTTTTTAATTTTTAGCCAACTCATTATGAAAGAAAACTTTATCCATTTCACCCCAGAATTTGTGGAGGTTATGGTTTTCTTGTCAGATACGATTGCTCTATAGTCATTTTAGGTACTTAGGTGATTGTCAAGTAGACTGTTTACCCTTTGATGCACTGTATCCGTGTTTTACATTATGCAGGAGACAAGAAGACTGGTCTAATATCACATTGTGCCAGTACATGTGCTTCATTTCAGAGGGTAAATGTTAGTGAACAATAAAGCTCATCTTTCATTGTTCCTGTTCCTGTTTTGATATGAGAAGTTAACAAAAATATATTGTGATACATTTTTGCCTGTTGTTTCCTATTCCACATTGGGAACATGTTATGCATTATTATTGATAGTAACCTTTGACATGATCAATTTGCCTTTTAATGAATTTTGCCACCAGAAATCTATTATTTTTGCCACTTTTAATTCAGAATTTTTTGTTTATGGTTTCCTTGACAATGACTGGATTCAGTATACAGTCCATAGTGGGATTAAATTGACTGTAGATGATATGGCACTAACCAGAATAGTCTAATATGTCTGCCCTGAAGCCTGTATTGATACAGATGGACAGTTTGGGTCTGATGTCAAGTTGTAAGATGTAATTTGGACATTTTCTGTACAATGCACCAAAATGACCCTGTTTTGGACATGTTTGTCTGCATGAATTCACACATCAGTGAATAGGCAAGATCAGACCCCAAAACTTGGGATGCTTTTAGTACTGGCTGATTTATCGAATACAAGCCATAAGTTTGGCTCAGAAAAGACCACTTGTCCTGTCCAGATCTGTGTAATTGATTGCAAAGTGAAAAATGAGATAAAAGAACTACCATATTGCAAATTAAATCCAAAAATAATCCTAGAATTAAAGACACAAGTCCAAGTAATAAAGAAACTGAGTTCAAGTCCCGAAGACATCCAAAATGGCAGCCGATGACATGTCTTATAGTCTACGAAGTACAGATGTATTGACAGTCTCTTGTTGAATCACATAAATATTATTAGAGGTTTGAATTCAGTATAAATTCCAGTGAATGTCTTCATCCATGAATTTTGTCAAAGAACTTTTGTATTTGCAAAAAAAATAATCACTTGAATTAAATAATTTGAAGAAAATAAAATTCAGGCAAAACTGGTCACAACATAATACAACTTAAAGTGCTAGATGTTAAAGCACGTCTGATAAAATCCTCAGTCGCAAGGTAATATAGTTCTCAGCTTGACCTCCGGTCACAATTCACATTTTCTAAAAACAATACCTAATGACAAAGAACCTTCCAGAGTGATCTAATGAGCCTTGTTTATTTACAACACAATAGCCTATAAAATTCACATAGGAATCTCCAAAAACCTGACCCAAATCCTCCTTGTTTATGTAATTCTTTTAATAGGCTCATACACAAAAGAACAATGGAGCTATTATTTGTTTTTTTTTTACATAAATGAAATAAAAAAGTCCATCAGGTCAAGCAGAAATGAACTCGGTTTTGGACAGTGTCAAGTCTAGGAATTAATGTTACCTTACAAAAACATGTAATGAAATTTAAAAAAAAATTAAAACTAACAAACAAACAATTAAATAAATATACATAACACTTAACAAGCTCCAAAATTCAGCATTGCTTTACATTGGTGCAGAGAAAGTTGACTTTTTACACAGGTACAGATGCAAACATGATGCCACAATGGCTTGGTAAGAGTGCAAGTGAAGTAATGATTGGTGTACTATGGTGTACTATGAATAAGGTGATGCAATATGCTATCATATTAATATCCAGCCCTCTGAACCCAGCTTTTTCGGCAGTTTTTGAAACAAAATATAAATCCTTATATGACAATAAACCAAATGTCATACCTACATTTGGCATTAGAATATCACAATTTCTCGAAAGTACTCAAATTGATTTTTCAAATATTCTGAAAGCCAACATCTCCGAAATACCCCCATGGCTACTTCAGCAACCAAGGGTAATTTTTACGTAACATGATGGAAAAAAATCGGAGACAAACCCTTCCATTTTCCACAACTCTTACCATGAACTCCTCACAATTTGAAAAGTATACAAAAATATATACCGATGGATCAAAAGATGAGGAAAAGGCTGCTGCAGCCTTCGTAAGTGGAAACCACACAACCAAAGTTCGTTTGCCAAATGGTACGTCAATTTTTTTCAGCCAAAATTAGAGCATTAGACCTTGCTTTGCAATACATTGCAAGCAAGCGTATTTCAAATAGCATAATATTCTCCGACTCGCTATCAGTACTTCAATCACTACATAACAGAAAACTGGAGAATCCATTATTAGCAAACATTCTCCTTAAGCATACTGATCTGAGTACCTCCCACAGTATAGTATACTGTTGGTTACCCAGCCATGTAGGAATTAAAGATAATGATAAAGCAGACCGTGCTGCTAAAATGGCCTTATTACTAGAACCAACTGATTTTAAAGCACCCTATACTGATTTTAAATGTATCAAAGACTTTACGTCAGAAATGGCAGACATCATGGAATGATGCCATGAATAACAAACTTCAAGCCATCGAGCCAACCTTAGGAGAACGGACCCCTTCCTACAGATCCGTCCGTAGAGAGGAGGTAGTCATTGCAAGAATTCGACTCGGTCATACTTATTTAACACACTCTTACATATTAAAAGAAGACCCACCAGAGTGCATAGCTTGTAATGAACCATTCTCCGTTAATCACTTTATGCTGGAATGCTTCGATCTTCAACCTACGTGTAATCATTACTACGTTGTGCAAGACACGAGGGAGCTCTTTGATACAGTTAACATTACCAACATCATAGACTTCCTTAAGGAAGCAAACATTTATCATAAGTTATAGCTTTTATTTTATCACCTTGTTCAGTTTTGTGTTATATTTATGCAGTCGATAGATTTTAATTGCAAATCATGTTTTCGTTATCATACATTTGCACTCCCCGTTGATCGGGAAACTCTTAATTATTTACCATTATTATCACATTATCTTTAACCGTTTGGTCTCCAATCGCTGGTCGATAAAATTATTTTACCAGTTTTAAATGTAAAAGGACATAACATTATGCTTGGCGCTAAATAGCCTCATAGTGCTGGTGCACCGTTAAAATATCAATCAATCAATCAATAAAGCGATGATAGTGTTTACTCTGAAAATCTGTTCATGCCAACATTTGCAATTAAGCGGAGTAAACTGTTTTTTTTTGTAAATTAAAATGTGTTAAATTTAAACCCACATGTATTAGTTACAGTATTGTTGTTTATAGCAATAGATCTTAATGTTTAGTAAATAAGAGTCTTGAAATGGAAGTGACTTTTGTTTAAACAATGCATGTTTTCTAAGCCAAAATATTTTGTATGATTTTGTTCAGGAAGATTGATTGGCAGAAAAAGATAATCATGCAGGAAAATAAAGCAGAGTAAAATGCCTTGAAATATTTGTTTGAGAAACAAAGGTTAACTCTGTGGATGTGTTTAATAGTGCTAATTAATAAGGTTATATTGCTTCAGATTGATTAATCCAGTTACGACTCTGTGCATGTGTGTGAGATTTTGAATAGACTTTGATATATACATATATTGCTAAGACCATGAACACCAGGTATTATGTACTTTTGAGAGAATGATGTATGTAAGGTGAAGTTGTTTGCATTTTAAACATGTACAGTGGAGAAAATATAGGCTTACCTATATGCTACTTTAATGTAATATGGCTGAAATTTTTTTTGGATATTGTACTTTTGGAAATTTTAAATGATCTTATCACATTGCTAACTAAAATGACTGCTCCCTTGTGCTCCAAAAATCAACCTGAATTTGTCTAAAGTACACTATTCTTGGCAGTTATTAAAATATGGAAAATAAATTTTGCCAAACTAGACAATACCAGCTTCTAAAAGTGCAATGAATGAATTACCAATACTTAAAATGTAAAAAAGTTATTGGCTCTTTTTTTTTTACAATTTACCTCTGAAGTTCGAGAAGTGAAAATGATAAAGTAGTGCTAGCACTTTTTTGATGGATTCAATTACTAATAAGATCTACATAGTTTTAGTTCGTGCATGTGATAGACTAAGCATGTTTCTCTTTCTTTCACACTTAACACCAGTGGGTTATTTAGTTCTGAGATAGTTTGAGTCGAGTGTCTTGCAAATGAACACACTATTCAGTGTGGGATTCTAATCAATGAGCGACAATTGTTTCACCTTTAGTTTATTTATATTTTCATTCTTGACAGATTTTGTAACAACCTGTACATATTGTTGATGTGCTTTTAGTTGCATAGGCCATATTTAGTACCTGTCAAGCTCTGCAAACTTTCCATATCCCGCTTCAATTTAATATGAATGGTTGATATGAGCTTGGCTTCAATCATGAGCAAAAGACTGCACAATAATTTACAATGATATTATTGTTGGTTGGCATTGCTTGTATTCTTATAGTACTTGAGCCTCTTGTGTGCATTTTTTGACAAGCAAAATCATTTGGAAATATTTTGTTGACACTGTAGCCATGCTTTGTGTTGCATGTTGAAATTGTTGCATACCATACTCAAGTTCCCAGCTCAAGGAGTCATAGGAAATAAAATATGCATCTATGATCCGTTTTCACATTGAAACTAACATTTAAACTACTTAATAATGTAGTGAACCTCCTCACTAGAAGTGTCACATATGTTGGGATCCTTTCTTAATGATCAAGGTTACTATGAAGAAATTTTTTTCATGTGACATTTTTTTCTGTCAATTTTTGACATAATGAAGATGTCTTCATAAAACAGCAACTTGAAGTTGCACCATAGATCATAATTTGAGCTCTAGCTCACAGTTCACTGTCATAGTAGGAAAGTGAAACTGGATGTGCAGTATTTATCTTCACAATTTTAATGTCCAATCTTGACCTGCTGAACTGATATTTCTTGTATGCATCATAACTGTGTAGATTGTCAAAGATATATCTGCATGGTCAGGGTTTAGAAGTCCTAATTGGAACCTGTATACATTTGTGGTTTGGAACTTAGAGAACTGTAATTGAAAATATTTTGGTGGAATTTGATCTGGATTGAGATTATGATTAGGGTGTGGTTCATAAAATATATTCAGTAGCTCAAATTTAAAATCATGTCACTAGAAATGTAAGAAGATGACTTGGTCATGTTCCGTTTGTGTTATTTATCTTGCTGGGAGCTGTGGTAGCTCAGTTTGAAGAGTTTTGGACTCGTATTTAAGGGTCAGCGATTCAGCACATATTATTTCCACTGATATAGCCAATAATATGTTAAAATTGTCTTGTGAAAAAGTAAACATCTACCTGTATATATGAAGGTTTCTTCTTGATCAATTAATTTCTTAAATACATTGCAAGAAAAACTTTTCTTGTTTTTTGACTATTGTCACACTACAGACATTATAGCAGTATTACTGAAAAATCGTTGAACTACACATCCACTTGAAGGAGTTTATCTGAAGAAAAGAAGGAAAGTCCTTTATGTTCGTGATATTAATTAAAATCTTCAAAACTTTACAAAAAAATTGACATACATACATATATATATATATATATATATATATATATATATATATATATATATATATATATATATATATATATATACACACACTAACATGCACCCACTGATAATTTAAGTTATAAACAATTGAAAATAGTTTTGTCTGTTGAAATAAGCAATTTTTAATTTCAGTTACCAGAGTTTTACTATCTATGTGAGGATGGTGTGTGGGGAGTGCGGAAGGCATGTGCAGAGTGCTTCATGGCTGTCTCTTGTGCTTGCTCAGTAGAAATGAGGAAGAAGGACTTAGCTACTCTTTTTGTCACCTTACTTTGTGATCAGTCCCGATGGGTAAGTCATCACTTTAGACAGGAAATGGAGAAGAGCCTGATAACATTAATGCAAGCACAATGGAGCCTTTGTAATAATGGCTTTCAAGAGTAGCAATAATTCAGATTGGCTATGAGCTAAAAATCTCACAAACCTGATGGGGGAGAGGGATCAAAATTGTGATAATGTTCCAAGCCATAATGCACAACATTTCATGGGGTAGGAGTTTATCTGCTCCCATGAAAGAGTAAGGTTTGGCATTTCGTAGCATAGATTTTAGTGTCACAAGTTCAAAAGTCAGGATTATTTTGGCAGAAAGTTAATGGATTTTGCAGAAAACTCCAGATGAAACTTGTATCTTCCACTTAAGGTCATAAAGAAACCTGTTGATTTGGAATGTAAATGTTGGATATTTGAGGTAATTAGAGTCTGCAGCGCATGTTTAGTTGAAGATTGCAAACATTGAGACCCATTGATCAGTAATTTAGTCTACCATGTTCTTCTGAGCTTGTCTTTTCAGATCAGCCATATCTCACCTTTGTTCACGTGTTTGAGATTTGGGTCCAACCAATGTGGATATACATAAATACTTGCCATTAGCTTCCTGTAGGTTGGTGGCTCTTCTTCTTCCATCTGATAAACTGGGTGACTTGTATTGCCAATCATGGGTTGAAAAGTAGTGTTAAGCCCAAAACAATCTTCATAAACAATGCTAAACACAGGGCAGGTGCGTAATGTTTATGTTGATCTGTTTTCTGTTTTACTGACACTTTTTGCAGTTGATGGGAAAATGTTTTGTTGTTGTTATTGTTGTAGGGTTTAATGATATTTTTCAGCACGAGATAGGCTATACATGGCGGCCAGTATAAATGGTGGAGGAAGAACCAACTCATGAATACCCCAAAAAGATCCACCATCCCACGAGAAGTTACTGGCAAGCTTTCTCACATGCCCACATTGGCTGAATCCAAGACTTGAACACACAGACAGAGGTGAGATGGCAGTGATCCATGTTTGTGAGCACTTTAGACCTCTTGGGGCCATGGGAGTGGTTTACTAGGTTGAAAGGTAGTTAGCTTATGGTATTGTCCTTCACCAGGTGCCTGCTACCACTATAGAGTTCAAATTTCTGATCTGATTTCAAGCCAATTTAGAATATGGGTTTATATCATCAAAGTTACAGAAAAGTTTGATAAGGGTTCCCCCATGTATTTCCTTTTAATTTTAAAATTAGGGTATTTAGGTAGGATTTGTTTTTTTTTAAATTATATTTTTAATGATTAGTATATATAATGTACTTAGTGGCTTCAAGTACTGAACTAAACTGACAGCTTCTTTTTGTTTGCTTTTTTTATATTTATATAACTCACTCACAAAACATTGTGATATGATAAAATTGGGATCATGCCTGATTTTGCCAAATTTAAATTCATGAGAGCTAATGTTTTTGTTGTTTCGGGGTTTAACATAATTTTTTTCAGCACATGATAGGCTATATATGGCAGCCAGTACAACTGGTGGAGGAAGAACCCCAAAAAATCGTGGTATTGGCTACTGGCCTACAGAAAGATACTGTCAGGTTTTCTCACATGCTTGTGTTTTCTGAGTCCGAGACGTGAATCCATGCAGCCAGAGGTGAGATGACAGTGATCGATAAATATGAGCGCTTTAGAACACTCAGCCACCTGGGGCCCACAGTTATATTGCATTCATTTTGTACAGGCCAATACCAGATTGGTGGCAAGACACTACAGTTGCATCACTCAGCTTTAAGTAATGTGTTACATTATACATGTGGGGTAAGTTCTGTTATGAGAAATTCCAGAATATGGGGTTCACTGAAACTGGACAAAGAAATAGAAGAAAAACATCAGCAGCTGCAACTAGATCAACAATATGAACAATAACGGGTGAAAGAATGAGAATTGACAACAAATGTGAGTGAGAGCGTTGGATATAAAATTGTGGCAGTAAATCTTGCAATGGAGAAAAAGCCTTCTTGATAAAGAGATACTCTATATGCACAAGACCATACATTTTGAAGTTATGCAAAATTTTGCTGGATGTCACAACAGATTTGAAAATCAGTTGGCCAACAAAAGCAGCATTGATGTATTTCAAAATGAGAGATGTTGACAGGTGCAATAAAGTAAAGTAAAAGTTAATTCATTTGGTGTTATCGATGGTTGCTCGGTAAGTTTCTTTTGCAGCAGGTAAATCCATTAAGATGAAACTAAAATGGACTATATTTAATGACTGCAATAGGAACGGAACAAATACAGATGGAAACCATATTAGATTTCATGATTTGCAGAAAGGAAAATAATTAAAAAAGTATCCGTGTGTGTGTGATTTGGATTTTTAATGTAGCTTTTTAAAAAAATTCCGGTCTACAGCTACATTGTTTGCAGTGTGACAGTTTATAGTGATGTCTAGCACTTGGACGTGTAGCATGATGTCCCACCCAGTCACATTATCCTGACACTAGGCTGACCAGTCTGAACACTTGTCTCTTAATGCTGAGCATCTTTTATAATAAGTGTTTGATATTAAAGAAGTATCTATTCTTATTTGCATAAATGATGACACCAAAATAAAAGAAACAATCTACACAGCTTGTTTTTGCAATGAGAAAATCCAAGTCTTGTACCAGCAGTTCTCAGTCACTAATACTTGGATTGAAATGTAATAATATTTTATGAGGAAAATTCTTAGTGAGTGTGTAGACCTTGCATGAAATAGATAATGGACCCTCTTTTGCAGAAATTGTGCCAACATGAGTGAATTTATATGTTGCTTTTCAGGTCCGCATGGCTGCTTTCCAACAGCTTGGACCCTTCATCTCCACATTTGCAAATGCGGGGACAGGACTGTATGTAAATGAAGATGGGTTTTTATCAGTGAAAGATGCAAAGTTGCTAGAGGGAAGGTATGTTCACACTTCAGCTTACAGTTTTCATATTTAGTGAATGAGATTTTTCTTAATGTAGAACAAACAACATAGACCCTGCTCATGGGTGAATTATGGGTTTGGGATCTGTAGTGTTTTTAGTTGGTTGCTGATTTTAAAAAAGCAGATCTAGTACATATGATAAATAATACATTCATTGATGCCCAACAATTGTATTTGTAAACAAGATGTATCTTGTTGAAGGACTACTCCATTAGTGTTTTTTTTAAATGAATAGATTTAAGGTAGACCTAATATTATTTTTGTTTTTAGACAATTTTTAAAGAAGATTTCAGAATTAAAACTCTTCTACAGTATTATTTCTTTTCAATTGTGTGAATGATTTAGAGTCCATGAAAATGGACCATTCCTGTCTGGAATTCTTAGCAGTACCATTTCATGCACATCATTTATCACAAAAAAAGGAACAACATAGTGATGTTTTAAATTTTAAATTGTTAATTGGGGCTTGTAATTTCTATACATATGTGTGGTAGATATGAACTCTTTTGTCATGCATGAGACTGGTGCATGCTGCTTTCAACAAGTGATTAGTAAATTTGAGTCCTCTACAAAGCAATTTTAACATGTTATATCATTTGTTGTACCTTTTCTAGCTCTTTTCATACAAAAGATGATTGCATATTTCCTTCTCCCTGCTGTGAAGACCAAATATTAACCTGATCAAAACAGCATTTGATGGCATAATTTGGTGTTTATTTGGGCTTCTTTTACTGTAAATATATGGGCATTTTTTGCTGTAAATATTCGACTTTTCATAATGTAGTGTGTTTCATTGTATGGTAGAGCTGAATGAGAATGTTTATTGATCTGGCTAGTGCGTTTTATGGTTTGGCCTGAAGCTGTGAAAACTTTTTTACAAAACTTATTTTGTGTATCTATTCTTAGTGGTCAGTTACCCGATTCCTTCATCAATGGGAAATTGTATTAAATTAAACATTTAACATCTATGCTAATTCCAAAAGTGGTATAAACATAATCATTGGTATCGCTAGAATTTTAAAACTAGGAGTCCAGGACTCCTAATTTGGTAAAAATTGGAGTCCCACCAGCAAAAGTTGCAGAGTCAACTAAGCCAGAAATCATTGACTTTCTTACACTTGGCTACGGTTGCATTTGAACTATTAGTTAAAGCAACTTCAGCACAGTTCTGAATCCCATTTTATCAACAAAAAATACTTGTCTAAATATGCAAACAGCATTTTGTCCAAGTCTCTTGATTTCGAGTTCGCGGGCAAGATTTAAACGGCAACAACAGGAAATGAAATCAATAACAGTGATTGCACTGGACTTCGCCAATGTAGCAAATTGCAATTATATTTTACATGTTGGGGACGAAAAAATATACCTTCTGGCCATATTTTGGGCTGCTACATTTTTTTCTGATAAAAACGGTACAGTCTTGAGTATAGAATAAAGAAATTCAAACGCACCATGACAGGAAGCCGCAAATTTGGATATAAAAATGCATTGGAATCAATTGTTATATAAATCCTTATTTCATATTGACCAACCACCTTAAGTTAATTATTAATGCTGATATCTTTTATTAATACTTGTATGCTTAATATAATCAAACTAGTCATGCAACTGACTAGCTACAATCGACCGCCTCTGAGGGCAGAAACGTGAAATGACTGCAGTTGACCACATGACAGCAATTTTTTAAAAGAAATAATTAAAAAAAACCCAGAAAATAGTTTTGCTGTAACTTCAATGAAAACTGATTACCTCTGAAGCACCGATATACACTAATGAAATTTTTTAAAACTTGTGTCAAAGTTCTACAATTCATTTGATGTTGCCACAAATGGGTGTTTGTTTTGTCCATCTAAGGGAGCCTTTAGCAGCTCCTTCATAAACACATGCACCTTCGTCAAAGCTAGCAGGTGAACTTTGATTAAAGAAGTCGGCAAACAACTAAAAGCATTGCTTCAGTTTTCATAGTGATTAGAATATTTATTTTGCTGCAGAAGTTTCCACATTGTGTTGGCATCCCAAATCAAAAGTTTGCATCCAAATACTTATAATTAAACATTTCTGAGATCTCTGATAATTATGATTAGTACAAGTTGCAAAAATGTGCAGTCTGAGCATTAAAAGTGTATTTATTACAAGCAGTAATTACAAAAAACCATATGAAGAATGGTTATTTTTGTTCCTCACCTGGATCTGCAGTTAAAATTGTCACAATTTGGCTCAATACATGTGGACTAGTTAAGAATATTCATTAGCATGTTTGAACTTACAACAAAGCAGTTCAGGTTCACAGTTAATATATTTTCTTTGAAAGGGTACACAGGGTCACTGATCTTTAGGATCAACAGGTACCAGGTTAACTTTTCCTAAAATTCTGACATCTTTAATCATGAATACCTCTATTTTTGCAGTGTGATTATTTGGGCTAGAATAGATACCCATATAAACTGACCCGATTGATCAGTATAAACATATTTTGTGTAGAGAGAGATCGAGATGGAGTAATTGAGAGAATGTGCATTTTAAAAAGATGGCCTTTTTCTCATCTCTCAACATATTTACTGCTTTGAAAAATCAGTTCAGGAGTTGTTTTTAACAAAAGATGTTTTGATTTAATTATTCCAGTGTGCATTATGGATTTAAAGAAATTTGACTTTTGGAATAATTTTAACTTTGTTATTATTGTTTTGATTGAATTCACCAGATATTCTTTAAATAAATCTGAATTAAAAATAAATAATGGAGAAAGACATAAAGAAGCACTTCTTTGAAAAGTTTGATGGTATGTGAATAAATGAATAAATGAATGGACAATAAAAGAAACAGAAGAATCACTGAAATAAGTGAATGCACAAAGAAATGAGATTAAATTAGAGGATAAGTAATCTACATTACAGGAGTAAGATTACAAGACCAAATAGAAAACTTGATACCTTTCATTGAAATAGTTACACTTGTTTCACATGTAGACATTTTTAGTATAGTGAAAAACTATTTTTTATTCTCAGGAAGAATGAATATTAGTTTGTAGTAAGGGTTTTAAATAAATGAGCGATGATGTCTGGGCCCCATATCCCCCACGTGAAACAGTTGCCACACCTTGCCACACCGTTAGTCTAAAACATTGGGTATTTTTAACATCCTTTTGTAAATTTGTTTGTATTGCAGTTTAAAATAGTGAATAGACTTGTGAAAGTTTATGAAGTGATCTTGTTCATTGATAGTAAACTAGCAAGAATAAGCAGTTTAGTTGTATTTGAGACTGATGGTTTCTTACTAGTTAGTTACTAGTTTCGTACTGTTCGTCGTCAGTTTATTGCATCTATTTTAATTAATCCCTGACAAACGTGATCCCTTGGTGGATCCAGTACGCTTGAGAGGGTTGTTATTCGCCATATGATTTGTATTCTTTATATATATATATATATATATATATATATATATATATATATATATATATATATATATATATATATATATATATATTCACCATATGGTTTCAAAAGATAGATAAGTATTCTCAAAACTGCATAAATAAAATTAAAAATGATTGAAAGGTAAAGGCAAAATGTATTTGAAATATGCAAAATTGTGTACTTCTGTTTACGTGTTATGACCTGAATGTAAGTTCATATTAGGAGACATCATTAGCAGCTGGCATAAGAAGTTTTATTTGCAGAAGGAAGAGTGTGATGATCGTTGTCATGCTTATAATATACCTCTGCTTGTCTTTACTGAAATTTTTAGTTATCTTACATGGTAAGCAATCACTATTTAAAAAAGTAATTTAGCTGTTGTCTGTTTGCTTAAGGTTTGGATGCTTATAACAGTATTTTACCACAGACGTTGGTTCATAAACTACAGTATTTGACAAAATCTAAGATGATAATCTTTGTGTAGATGATTTTCAGGTTTTGTGCAATGATGCTGATCTTTCATTAGATACGGCAGCAGTTAAAAGAAAATCTGTCAACAAAAGCTTCTCAGAAACTGCACAAGAGCAGTTGACAAACTTTTAAAGATAGCATTCTGGCTGAATGATTTAGATTTTATACAGATTATATGATGTGCTCTCAAATATGTCCTCAGTTGCTTTAATCTCAAAACCACTCTACAGATTATGTAGAAATTAAATTGCCATTGCCCAGAAATTGTGGCAAAATAACATTTACATTTTTGGCAGTGATGCTGGGTAGATATAAAATATGGAAACTATTATAAAAAAATAGAGAAAAAAATATAAACAACTCTGTACCAATGCTGGGGGTTAATGATAAACGATTGCTGTCATAAAAAAATGATACATCCTTTAAATGACTTTCTTAAATTTCAGAATTTAACCAACATCTTTCCATGCAGAACTTCAGAATTACCAATGTTAATGCTGAAACCTTACCTCCATTATTTCTTTTGTGTTGTTGATATCATCAGTATATTGCTAAGTCTTCTTATATAGGATTTTCAAAGGACATACTGTTTTAGTTAGCAGCAAAAATAACACTAGTGACATAATGCTTTAGTTAGCAATGATAATTGTCACTAGTGACATCATGCCTTGGCATTGATAATTGGCACCAACATCATGCTTTAGTTAGCTGTACTAATTGGTACCAATAACATTATGCTTATAATTTTTGTTGCATTTTGTAAGTATTTCTTATTAGACTTTTGAAGGTTTGAAGAAAATAGAATTCTTCTGTTTTTATGAAAATTATTTACAAGAAACTAAATGAATTCACAATCATTAAGGGTCACTAAATTGAGAAAACAAAGTTTTCTCAATTTAGTGACCCTTAATGATTGTGTATTCATTTAGATCGCTATTTATTTGTCTGTTAATTTGTTAAAATGTACTTTCAGCTCGAAATCCAAAAGTGACGAATCTTCCCCAATTAAATCTAGTTCCTGTGATAGCTCTTGTGATGGTTCTAATGAAAAATTAGTTGTTACTGAATCTCCAGTTAATGAGTCAGAAGTCAAGGTAATTGGTCATAATGCAACAAATAGTGCCTCCGATGCTTGCCATGCAATGTACCCCAGACAGGTCTGTGATAGCAAGGAACAAAGCGTGTCTGAGAAAGAGGAAGTAATGGAGATAGATTTGCCTGAGGTTTCATCAGAAGGCTCTGCTTTAGGACTTGCTACAGAGCAGACTCCAAATGAAATTCCTTCTCATTTCGAAGAGTTTAGAGAAGAGAAATCCAGTGAAGAAGTGAGAGCGGAGCACTACTTACAAAGATCTGAAAGTCTTCAGAATAATGTAAATGCAGTGGGAAGGGAACATAGTGATTGTAATAGACAGTATGTTGTCAATAATTGTCAAGATGTCAGTTTTCAGATTGTAGATAGTCAGGTCTGTGATAATGATAAGAAAGAAAGCTTAGATGAAGAGGGCAATAATACTGATGGATCTGACACGTCAAAAGAGTGGAAAAGGTCATCGGATGAAGAGAATAATAATGCAGATTTACAGACAGATTCTTTAGTCTTGATTGATGAAAATGCCAATAAGTCTAATCAGCGGAATGAAAAATCATCAGCTACTGATGAAAAGATGTTGACAGTTGTTAGTGGTGTGGAATCAACTAGTGATGAAAAGCTATTGACAGAAGAAGCTGATCAAAAATCGTCAACTAGTGACGAAAAGCTATTGACAGAAGAAGCTGATCAAGAATCGACTAGTGATGAAAAGCTATTGACAGAAGAAGCTGATCAAAAATCGTCAACTAGTGACGAAAAGCTATTGACAGAAGAAGCTGATCAAGAATCAACTAGTGATGAAAAGCTATTGACAGAAGAAGCTGATCAAGAATCATCAACTAGTGATGAAAAATTGAATGAGCATTCTGGAAATGTTCATATACATTCAGAAAATTTATGTTCTTTTAACTCTTTTCAGTACTGGCGAACTCCTTTACCAGAATTAAATTTAGACTTCAATTTAATAAATGGTCAGCAAAAAAATATTCTTGATACTGCTAAAGTAAAAGATGATAGTCTTCACAAAGTCTCTGCAGCAGAAATGAACATGAAGGAGACAAATGCAACTCAGCAGGACCAAATAAATTTCATATTAGATGGCACGGCATCTTCAATTCGTATCTGTGATAGCAATGAATCAGGAAGTAGCAAAATCAGCAGTACAAATTATTCATCAACATCTTGTACCTCAGAGTCAGTTGTTGAAGATTCAGGGGTCAAGGTTCAAACTGCTTTAGTTTGCAATGTCAATGATGCTGAAGAAACTTTGGAAAATTTGGGCAGAACCAATGTGCAAGGCCAGCAGCTAGGTGAAGGCTCAATGAACATATTGGAAGGAGGTATACAAGGTAGAGTATTTGAGGGAGTAACCTGTCGTGTTTGGGTTGCAGAATTTACCTTACACCATGCTAACTCTCAAGATATTGTGGCATCAAATATTATGTTTTTGAAAAGTCACACTTGAACTTGCTTACCAAACTTCAAAAGTGTCCCTGGCACTTGTATATATCATGTACCCAAGAAACTACTCAATGTATTAAAAGGAAATGAACAAATTGGACACACTAGTATGCATAAATTGGGTTTTTTTTGTTTTTTTTTTTACTGTTATGATGTCTCTTGAGTCCTACCATCTGTGCATTGATTTTTGGGTTCAGTTCAAGAGGTTTTAGTTCTTGAATATGACCCTTGATCAGACTTGGTCGTTATCTTGTAGGTAAGATAAGGAAGAAGCCTGCTGATTTTGGGCTCAAAAGAGGGTTTGAGTCGGTGTACAAATTTTAAAAAATGGTTTCTTTTGCATTACCACTTATTATTACCAAACATTATTTATAGCTTACACTTTAGGGTGAGAAGATGCATTTAGATTTGGGGTCAGAATTCCAAAGATCTAGGTCACTGTGACTGGTAGAACAAAAATGATCACAGACCACATGCCTTTAATGAAACATGGATTGCTTGC
Source organism: Potamilus streckersoni (assembly GCA_016746295.1). Classification (NCBI taxonomy): domain Eukaryota; kingdom Metazoa; phylum Mollusca; class Bivalvia; order Unionida; family Unionidae; genus Potamilus; species Potamilus streckersoni. The sequence continues at coordinate 2,311,880 of JAEAOA010001977.1, forward strand.
ACTTGGGGTAAAGAAGGTAGATGTAGATTTTGGAGTGAAAGGGTCAAATGTTAATGTTGCCGTGACTTAAAAGTTAGGATGCACAATAGACCCATGGTGTCAACTTTTTTGCCCAAGGATATGTCTCATCAGGAAATGCGGGTTCAGAAGGTCATGTACTTTGTAAAAGTGCTTTTTATTTATAAAATTTGGCTTTGCATCTTCAATATTTTTCTCTTGTATCTCTGTTTTTTATTTTTGTATGCCTTTTATTTTGTTGTTTTTTAATACTTAAACTTACTGGGCACTTTATAGCCAGGTTTGTGTGGATAATAAACGCTTTACATGCACTTATATCATTCTATACTTGCATGTGGGTTAAGGAAGGTATTGTTTGTTTCAGAAGGTAGAAGCAAAGGGACATTGCAAGTTAAAAAAATGCCCTGGTTTCCACTTAGTAAGTTTACTACTTCCAAAACATGTATATTGATCAAACGTTGTGGATTGCCTGAACATGGGAGAAAGAAACCTTGGATTTTTCAGAGTAGTTGCTCAGATAGTCTGCTTAGAAGTGACACTAGTTTCCAATGAAAGCTGCCTCTGAAATGAAAATTGTTTCAACTTGGCCTGTTCATTTCCTTCTTGAGCTGTCCCCAGCAAGTGCAGTACCTCCAAAATCCTAAAGCAGTTGGTCATTGCAAACTCATTTTTATCTTGGATGAAGATAATTGTTAAGAAACCTATTAACATGAAAAACTTATTTAAATAACTTGTCCAGTTTTTTTGGTTTTCCTTATGGGAGCATCTTTTTTCTGTCATATTATGTCCATCCATTAGCACAAGTTTATCACTGCTTACATTACACACACACACACACACACACACACAGACACGTTCATTCCTTTAGTCCTTGAACACAGTGCTGCTTGCATATCCAGTATATGGCCAAAAATTTGGTTATTGCACAACCTGCTGAATAGATGGTCATATTATCAGTATTTCACTGAAAGACTTTCTATAATGTTTATTTATCCTAAATGAACGTAGTGTCAATCTGAAATCAAATATGGTTGCCATAGCTGACCTCTTGAAAATCTTTATAGCTACTGCTCCTGAATTGATGGTCATATCTTGTGATGCCTAGTTGGTTCTAATGAAAGTCCTGTTGATCTGGATTCAGTATGGCCAACATTGCAGCCATCTTGATAGTTTTGTTATTGCTTTGTATCATGAATAGATGGTTATGAGTTTTCAGTTGATCTTTACAAGATTCTCATTTCCTGCAGAAAGAAGAAAATTATGGATATGTTGAGTGGTATGAATTCTACTTGTCCTAAATGAGGTTTTTAATATTTCCATGAGGTTTTCAACAGAAGAGTTTTCATGATGATGAAAATGGTGTTTAACTGATGTTCATTATATCCAGGATGTCTGCTACAGTAGCCATCTTGTTATTGATAATTCTGAATGAAAAGTAAGATTTTCATGGGATTTGGTACCAGTAGATTTTTTATTATATCTCGTTGGTTTTAATGAAAATCGTGCCAATCTTTTGTTTGATATTGCTGAAAGTGGCCATCTTGAAATTGTTCTTTTTTCCAGAAGGACATTTGATGTCCAGATCGGTTTCACCAGTGGCCATGTTGAAAATAATCTAACAGCTCCTTTGGAATGGATGGTCATATTTGCATGGATTTGTACTAAACAATTTATTACAAGTTCTGCCTGCTTCTCGTGGGTCGGTGGTTCTTTCCGGTGATTTCCCGGTTTCTTCCTCCACCATTAATACTGGCCGCCATGAATAGCCTATCGTGTGCTGAAAAATGGCGTTAAGCCCAACAACAAACAAACAAACATTGATCATCATCAAAGTCGCGTCACTATTCTAAATTAATAGTCGCATCAGCAGGGTTTTCACTGCAAGACTTGTAATGGCTTAAGTGATACTTGAAAACTCCTGAATTCCATAGCTTAACTGGAAAACGTCTAGAAAAGTTTAATTTTCCAGACAAAGAAAACTGACACAACAAAATTGCAGTCTCAGATGAGACTTTGTTTTGGTTTTCGGTAATTGTTGGTTTTCCTAGATGCATTTTTTTTTTCTGCCTCAGATGAGACTTTGTTTTGGTTTTCGGTAATTGTTGGTTTTCCTAGATGCATTTTTTTTCCTGCCTGTACACATGTCTAGATGAAAATATGGTAGACAGGACAGGATTCCAAGCATTGTTATTAAAAAAAATCACGAATATAAAAATTGGCTACAGAAAGATGAAAACATTTATTTTTTTCCAGCCTCGTGTCCCAAAACCAAGTTGAATTCTCAAGATATAACATCTTAACAAGCTTTTGAACTTAACAACCCTGAAACGGTCTTCCTGTTAGTTGATGACATTGTACTGAAAGAAGACATTTTTTGGACTGAAGCTATGTGTACGTGGCACTCCTTTTCAAAGCACAAGTTATTTGTTGAACTTGGGAATCAACAACAGTCATTGCCAGCATGTTCCCATATTGCAATGTCACTAAAAACTTGTCATGTGCAGATAAAAAACTATGTATCTCACTTTGAAAAATCCATGAATTCTGTCAGTAGATGCTGCCATGGACCCAGTGTCAAATTGGTATAAATGAAAATGGTGCAGGCCTGACAACTAATATGACTGCCACAATGGCCATCTTGAAAATCTTTTTATCACTATTGCTCATTAATGACTAGTCATATGAACTTTGTGCTTTAACCAAAAGATATCATATGATGTCTTGTTGGTCCTAAATCAAAATGGTTCTATGTCCACTACAGGAAAAATATTTTGAAAATCTTACTAATGATGAAGAATATCAAAAATGCTTTTTCTGTATCCTACAGTTAAAAGAAAGACATAGTCTTAAATGTTTGCAAATTTTTTTTCAGCTACTAGAGAGAGAACCTTCAAGGGACTGTTGTTTTCTGTCTTATGAATGCAAGAAACCGAGGGCATTTGTACCATTAATGATATTATTGTAATTCATCCTGTGTGTTCATTATTCTAGATGCTGTGAAATCTTGTTGTTCATCTTAAGATTGTCACCCAAATGTACATGTTAATCTACATTGAGTAAAAGAAACACAATTGGCTTATTACCTGCTTCTAAATCAATTGGCATATTTCCTGCTTCTAAATCAAAACTGTACACCTGTCTTTTCTGCTCTGAGTAATCAGTAATTTTAGTCAATATTTAAATTGGATTCTGAATAAATAAAAAATCTGGATGCATACATGCTAACCATTATGCATTTGATATAATCCTTAATGCTTTTTTCCCTTCATTATGTCTTGCGCTCATCTGTATATGGATAACGCTTTTCCTGTACATTAAAAATAAAGATATAGCTATGAAAGTGGTCTTCGTAATTTATATTAATATCTCTTAACTCCACTGAAGCGTAAAAGAATTGAGAATATTCTAAAAAGAAAGACTGTTGCATAAGAATAGAGTAAGAGCTAATATGACCATCATAGAGGTACATGTACTTTCTTGGTTTTCTATAGATGCTGGGTTGTTTTATTTGAAACTTTACCTGATAGATTCATTACATTGATGATGATAGCGGATAGTAGACCAGTCTTTCCTTTTAAAGAAAATGGCATCAGATATTAAGCAGAATGGACTTTATGGGTTGGCTTATGGGTGAAAATGCTTAGGGCAGATGGGTCTTTTTCAAACACTTTTGAGCAGAATAAGGATAATTCAACACCCTTAGGAATATGAGTGATGGAATCAGATTGAGGACAGAATCTGTGGATCATTTGGCAAAAGTTCTAGACCTGTATCCTAGTAAAAAATATTTAATCTAAAAATTTTTTCAGTATGTTTTGTACATTTGTAATCTGGTTTTAGTTCAGTTCGGATTTTGCCTATTTGTGCCTGCCAGGTATTTTGATCAGTATATCCATGTTAGCAGTAAAATTAAATTACATTTTTCATACAATGTACAAAAATCATGGTGTATAATATATTTGCTACAATGCTACAGACTTGGCTGACTACAGGTACTAATGTTAGTAAGATCGACTCTTTTTATTCTCGGGTTACACATTTCTTGGTGTTTGGCATGTATGCATATGAGAATGAGCCATGACAAGTAGGATACATATTGTTACAATAATGGCCATCTATATGTTGTAAGAGGTTTCCAATGTGGACAGGAGCTGCAAGGGTCAAAGGATATGGGTCTGAATCCTGCCATCAGATATGCTTGGTTTGACCATCCACAGTGGTGTGGTATTGGGCCAGGCACTTCTCTCGAATGCCTCAACACAAAAAAATATACTTTTATTGTATAACACCAAACAAAACCAAATCATATATGGCTGCCATTACTAAAACAAACATTTACACAACTCTATATATAAAACAGAACACTTGAAAGAGTTTGACCAACTTTGACAGTGTATTAAGGCATAGACGCCTGTCAGTATTGGAACAATGATGGGGTTGGGGTCTCAGATATGGATGAGAGATAAAAAGAATTAAAACCCTGAAACACTTGTTTGGCTGCTAAGCAGATGTCAGCCTGTTGTTGCCCCTTTTAATTTAGCACTGGATTTAGTGTGTGATAAGTTCTTCTGTGAATTCAGCTAGTCTTATTTAAATGGATTGCTATGAAACTTGGTATATGGTATGATTGTCAGTGATGTATATGTTGACAAATCTTTGTGCTTGCACATTTTATTTTGTGAATTGTTGACTTGTTGGATCCAGAATGTGATAGAATGTTGTGATTGCAACTAATCCTTTAGTTTTTATTGGATTGCTGTGAAACTCTGTGTGTATGGTTATCACTAGTATTCATACACCTTTCCATATGATTGAGCCCCACACCCATCAATTTAAAAAACAAAAGGCATCAAAGATATAAAAAAAATGCACAAAACTTAGTCCTTAAATGTATTGTATCATAATTTAAAACCAGATTTATTGATTTATAATTTATAACCCGAAGGGTTCACTTAACACTGTTGAATTATTGGCATTTTAATGCATATGGAAGACCCTGGGAAAACTTGTTGACTCCCATTTCATGAATATGATTAAAAGCTAATTAAACTATTAAAGTGCCATTGAAAACCAACCAACATTTGGTTAATGTACAAATCTCCTTTGAAGCGTTGTCATTATTAAAAAAAGTTTGAATTGAGGAGTAATTAATAAAACTATAGATATTATGTGAATCACACAACTGAAACTACAGTATTATATGTGTGTTCATATACTAGGATACTTGTTTACATTAGTGACATGTTGGCATCCATCCATCTTCGAGAGACAATGGTGTAGCTCCCTGTTTTGGTGCCTTATCTGCACCGTCGCAAGTGGTTGAAGAGTCCGACCCTTGTGTGACAATCTTTGTTGCACTTGCTGCAGGTGAAGATTGATTCTTGTTGAGGCTGTTGTTGTTTCACCTTCCTTTTGGCTCTCTTTGTAGCGAGGTTTGCTTTTATCCCTTCCTCGGCTTTCTGGTTGCCTTGTCTCACAGTAGGTCTTCACTCGTAGTGGTTGTTAGCACAGCTCTCCCAGTTGTTGGTGCTGATGTTGACCGTTTTCATGTCCTTGCAGATGTCTTTGTATCGCAGATGTGGCCGTCCAGTCGGTTGTGTGCCTTCTGCTAGCTCGCCATATTAGTGACATAGACCTTAATATAACATGCATCTCTGGTACAAGAAATGCATTGCTAAAACTAACAGATTTTTATGGAAGAACTAAAAGGAGATCCACTTTGAATTATAAACTTGTTTGCAAGAGAATAGACATGAGTAAATGCAACCAGGGATAATTTTTGGGCTGTGTGGCAAGAAATTTGGATTACTTTTTAAAATGTGAATCATTTATAAATCTTGCTTTTCATTTTAAACCTGTAGGAGGTTGCAAGCTGCATGGGGGTGGGTGGTAGCTTGAAACTGTAAATTAGATACCTTGATAAAATTGTGTGGAGGGTTTGCACTTGAGATATAGATGGGATCTGTTGATTTGAGAGTTCAAAGGTTGAGATCATTGTGTGAAAAAGGATATTACAGAACAACTTGATTCCAAGGCAAGAATGACTAAATTTTGTGGATGGCATGCATTTAGGATAATAAAGAAACCTATAGATCATGTGGTTTTGGTAAGTCTAACAAGACAATGGTGACTTGATGCACATTAAGTTTAGGTACTGGTCATTGTGACCAATTGGTCAGTAATTCCCAAAGTTGACCATGTGCTGCAAATTTTAAGACTTAAATAGTAGACACAGGATGGTAGCTTAATTTCTACTGCTAACTACTTTTTTGTGTGAAATATGATTTGAACCAAACAGTTGTTCTCGACTAGAATTGAAGTTGAAGCTTCCGTAATAAAATTTAATGATACATGGATTAAAGCATTTCTCGAGGCTAAAGCAGAGAATGAATAATGTTTCCTTTAATATGATTGGTTTGACATTTCAATTAAGCATTCAGGCCATGTTCTGTTACACTTGTTACTAACCATACTGACACCCTTTCTTTTCACTATTCATTTCTTGCAGATATAACTTTGGACAATATTGACAGTAACCTTTTGCTGTCTTTGCTCCCCCTTGCAGATATCGTTGGAAATAATTGGAGTTACATAGATTCTGATTTTTCTACATCACCAAATAGCAGCCTCCAGGATTCCTGCCCCATAGTTGATGATGCTACTCTTGCTAAGCAACAGGTAAATTCCCACTTACATAAATAAGAAACCAGTTATGTATTGTCTGTATTTATTAATATGCTTTCCACGTTTCTGTTTCTTTAAGGATGAAAAATTCTGTCATAAGAGGAGGCTTGGAATCCTAAAAAATTAAATGCTAAGTGTTGTAGTTTACAATGGTCATTTGTGTTCAGTTATTTCAGCATTGTTTTTTTGCCAGTTCTAAGCACATGAAAAAAAGCCGACATGAGGTTAAAAAGTATCTTTTTCAGGGTTTTTCTTTGAAATGTTGTAGTTTTGAATACTTTTTGCCTAGACTTATAATGGAACTTAAAAGCTTTGAAATGCACAGTTGTAATTATTATAATTACTGCAAAAATCTCTAATCATGGAAAATTGTTGCCATCCATTTATGCTATTTAAAATTTTTTTTTCTTAAGTGGGATAGTTTCCCACAGAATGGTTATTAGTGATTGCTTTTGATGCAGTTTAAACTATCGAGGTCTTACAAAACTTTTTTTTCTTCAGGATATAGTGCCTCAGAATCTGCTGGAGAACTATCTGGGAATGATTGATCCCTCCAGGGCACAGACTGTAGACACTGAAATCACCAAGCATTGTGCTTACAATCTGCCAGCAGTGGCCTACACACTTGGCCGTAAGAACTGGCACTGCATCAAAAACCTGTATGAAACTTTAGCTGCAGATATGCAAGTAAGTAATTTATAAAAGCTGTTTGAATTCAGAATTGTATTTACCACTGGTGTGGGAATTTAATAATGGAAATGAACTAATATGTATATTAAGCACTGAGAGATAAATGAAATTTATAACACATTAGAACAGAATTTTGTAAAAATAACTTGCACCAAATGATGTCTGATTTTCTGTTAACTTTTTTTCTCCAAATATTTTTTGAGTCATTAAGGAAAATAATAAGGAAAGAGAAGTTGTTGATGTATCTTAAGTCCAGTCAAACAAGGTCAGGTAGGTATATCCTAATTAAACAAAATTTGACAATAACTACAAACCTTTTTATATTGTTAGCTGTTTTATACCAAGCAGGTAAATAAGTTTCCGTTTAAGTTGGATTGAAACTTTATGACATTCTATTTATATAGGAACACCACAAACTATTTGACCATTGTGTCAGCCACATTTTGAAACCAGAGAGCTGCAGTAGCTCATTATATGAACATCAGAGTCGTAATCCAAGGGCTGTGGGTTCAGTACTTGCTTGGTTAAACCTTGGTTGGCTGCCATGGTGTGTCCCAGGGAAATGCACTTGGCTCACATTTCCTTTAGACTATAATGTGCTAAACTTACTAACACCCCTCCCCCAACTTATTCTGAGACTTTGTTTTTGTCTTATTTGGAAGTGAACTTTTTATGTAAAGATTGATTGTTTTTCTTTCTTTCTTTTAAAAATGCAGTTATGAGCTTGTACTTTGGTAAATGATAACAAAACAGATCACTGTGTTGAAAATTGTATTGTTTTCAGAGATACATAGTTTTATATATATTTTAAAAAAGAAATAACATTGTTACAACATTTTTAGTAAACTTGGTGAAGGTCATCACAATTTCTACTGCTGCTGTATGAGGCTCCATTTTACCACTATTTAGAATTGCTTTTCAGGAACCAGGCACTGCTTTTGAAATTGGTAAACAGAATAAAATGGGTTAAGTGGGTGAGTGAGTGAATGAATAATGAACCAGTCAGTCTTTCAGACAGTTACCCCCATGAAATAGATCATAAAGACTTCTAGTTAAGTTGTTCTTGAACTCCGTCACCTTTTCCTTGATAGTGTACAGAATCCATCCAGGCTTGGTAAAGGTCATTATTCTTTGGTACACAAGTAGTAGTAATGTGAAAAGTTACCCTTTATGCTTGGCTTATATAACTGATATTTGTCAGACAAGTATTGCTTGATAGGTATTGTATATTAGGTGATACTGTCATAAGCTTGTATTATTTAGATCTCATTTATGCTGTGATATGATTATAAATTGGACTTTCAGATGCATCTGGAATGAAATGCAGGTTGGACATGATGACAATTGGAACCATGTTCCTACCCCTAGTGCATACAGTTGCACAATGAGGGTGTTCACCTTGGAGAACTGATCCACCCTGCCAGATGTCAGATTTGAAAATTTTGATAGCACTAATATAGAATACTTTTGACCTGAGAAAATAGCTATTATAAAACAAATAATTTTTAAAAGTAAAGGCTCATGCTTTATTTTATGAATGGCTAAGAACTTGTTCTTGCACGTGAGTTGATTGTTTTACATTTTGCCATTATTGTGGAAGTGACCTATAGTGTTTCTGTTGTTCATCTGTGTCCATAGAGTTCAGTTTTACGTTTACTGTGGCAGGAGTGGTTATGTTCTATGAACACATTTCTGGTTTATATAATTCCTTATTTCCTTATTATCCAGATAGATATCATGAATTTATTTTATTCTGCAGTAAGGTCACAAGTCCATCCATGTTCTGAGTCTTATTTCTGCACAAAAGCACTAGTTTTCCACCATCCACAGTTACCAAACTTTGTGGATTGCTTGCACTTGAGATCAGGAAAAATTATCTATTGATTCGAGGGATCAGAAAGTAAAAGATCACAGTCAAGGACTGAAAGAAGATGGATTTCTTTTGAAACCATTGGTCTGAATATCATGTCATTGGAGACATTTCTTTCAGATAATTGGTCATCTGGAAGAAAAAAAATCAAAATACCAAACATTCCATTTAATTGATGATTAGATTTTATATTTGCACATACATCTGTTGGAGACTAGCTTTGAGAATCCATGATGGAGTAAAAACATAGTTGTGATAAAAGGTTGTTTTATGTATGGTCTTGTGAAAATCAGTGTCAAGAACTTTGAAAAGCATGGATTCTTTGCACATTAAATATCAATGCCAACCATCACTCTTTTGGCGTAATCATCATGCTTTTTTTCACTAAATTACGCCTTATGCATAAATGTATTTTGATTGCGCTTTTTTGGTATATCCCCCTCCAAAAAATTAATAATTTTCTCATTTTTATTAACATCCCACTAAACGCACAAGAACGCATTCTAGTAAAGATGGCATATGTGTAACTGACATAAACGTACACTTGTTTTTAGACTAATGTTGATTTTCCTAAATGTTATGTTCTATTTATAGCAGCTGCCCTATTTCCAAGTTGACCTCTGTTTCTATTTATAGCATCTGTCTAGCTTAGGACAGAACAGACTGGTTTTCTAATTTTTAATATTTGCCCACATATTCTGGTTTTCTAATTTGTAATCTTTGCTCACATATTTGTTTCAAATAAAGTGAGGTAAAGAACCATTGTTTGTACTCTGGCAGCAACAGATTAACAGAAAAAATGAAACGTGATTGAATATACTGTCATAAAGTTATAATTACAATGGTTTTATAAATAAGTAAATTAAATGTCAAAGAAATGTGATAGATTTAGCAGGAGGGAGAGGGAGGGTGTGAGAATGAGAGAATAAGTTTATTCCTTCACTTGATTGTTGTTGTCAAGTGAGTTCTGCAGTGATGTTTAATTTTTTAACAGATTTGCAAAGGTAATTGAATTTTGCTGCAGTGATTGTTGAATTTGTAACAGATGTTCAAAGCTAATTGAATTAAATTCCCTTTTTAATTGTCATAGATCACTTTGGAAATCATATCCTGAAAAGTAAGAAACACTACATGTAAGCTTCAAATAAGAAAGAAAAATTTTTCTATAGTTTTGTTGAGGAAGGAGCGAATGATGTAATATTTTAAGAACTATTAATAAAACGTACAGTAATTTTGGTCAATATGTTTCTTTTTTCCTTCTAAAACTCTGTTGAAGTTTGCCTTTAAAAAGTTTCCCACACCCACTTTTTATGGACAGCAGGGTGAATTTTTTAAGACTATAATAATATGTGGTTGGTTCTAAATGGTAATGGTGTTAATCTGATATCAAACATGACAACCATAGTGCCCATGTAAAGTAATTTGTTATTACTGCTCCTGAAGGAATGATGCAATTGACATTGGGTTTTGCTAAAGCATGTCTTATTTGTCTGGATAAAGATGGAAAAGATCTGACTACCTTGTCTGTGCTAAGTGAAGCAGTTCGAAAACTGGAACTAATTAATCATGGGGCAAGTCATGGGTCAATGCTTGTAATTTTGCACCTCATTGCACCCAGGAACAGTGACTAGTAGACTAGTACATATACATATACAAATGAATCTGGCAGATTTGTATTTTATTGTTTAACGGTAAACAGGTTGAAAACATTGAAAACATACTGGGACAGATTTTAGGGTCAAAAGTCTGGATTAAGCTTTTGCCTATGATGGCTTGTGAGCATATAAATGGATATGTATGAAAACTATTTTAATGGATGTATCTGAAAGAGAAAAAAAAAACTTAAATGATGCCAATTCAGTAGATCTGGCTGTATGGCTATGGTATCGTCCTGCTTGTGTATGAATTGGGTTATCAGTCCGTCTTCAATATCTTCTTGGATTCCATATTTCTGATCCAGTTTCAATCAGACTTTGAATATGGTTTTAATATCTTTAAAATCATAAGAGTTTGATAGTTGACAAATCAGCAAATATTGACATGTTGATCTAGCACTGGATTGGATACCTTTTGTTACCACTCTGAAGGTTTGATTGAACTTAAAATACAGGCTTGTATTATCACAATCTTAGATGGATTTGAAGCACACATGTTAATGAGGTAATCTTGTATTTAAACGATTCACTCGATTACTACTTTGCAGGCAAAATTTCTTACAGGATTTTGATCAAAATTTGAATGTCTGCTTATATTGAGATCTTGGAGGAGATCCATGCATACTAATGTAATTTTGCATGCAGTTATCTGTGCTGGTTATCAAATCATGAGACTATATATGATGCAGTTTTGTTCTACTTTGTAAATAGCCTTAAATCAATAAGATCTTGTCGTATGATCATGTTCAAAATCCAGACATAATGATAGCTAATTTTGCACTTAATTCCATTTGTTTATCAACACTTTTTCTTTCTGATAGATATTGGTTTATATGATAAAAATCCGGAATGACTAATTACTCGTGAGGGCCTTCATATTAAATAGGCTTAATCTTTAAAATAGTTTTACACTAATAATAGTTTGAGACATGGGAAAATTCTTATAAGCCTACCAAGTGAAATGATCAGCTGTTATGCTATGGAAGCCAAATAATGATACAAGGCACACTTGTTCACATATTGTTTTACAGGATAAACCAGATTTAACATGTAGATATATTTTGACAATTTATATGATTTTGCCATATTCAAACTCCAAGGCTGTTTGCAATGCACATATCTAGTGAACATATGAGCTTAAACCGAAGAAAATACTTTTAATATGAACTGAAAGTACATCAGAGTTTGAAATGAATCTGAAAACTTTGGGAAGAAAAGGTAAAGATAAAAGGATGTGATTTATGTGATTTCTCTTATAATCTTTTAGATCTGGAGAATATCAATTGCTTAGAGGGACTTTTCTTACCTTATATTTCAAATTAAAACAATATTGTGGCAGCTGTTTGACACAATGATTTCCACTGCATATTGAACCCATGTTTCTTCGGTCATATTTAAAGATTGAGGAGCATCTCTCCTGGTCAAACTTCTAGTCTTGCTTTGACAGGGTCAATGTTGGACTTGAACAGACCTGCCAACCATTACACTTCAACCATAAATCTTACTGAAATAACCTTTAACATTTGGTTTTCACAGAACACCACCAAAAGTTGTGGTGCATTTAATTGCTGTCAAATCCGGGTACTTTCTTGTCCCAGTTTGATCCAAAGCTGGGGTTTATGATAGATTTATGGAGTTGATCTGGGAATCAGACTACAGGAGTGTCTTTGATACTTTAAACTACTTGTATATTTTTTATGCAGCTTGTCTGCACGATTAAGGCTTTAGCTTAATTGTTATCTAGAAAATGGCAGCAAAAAATAATGTTTAAGGCAAAAGGGAAGTTTCTACAATAGTTGCAACAATCAGCACAGAAGTGTAATTAGAATAGCAGGAAAGTCGACAATTTACATTTAGTTAGCAGTATATCCTGTTGATTCAAGTGTATCCAATGGCTGGATAGTTAATTATTGTTATAGAGTGAAATTGAGAAAACCCCAGAGATTAAAGTTGTGAGATGGCAAGATTTTGTTGAATTCCTTGGAATATGGAATTCTGATACAGTTTCTGGTATTGTACTGTACAAATAATCTAAATAATACTGAATCTTGAAAGATATTTGTTTGAAACAGCTTTAGGTTTCCATTAAAATGAGATAATAGTGTCGTTTCATCAAATTACAAGCCATGCAGTTTTGGCCATTTTTCATGTGTACGAAGTATCTGTTGATGATTGATGACATCCATGGGTGAACTTTTTGGGGCTGAAACATGGAACACAAAATTTGATGATGTCACTGTCATAAATTAAAGAAGCTAACACTACAATCTGATTATTTTCAACCCATGTTAGCCCTTGAAAACATTCCAGCATCCTAGCTGATTACCAATATTCATGCCTATTCTTCAATCTGATTTTAACCCTTTCATCACGGCAAACCGCATATGCGGTCCAGGGGATGTAAGCCGTCAACACTATGGACCGAGTTTTCGGTCTGGGACAGTGTTCTTTGTTAACGTTATAGTACCCGACTAAATATCTTTCGGGGTACCTCTAATAACTTCCATCTGGTAATGTAGATGTTATATTTGGATTATCTCGTGAGTTTAGCTTGTATACAACTAGAAATAACGAACAATGTCAATATCTTTCGGGGTACCTCTAATAACTTCCCTCTGGTAATGTAGATGTTATATTTGGATTATCTCGTGAGTTTAGCTTGTATACAACTAGAAATAACGAACAAAGTAGGAACTTTTAACGTGTTTTCCTAATGCTGAAATTTGTATCCAAAATGGCGGCGTTTGAAGGATTTTTTTTTTTAGAGGAGAGTTTTCGGAGGATTTAAATAATTTTGACCTGATAAATTTGTTTGACAATGAGAGAAGACGTATGGAGAGACAATGGAATGCACTTGTGGGTGACAGTGATGACGATGAAGATGACTTTGAAGGTTTTGAACCAGAGGAATTGTACGCTCCACGTGGTTTTTTTTTTTTTTGGATGAAGCCGGAAAACCAAAGAGATTTGTTTCAGTTTTTTGACAGAATTGGGCACACCCGAGAGTTATATGGCTCCAGGAAGCTTCGGATTATTTTCAAATATTCTATTCAGATGAAGTTTTTGGAAAAATAATCCGTTTAATGAACTTCAATGCGACGATCAAACGTGGCAGAGGTGATATAGGTCACTTAGGTGTGTGGACACATCTCACCTTGGAGATCATTTTGGTTTATTTTATAGAATTTTATATATTAAGGACACCATGAAAGAAAGACTTGTGTTGCTACTGTGATTATTCACTAGTACATCTAGGGTCAATTGAACAAGTTTTGAGAACATTCTAAGTTTTCTAAGAGGTAATAAAATAATTGTATTTTACCTGTTGTTACCTGTTTGTACCTGCATTTTAACAGTTGTAATAGATATGCACATTTTATTAAATTAGTCATAAAATTTGATTTTTAACCTTGATTTTGACACCTAATCTAGCCAGATATCTTTAACATTGGCAAAGTTATGTTGTTTCAAAGTCCACAAGTCATTTTGCTTTACAACTCCAAAGTTACTTAGTGTTGAGGACTCTATGCCTACAAAGTCACTTAGTGATGAAAGGGTTAAAGGCAGGCGAACCTAAATGTCTGCATTCCCTCTCTAATCAGTTTGTGCATGTTGTTCATAGAGCAGTCATTAATGGAATTTCCATTGACTGAATTGGAGGTGGCACCTGTCAGTTTTTAATTGAACGTCATTTAAATCTTATATCTTGATTATTTCAAAGAACAGATTATGTATGATGGCTTTGAACCCATCATTTTCTTTTCAAACTTTAGTAACAGTGGAAGAATAGTGAAATTATGATTAATGGGGGCTGCAAGGTACAAATGTTTTTAGTTGAATACAATGTTTGAATTCACTGCATTGGTATCCGATCACACTTCTGCTTGTGAAATATGTTTTTCAAGTGGAAAATAGCAGTAATGATAATTTACTGCACTCTACTTGTGCATTTGGCAAAATCATTATCCTTTTTTCCAACATATGTTGCCTGTGTATTGATTATATAGTACATTAACCCTTTCAAAGCTGTAAATCGGTAAAGCGGTTCAGGAATGACTCCCTCTCAACACTGCAAACTGGTATTCTGGTTTCAAGCACCTGTCTCGTTTTGGCTATAAATTCTCCAATTGGGATTCCCCTATAGTAAATAGTTCATTCATACAGTAATTCATTTGCATACTGTTTGGATTCATTCAGACTTTAAGGTAGGTTCTTTACAAGAAATGGAAATTAAATCGAAATCTTCAAAGTCGCCTAATGTCATCCAAAATGGTGGATATGTACGATGATGAATCTGAATTATAAATAGTTGAAAATATTGCCAATTTTGATCTTGTAAAGATAAAGAAGAAAAGGAACATTTACAACAAGAATGGCATGATATTGTTGGCGGAAGTGATGATGTTGAGGAGTTTGAAGGGTTTGAACTCTACAATGTGTACGAGTCGCCTGAATTTTGTCAGTAGACATCTACTTCGGAACAGAATATTAACATGTTTTCTGAAAGTGTGAATCCAACTCTAGTATTTGATGGCTCCTGAACACAACTCGATCATTTTCAGTTATTTTATAGTGATTACCTCTTTTCAGAAATAGCAAGATTGACGAATACTATCGCACACCTGAAGCGAGAAACCGACCCAAATCAATGCAAAGACATTTTATGGCCCCTTGCTATCGATGGAAGTTGTGACATTCGACAGAGATGAACTGTATTGGAATAAAAGTGAGAAAAACTGCCTTGTTGGGTCAAATTTTGGAGAAATTATGTCACATGACAAGTTTGTCCAGGTAAAACACAACCTGCATTTCAGTGATGATACCAGTCCAAATCATCAAGGTGACAAATTGAACAAAATAAGATTCATATTAGATCAATGTTAGCAATTCAAGTAAGAATATATTCCAAGCAGAGAAATATCTGTGGATGGATGCATGGTACCATTTAAAGGTAGACTTGGAATCAAACAATACATAAAAGACAAATCTGTCAAATTTGGCATCAAGTTATAGGTGGCTGCAGATGCAGTGTCAGCATATTGTTACAATTTTGAGGTCTACCTTGGTAAAAATGGATCTCTTGTGAACAGAAATCTAGGTTTGGCAGCCAGATTAGTCATTGAACTAACAAGACCTTTGCAAATGAAAGGCTATGTCATCTACACTGACAATTTTTGCACCAGTCCTCGGTTAGCAGATTACCTTCTCAGAGAAACACCTACCTTTGTGGCACAGTGCGTACAAATGGAAAGGGATATCCAAAGGACTTGGTCTTGTCAAATGCAGTAGCAAGAAACCTACACAGAGGATCATCAGACTGGCTCATGTGTGGTCCATTACCAGCATCTTATTGGAAGGACAACACAATTGTAAACTACCTGTTATCTTTTCATGCACCTGTTGAACCTGATTTGATCACAACACAGAAACAAAGATGGGACTAAGAACAAGCTTCCAGCAACACCAACTGTGCTTGCCTATGCTCAATACATGGGAAGAATTGACAAGCTTGATCAGAATACAAGGATAAATCATTCCAAAAAGTAGAAGCAAAGTTGTGAGAGCTGTAATTGTAGAATGCCTATGTCATTGAGGGAACTGTCATTGATCATAATCCTCCTAAAAAAAGGAAACGGCACTTGCTGTCATTTTATCTTGATGTTGCTAATGCACTTATTGGAACATTCAGGTCCAAACACCCTTTCAAGTGTCCCAGAAGTGAAAGCAACAATGAAAGTAGACTTGATGACCAAGGCCATTGGCCAACAAGTGCAGGTGGATCAGACAGACTGTGCACTGTATGCTACAAGAAATATCGCAATTATTTGGCAAGCCACCCTGGTACATCGGTAAAGGATAACCCTTACAAAAAGACCAAAACAACAATGGCTTGTGAGAAGTGTGATGTTTCCCTATGCTGCAATGTTCGCAGTACTTGCTTCCGTGACTATCACACAAAAGTATACTTCTGGCAATGATATTTGTTCCTGCACAGGTGTGCATGTTCATGTAAATAATGATTTTGTCAAAGAACTGCCTTGGATTTTTGCTCAATTTTGTTCACAGTTAAAACATGGGTTTTATTTCATATTTATTTCCAATGAAATGAACATAAAACACTGTATACTTCAGGTTTTAAATACCTGTAGAAATATATTAAGACACCTTTGGATTTGCTTGAACTTTGAGCTAACATTGCATTTATTCAAGCTATGATTTGTATAAGAATACCACAATGGATCAAAAACAGACCACATATTAGTCTTTAAACACTTTACTTAACATTTTTTTGAGAATACAGTGAAATTTACCTTTAACATACCTTTTGATTTACCTGTATAAACATCTGTGTGAGACTAAATTTGTTTATGAGAATATTTTTAGAAATATTATCACAAGAAATGAAATTTATACAAGTCACTGAAAATATGTTGCCTACATTTATAAAAATCATGAAAGTTACTTAATGGTGAAAGGGTTACAAAATAAAAATAAAGCAAAATAATTTTTTTTTTCACTTTTACTACCATCTCTTTAATCCCACTTGCATAGATTTGAGAATATTCTTAAAAAGGTGACTATGCATAAGAATAACATAAGAGTACTTTCTTGTTGGCTATTTATAGCAATTGGATATGACTCATTTCCCCAAAATACTGACCGGTTTCTTCAGATATGAACTTTGCCTCACAGATTCATTATCTTGATAAGCTTACTTAATGGACCAATCTACGCTTTTATAAGAAATAGGCATCAAATATTAAGTTAATTGCTTTGCAGTGTGAGTTGTGGATGTT
Organism: Potamilus streckersoni; assembly: GCA_016746295.1. Taxonomy (NCBI): domain Eukaryota; kingdom Metazoa; phylum Mollusca; class Bivalvia; order Unionida; family Unionidae; genus Potamilus; species Potamilus streckersoni. Next base: position 2,329,594 of record JAEAOA010001977.1, read on the forward strand.
ATATGACAGAAAATGTTACTGCAGATGGGTCTTTTTCAATTTTAAAACCTGTCAGACTAAAAAAGTAGGACAAATCAACACTGCTTTACAAACTTTAAAATAAGAACATAAGAGTAATGTAATTAATACAGCACTCTGAGAACCTGTCCATCATCATTGCAGAATATCAGTTTATGACCATTCAATGAAAGTTAACAAGTGAATGCTGAATATAAATAATTTTTCAGTATATTTTGTGTTTGTATTTTGTTTCTAATCTATCTGGATTTTGCACTTATTGACAAGAATTTTGACAAGCTGCAGAACCAGGTTATTAACAAAAATGTTTCTTTTTCATATTTGATATTAATTCTGGCTGGTAATATATGGATATACCTTTTTTGGCCAAATTGTGACTTTTTGTCATTTATAATAGCAATATTTACACTTAACCCCTCTTGTAGGGTTGGCATGTATGCTTACTGCAAATTGTTCCAACCTGCTGAAAAATTCCCTAAAAGAGAATGTTTATTTCAATACAAACTTACTTCATGGTCTAGTCTCATAGGGTGAATATGGTAAAGTAAGTGAAAGAATTTCCATAATTTTACATTTTCATGTTTAAAATACTAATGAAATACTATTCAAACTTTTTAAAATTTGGTTCACCATAGTTGTATTGAGTTGATGTAAAAAAATGGCAATCTCAAAATAGGTTACAGTACGAAAACAATTGACAGCTGTGTGAGTTGATGTAAAAAATTGGCAATCTCAAAATAGGTTACAATACAAAAATAACTGACAGCTGTATCTTTTGTAGAAGTACTCATATGTTTGTTTGTTAAATCTAATTAAAGATTTTATTTTTCAATAGATTTGTTTTCCTTCCAAGGATCAATTGTTTTTTTTTTTAATGGGGAGCTATGATAGTTCTTGCATTTATCATCAAATTAGTATATAAATGAGTATAGATCATAAAATAGTTTATAGCCTGATTAGCAAGAAAATTGAGTACAGATCATAAAATAGTTTTTTAATTTTCTACCTACTCTTGAATGGAAAATTCAAACAAAAAAAGATTGTTGGAATGGTGTGATATAAGGCAAGGTGAAGTGAACTTTTTAGAAAAGTTTACACAAAATGATGGACTTTATTACATCTGTATTACCCAAATGGCCCCATTGCATGGGCCCTGCTTGTTCGAATGTTATTTATTGTGACTTGTGTGAATTATTTCTTTGTTATCTCATTTCTGCAGTGGAAAGTAAGGCGGACATTGGCATTCTCCATCCATGAGCTGGCAGTGATCCTCGGGGATGCCATTACCAGAAGGGACCTTGTACCTGTCTTTGATGGATTTTTGAAAGATCTTGATGAAGTCCGGATTGGAATTCTTAGGCATCTGGCAGATTTTCTCAGGGTAAATGTTAACTAATGGCAGAGATTGTTTAAACAATTAGACTTTTTTATTGGTTGACTTGTACTTGTGTGATTAGTTGTCTCAGTTCTCATGTTTAGGGACTAAGTGAAAAGATACACCTGTGCTGTGTATTGATATGATTCATGATACACGGCCTACAATACGTTAATATTATACACATCTTCATAGTGTTATTTTCATCTTTAGACGTTCTGTCATTGACAGGATAGTTCTTTTTTGTGTCTGTTGACATATTGGTTGTATGCCATGCATATTAGAGACAGACATCTATTAATATGTAGTTTTTATCCTTGACAAGATTTTAACTCCAGACTACCTATACATACATGCCAACCATTATGCTTTTGGCGTAATCATTATGCTTTTTTGGGTATATCCCCCTCCCAAAAAATTAATAATTTGCATTCTCCTTTTTATTAACATCCCACTAATCGCACAGAATGTATTCTAAAAAAGACAACTTCTTTTGTAACTATGACAGAAAAGTACACTTGTCTGTAGACTAGTGGTGACTTTCCAAGGTATTATGTTCTATTTATAGAAGCTGACATATTTCCAAGAAACATGCTGGTTTGTACTTTTAAACTGTTGACCTCTATTTCTATTTGTAGCAGTGTCTTGCTTAGGACAGAACAGACTGTTTTTCTAATTTTTAATCTTTGTTCACACATTCTTTGTTTAAAAAATAATGATACAGATCCATTCTGTAAGAATTTGGCAGTAAGTTGTCCCATTTATACTAGTTGATGCGTATGTTACAGCAAAAATGATTCTCAAATTGTTTTATAGATGGATTAGAAAAAAAAATCAAGGAAAAAACGACTGAGACGAATACACAATACAGTGCCATTCTAGGGTAGGTTCACGCCAATTGCAGTCTGTGTGGAAAGGATTTTAATATTGGTCATAGTGTTAAACAAAGACACCTTGAATTAGCTCGTTTTGCTAACTCCAATACTAAGGTAACTTTTTTTTTTTAACAGAACTAAATTGTGGAAACTAATTTTATAATTGCAGGGCCTTATTTACCAAGTTCTTAATAGAACACGGACTACAACTAGTGGTAGAATACAACTTTGGTCCTTTGTTGAAATGGAATCTTCCTGACACCAAAATTATGCAAAATATGCATGTGTTTTATACATATGCACATTGAATTTTATTATATGTGGATTGCGCTTTTTCTGCTCAGATTACTCCTTTTATCCATTTGGATTATGCTTTTTCATTGCCAGGGATTGGCATGTATGCCTATAAGATGTTAGCCTTTTAGGTCATTTCAGGAGACTCCATTTGATCCAGAGCAAGGCTTATCTTCATCACCATGCCATTTGTTTTGCACTTTATGAATGTTTTTAAAACTTTATTCCGCAAATCATGTCTTCAAAAATCATGTCTTAAATTTGGAAGGCATCACAGTGTCTTAAAACCAAAGTAGTTCAGTCCATTAGGGAAATCATGTCTGTGAATAGAAGCAGAGATGCCTAACAACAAAATTGTACCTACTGCAGATGCAGAACAACTGCAGACACAGGTACTCAATTCGGCTTGTTTGAAAAATTGAAATTAAATAGGTGGCGATACATTGTGTGATTTGGAATCTTTCCCCACGCCGAATTTAAGCTAATTTAAAAAAAAAAATGCTGTTAGCATGTTCAATTGATAATTATATCACCATAAAAGGATATACTCCAAATTTGTTACCCTTGTATGGGTGCTCTGAGTGGCCAAGTGGTCTAAAGTGCTCTCCGTTACGGATCACTGCCATCTCACCTCTGTCTTGTGGATTCAAGGCTAAGATTCAGTGAATGTGGATATGTGAGTTAAGCTTGCCAGTAGCTTCTTGGCGCTCGTTGGTTCTTTTCATGGATTTCTTCCTCCACCATTAATACTGGCCGCCATGTATAGCCTATCATATGCTGAAAAATGGCAATAAGCACGACAACAACAACAACAACAACAACAACCCAAGTATGATTTAAAGCCTGCACATATAATTTAAAATAGCCATTCTGTTGGCTTCCCTGTATCTCCTATGATCATCACATCATGGTTCATTCTGTTGGCTTCCCTGTATCTCCTATGCTCATCACTACATGGTTCATTCTGTTGGCTTCCCTGTATCTCCAAATATCACATCATGGTTCATTCTGTTAGCTTCCCTGTATCTCCAAATATCATCACATCATGGTTCATTCTGTTGGCTTCCCTGTATCTCCTATGATCACATCATGGTTCATTCTGTTAGCTTCCCTGTATCTCCTATGATCACATCATGGTTCATTCTGTTAGCTTCCCTGTATCTCCTATGATCATCACATCATGGTTCATTCTGTTGGCTTGCCTGTAGCTCCTATGATCACATCATGGTTCAATCTGTTGGCTTCCCTGTATCTCCTATGATCATCACCACATGGTTCATTCTGTTGGCTTCATAGTTCATTCTGTTGGCTTCCCTGTATCTCCTATGATCATCACATCATGGTTCATTCTGTTGGCTTCCATGTATCTCCTATGATCACCACATCGTTCATTCTGTTGGCTTCCCTGTATCTCCTATGATCACCACATCATGGTTCATTCTGTTGGCTTCCATGTATCTCCTATGATCACCACATGGTTCATTCTGTTGGCTTCCCTGTATCTCCTATGATCATCACATCATGGTTCATTCTGTTGGCTTCCATGTATCTCCTATGATCACCACATGGTTCATTCTGTTGGCTTCCCTGTATCTCCTATGATCATGATTAAGCAATATCCAGTTCGTTGATAGAGGAATCCAGGAGATTCCGTTTGATGAGGGAGCTACATTTGCAGCATGGGTATGTGTGTGTCTTGTTGTGCATATAAACTAAGCCTTTTCTCTTTAATGCTTGCCTTGAATCAAATGATTGATTTGCTCAGACTGGTTTTCAAGCAAGGCAGCAATCTGCTTTCCAAGTTTACAATGCCAGGTGGAGAAGGTAAAGTATCCTTGTGATCCAGATTTTTGCTCATGGTTATTAGGCAGATGTGAGCCAGATGAGCAATTTTAGCTTGAACTTGGGCTTCCTGGTAATGTCACAGTCAATATGAGGTACATAATGCAAAATGTAAAAAAAACCGAGAAGTCGCTTGATATCACAATTATGCAGTTCACATCTATAACGACATGTAATAAAAGTTATAGACGATAAGTAATGGAGCTAGTAAGACAGAAGAAACAGAAGGAAAACATCTGAAGTTGTATCAAAGATTATACTGACAAAGGAAAACAATGATGAAGAGAAAAGTTCATTTTCCTTAACTGGAATAATATATGCAAAATCTTTAATTTGATATCTCTAGCAGATTGTAATAAATGATAATAAATGCATCATGCACATAACCTGATAATCTGTCTTGTTATGCATTGTAGGATTGATGTATTTTTCCTTTCAGTTGTGGGGTTTTGTTACAGTATACATAAATTTTTTTTCCTTCAGTTGTTACAACCCAACACGAGGCGGCAGTACCTCATTAAAGTGCAAGACTTCATGAATGTTGACAATCAGAGAAATTGGAGGTTTCGACTGGAGCTTGCAGAGTAAGTTTTCAAATATGGACAATATTATAATGTCTGTAATACTGTGCCAAAGCAAATGGAGTAAAGCGTCCTGTGCTGGGAACACCAGGTAATCAAACCTTGCTGATCCAATAGTAGAATTTGAACCTGCACTTTTCTGGTCACAATTCAGGCAAACTAACCACTTAACCACTGTTGAATCATCTTTTTGTTTTGGGGTTATTGTACATTTATTTGGAACATTGTTTTTGTGCAATTCTTCATTATTACAGTTTTAGAACTTGGCTTTTATTTGTAACCAGATGTTCATTATTGTGCTGGGATGCAATTAAGTCCTACTAATACTTTCTCAAAATATAGATTTTACATGGTTTTTTGGTTATTAAGTTTGTTATTAAGTTTCCAATATAGGCATAAATAAGTTTAAACATTTTTGAAAATGAAATGTTTTAACCAATTGAATGACTTATCTTGCTGTAAATTATGGCTCTTGTGTTGAAATTACTGCTAGGTATGCACACATGAATTTCTTGGATGTGACTGAAATTTCATGTTTGTCATCTCCCAAAATGTTATAGCTATATCTTCATGGAAGTTTTCAGATGGAAAACTAGGAGATAAACCCATTCAACAGCAGAACAATGATGATAAAATTATTTATGGAAAGTGTCCAGGCCTCTGATCAAATTTGATGTCTGTTGAGTCCTGAGTTCTGCTGATATTGTAACTTTGTAGAGCAATACCAGATTTCTTTAGAAGTTGATAGAAGACATACAAGACCACCATCTCTTCTGTCCTGCTTTCAATGCTAAATAGGGTGAGACTAAAGAAATTACAGGCCATTTGTATCAGTTGTAATAAACTCTCAATATATTGCACTGTTAACAAATTGGATCTTAAAACCATTCTTAAATATTGGTAGAGTCACCACCAAGCTGAAAGCAAGACCCAACACCAAACAGAGAGCAAAGCAAAGTCAGGAATAATGCTAGGGGATTATTTGGAGAGAATAACTGCTTTAGTATTTGCTATATTTACATTAATATAAGACGCCAATAGCAAATTACATTAATATAAGACGCCTACACGTCAATATTTGAACATATTTTTACATTTATTTATAAGGATTAATTTGGTATGGCTCTTTATTATTAGTTTTCTTTGTATATTGCATGATTTTGCTTAGGGTACTTTTATATGCTACTACTTCCATACTTTCTTAAAATAATGACTTTCATATGATTTATTGGTTATCATTTATGCAGGTTGTGTATATAGACATAAAAAAAGAAAAAAAATGTGCTTAAAAATAAACTTTTGTAAATCTAATGACCAGTTTTAAAATTATGGCTCTTCTGATTATTTTCCTGCCAAAATGATTTCATGAACGTCTTGGATATGAGCAAAGTTTGTCCTCCCCCTAAGTGCTAATTCTGTATCGTCATAGAAATTTCCAGACAGATAACTAGGAAACAAACCAATCCAACAGTAGAACAATGATGATAAAATTATTTATGGAAAGTGTCCAGGCCTCTGATCAAATTTGATGTCTGTTGAGTCCTGAGTTCTGCTGATATTGTAACTTTGTTGTAAAGCAATACCAGATTTCTTTAGAAGTTGATAGAAGACATAGAAGACCACCCTCTCTTTTGTCCTGCTTTGAATGCTGAATAGGGTGAGACTAAAGAGATTACAGGTCATTTGTATTTCCGTCCATCAGTAGTAATAAACTCTATATATTGCACTGTTAACAAATTGGATCTTAAAACCATTCTTAATTATTGGTAGAGTCACCACCAAGCTGAAAGCAAGACCCAACACCAAACAGAGAGCAAAGCAAAGTCAGGAATAATGCTAGGGGATTATTTGGAGAGAATAACTGCTTTAGTATTTGCTATATTTACATTAATATAAGACTGCCTACTCGTCAATATTTGAACATATTTTTACATTTATTTAAAAGGATTAATTTTGTATGGCTCGATATTATTAGTTTTAGCACTTTGTATATTGCATGATTTTGCTTAGGGTACTCTTATATGCTACTACATCCATACTTTCTTAAAATAACGACTTTCATATGATTTATTGGTTATCATTTATGCAGGTTGTGTATATAGACATAAAAAAGAAAAAAATGTGCTTAAAAATAAATCTAATCAGTTTTAAAATTAAGGCTCTTCTGAATAATTTCCTGCCAAAATGATTTCATGAACCTCTTGGATATGAGCAAAGTTTGTCATCCCCCAAGTGCTAATTATGTATCGTCATAGAAATTTCTAGACAGAAAACTAGGAAATGAACCAATCCAACAGCAGAACAATGATGATAAAACTATTTATGGAAAGTGTCCAGGCCTCTGATAAAATTTGATGTCTGTTGAGTCCTGAGTTTTGCTGATATTGTAAGTCTTGGGAAGCAAGACAAATGTTTTCTTTGCAGGGTGATGGTACAGATGAAGGACAACCATTTTTTCAGTCCTGATTAGAATGTTAAGATGAGACTAAAGATACCAGGTTATAGGTGTTTATGTCCATCATCAACAGTAATAAAATCATTCATGTTGACCTGCAGACGTTTCTTAAAGTTTTGTAGAGCCTGCACCAAGCTGAGTACAAGACTATGTCGGGAATTATGTTAGGGGATGATGTGGTAGTAATAATTGCAGCTTGACTTGGTTATATTTGCTTAAAAAATAACTTTAAACCGCCTGCCTAATATTTGATCTTATTTTATAGATATTTAGAAGGGTAAAATTTTTTGTGTGCAATTCTTTGTTATTCCAAGTTTTAGAGCTTTGCTTTTGTTTGGCTCCAGATGTTTTTTATTGTGCTGGGTGCTGTTAAATGTTACTACAGATCTAAACGTTCTCAAAATATCGACGTTTATATGGTTTATTGGTTATGCAAATTTTGTATATAGGCACAAGTAAGTTGAAATGTGCTTAAAAATGTACTGATTTGCCAATTTAAATAGCTTCTGTTGCAGCAAATTGTGACTATTGTGATCAATTTCCTGCCAAATATGCACACATGGATTTTTTACATGTGACTGAAATTTCATGTTTGTCATCCCAATATGCTAATCTGTATTTTGATAAAAGTTTTCAGACTGAAAACTAGGAAATGAACCAATCCAACAGCAGAACAATGATGATAAAAATATTTATGGAAAGTGTCCAGGCCTCTGAGCAAATTTGATGTCTGTTGAGTCCTGAGTTCTGCTAATATTGTAACTTTGCTCAGAGAATATTCATTTTATTCCATTTAAGGGCTATTCCATTAAAACATATGTGACCCATGAAAGACACTTTTATAGTGGGGTACTCACCCATAGATGCAATTTAAAATTTTCTTACCATTTTAATATGAGCTGTCTGAAAGTAAACTGGCATATATTTTTAAAAATCTGCCTTTCTTGGCAGTTTCTTATGTTTAAATGGAACAGCTCTAAGTTCATATGCAACAAAAGGTGGATTCAACTCAATAATTTCTTACAAGTACCTAAAGTGTGTACCCTGGTACATAAGTATTGTTCTGTATATTGTCATGGTTACCTAACATTTTTTTCACCCTGGTACAGAAGTATTCTTACAGCATAATTGTTGCCTAAAGTGTGTACATGTAATACAATTATTCTGTACTGCATCATTAATCATCACAGCATTTAGAGATAGTAGCATTTTCTCAGTCGTTTGCAGATGAGGTATAATATTCAGCTATCCTCTATGTTGCAGACAACTGGTGCTCATATCGGAACTGTTCTTGGCACGGGAGATCTATGAGCACTTGCTTCCTCTGGGAATGGTTCTTGCTGAGGACAAGGTGGCAGAGGTCAGACGTGAAGCCTTGAGGCTGGTATGTAGTATAGAATACCATGCACTTCACTTTTATTATTTGAATATCAATATTTGTGGATTGCCTTCTTGCTGCAAACTAAATTGTAAAAACAACCATATAAGATGGAACAGTGAAGAATCTTAGATCTTTACTCAACATAAAGCTACCAGTACAGATGTTGCCAGCAAATGCCTTGAAAAATTGCATTCATGGAAAGAAATGAATTTACAGTCAATGCAGTTTGTACTCTTTAAACTTTGAAATGCATGGCTCGAATTGAACACAAATTTCTTTGTAGCCAGAAGGACTAGCATGCTGAGAAATTTACTAGTCCTGCCAAATCTTTACTAGTCCTGTCCAAAAACAATATCACACACTTGTATTGAGATTAACAACAATATTATTCATAAATAGCATTATCATATGAAACACAGAATTACAGAATTATAAATCAAATCCTGCTTCAAATCATCAGTCAGTCAATTCACATTTCTTTTTTCTCAAGAATATCTGGATCCAATTCCAGAGAAGAATCCAGGTGTTCTCTCTCATCCTCCACCTGCACTCTGGGTCCATATGGGGTTTGTTCATGTCTCCTTACCTATCTCCCTGAAACATTCCACAAATGTACTACTGGTGATGTATCATTTGTTGGAATATCATTTATATGGAACATTATAAAGAGTAGGTCCTACAGAACCCAAGGTCGCAAACATCATCTCCATTCACTCCTCGCCATTTGTATCTGAGAAACCCTTCTCAGCATCAGCAGAGTAGGCTGGGATTGTTAGGATAAGGTCAATCAAAGCCATAATATTCTTTCAGTCTGCAGCACATCATTTTACAACTGTGGACCAAGTCAAAGCACAGATGTCAAGATAACAGAATACATTAAGAAAATTATAATCTGAATATATGTACTAAGAAAATTATAATCTGAATATATGTACATCAAGAAAAATGTAATGTCAATACATAAATAATGTTGATATTAATTTTTTGGAAGCTTTTCTTACATGGTTTTATCGTTTAAAATCAAGATGCTAAATAAAGAATTTTAACAAATCTGGCATCAATGATGTTTCCTGTATTTTTTTTTTTTAAATATTTGAATATACACCTACTTGCTGTAAACTAATGTCTTTAATATGTCCCATTCCAATTCCACTACATCATCATCAACACTTACGCCAACAAGAAATGACCAGAAATGCTCCACCAATACAGGTTTATGCCTTTCACTTCCAGTGATGTAGTGAGTAAATGTAACAACCTGTTTATCGATCCTGTAGTGTCACCAACATATGCTCTTTTCATCTCATCCAGCTAACACATCCATACAAAATCATTGAAGGGTCTTCGGTTCTTTACCATAGTCATTTTCACTGGTTGTCACTTGAGAGCAACATTGTCCCAGCAGGCAAAATTCACACAAAATTCGGAACATGTAACTTCAGTTTGGTGTAACACAGAAAAGTCAATTTTAGCTTTATGAATAGAAACATATCTCGGGAGTAATATTAGCTATAGATTATTGTTATATGCTTTCAACGACCGAAATAGCAGAAGAAAATCAAGAGTTAAATGAAGTATTTGGAAGTTACTGACCTTGTCTCTTGTATACTTATGATAGACAGTGTCCTATGTCAGAATGGGTCATGGGGGTAATCTAATTTTGTCTCTTTATGATTGCTTTCCTTTATATTATTGTTTTTTTCCCCCTCAGCATGAAGCTTGCGTCGTGCACCTATTGTTTAACACATTTTGTTAAATCTTCCCAAGATCTAACCGGCGGTCGATTCCTGGTGGTATCTGCATAGCTGCTTTTCTCTGTTATTTTTGTTTTGCCAAAGCTTTCATGCACTTTTATTGATTCAGTTTTAAAGTTCGAACAACCTGCAACAAAACTGGATGTTTTCTCTGTGTTTTTTACCACATAATGTTTTTTCTTCATCATAATTCAGCCATTCCATGTCTTTTGTCCATGTCGTCTAACATTTTCGATTACGCTTTTCCCTATCATAAGAATTATTCCTCTCTTTAATGTCATTTTCATTCAACTTTTTTGCTTTTTTCTGGTAGCTGAATACGTTCTATAAAACGCCACATTTTGTCTGTCTTATAAGGAGCGAATTGTGTCTTCTTTGGAAATACGAGATGTTACAATATAGCGGACACAAATTTTTTAAAGAAAATGAATATCAGTGTCCTTTATATAAGAAAGTCAGAGCAAGAAACACCATTTCAAAACACGCGACCCCCCCATTAAATGGCCTCTCTCTGATAAGGACTTCAGTATTTGTTCTGCATCATCAAAAAAGTGGCTGTTGTGAACACTGTTACAAAATATTAGCATCAGAAGATGTTGTTAATTTCAGCTAAGAAAAAGTAAGTTCCCATCAAACGAACCAAACTAATTTGGCGCGTTCTATATAAGTTACGGTCTTATTAATATCCGAAAGTTTGGTAATTATTCCTGATTAATCGGACAGTAGTATATTGTTGAAATTAATAATAAGGCGAAACATTTTCAAATCTTAGATGCCCATGCTCAGAGATTTTAAAATGTACAGCATTCTGATCGATATCTCCACGTCTATTAAATTATTTGTCCATTCTTGTCAGGGCAAAATATATAATCAATTCTTATCATATAAAAAGTAGTATGGAAAAGATGTGTCAATAAAGTCATCGTAATAAATTTATCTGATTTTTATAATTATTTCGATGCAAGTATAATATATAAAGTTTTCCGTTTATGGCTGTTGGAGTGTTTGGCTAGCAAGCAACCCCCTGTTAAAACCCTGTGATCAAACAAACCTGCAAACTTTAATTTCTTCGAATAGCTTTTGCAGTGTTCTTTTATGTGGTGTACCGTTTTGTAGTTTATTACTGTGGCCAAGTGAACAAAGTGTGATATCACATCATTTTTAATTTAATCATTATCAGATTAATCAGGATCAATTACCTAACTTCCGTTGTTGTTAATGACGGTACTATAATTGGTGCTGTTAAGCGAATGCACAAATCATATAGCTTATTGTTATAGAAACGCACCTTTCCGAGGCAGATATTGACATCATCATCTCATTCTAATATTTTATGACTATGTTGACAATGGTTACTGCTTTGATTCTACAGGACATCTACTGAAGTCAAGTCTTTATTAGGGAATGGCGTAAACAAGCGTTGATTTTAGATACACAAAAACTTACTAGCCCATCAGACTATTAACATTATGAAAGATTCTAGTCTGACAGGAAATCTACTAACCTCGGGCTAGTGGACTACCGCTAATTTCGAGCCCTGAAATGTAATGTGATCAGCAAGATTTGGAATTTTTTATGCCAATGTTTTGCACGTTAAAGACAGATTTAGGTATTTTAGATTTTTCTCTTTAACATGTTTGATACATGTACTTGAATACATAAGCTTAAAGTGGTAGGGTATTGAGATTTTATCAAGGTGCTGTAGCTATCGATATATTTTTTATTGATGTAAGTATGCTCTCAGCTCAAGCTGCTAGTGTTTCTTTTGCATGCTTCCTTGAGAAGTAAATTTGTGTGTAGATGATCTGGATAGATATTTTTTTCTAAGCCCTGCTGATCATTGATCAGAAAAGCAAGAGCTTAACCCTTTTCATACTGCAGACCAAAAAGACAGGCAGTTGTGTAGAACTGAACATTTTTTTAAATCAGTGTTGTACCATCATGAGTGAATGTTGTGACGTTGGTGAACCTGGCTCTACATGACAATTTTCTCACATTTTTAAAGTGCACGAAATTCTCTACAGAGCTTTATATTTTTTAATTGTAAATATTCGTGTTAAAAATAACCATTGCAATTTAAAGAGAAGCAAACTGTAAAAATAGTTTTAAAAAAAATTATACAACTTAATTGTTTGCAATTTTTCTATTTGAAAGGATCATTTTATATCCAATATGGAACATATAAAATGTGGAGAATTTTATGCTGTTTAAAATGGTCTATAAATTATAAAAATCCATTAAGAGTATCAAAAGTTAAAATTTTAGTTTTTAATTTACTCATAGGAAAATTTGGGAGCTTGCAACGGACACATATCCTCATGTAGAAAGTTGACAGACAATGCTGCTCATCTAGATTATGTATTTTCATTCCATAAAAAATTATATGCTGCATTAAAAATGCTAGTGTTTTATTTCCAATGTTGCTGTACAATTTCATAATATGCACACATTTATACTTTCACAACTGAATTGTTTTAAGAAGAGAAGTAACTTCTTACATATTTATACTTCACAATGGAATTGTTTGAAAAAAAATAAGTAAGTTCATATACAGAATTGAAAATGTTTTACAAGGTATGTAGTTATTGTCACTTTTACAACACAGTGCCATATCAAATATTATTTGCTCTGACAATGTGAAATGTCCAACAGCCTAATTGCTGAGGTACATTACATTGCATACAACCAAACTTGGAAGTTCCTGCCTTCTGACCTGGCCCTGCTTTCACTCTACATGTGACACATACACCACTCCCTCGATAATTCGCGGACATCGGGGGTCCAAAAACATATACCGCGATATAAGCGAGGGCGCGAGTTATCGAGGGACCTATAACAAACAACAAAACTAACAAAGGGATCGAAGATTAGACAAAAGGGGGTGGGGTTGGCTTGGCATGTTACAGTGTTGAATGCTAAATTAATAAACGTGCTAAGATTAACAGTGAATAAATATCTCTTCATATCGGTATTATTTTTTTCCCCTCAGAGTAACATTAATTTCAAGATAACTTGCAGTATATTGATCATCAAAGCATTATTCCACATGGTTTACATTCGCTTAGCACATGTACGACTTCACGTTGTGTACTACAACACTAATTTTTGCTGTGAGTAGTATGCATTCTAGTTTTATTGTTTGATCCAAAGTAGACGTTTTTTTTAAATATTAAAGATCAACACATTTCGAAAATACAATGTCGATCGAATGATGTGCAGATTTTAATAATGGGTCTAAAAAATTAAAACGCCATAAATTAGAACACGATAACACTTGCGGTTGTGACACGTTGCTGCGTGAACTATGCGTACACAGCATCATCTAATTTGTTATTGCTTGCAGTCCGTTCTCGTTTTTTGTTTCATCCCTTCATCTGAATCAACATCATGTGAGTAATTTCGAAGTTTCGGCTCATCCTTAAGCCATTCTCTAAATGTCGACTCAGCAATTTTTAGTTTAATGCAAAATTTTGCATACACAAACATAAACCTAAAAATGCCTTTATTGTCTGAACATCAACTGGCGTCCATTTTGCTGCAAAAGGTAGAGGTGGGTTCTTTCTGTGCTTTAGTTACGCATAAATGTTGGTTTCTGTCACAACATGTTGCCAGAATTCTTCATCCCAAATTAATTCAAAATAGTGGCATGCCAATGCTTCTGCTGGGTGTTGAATTACTGTCCCTTAGATCTCGGTATACAGACGAACATTGCGATAAGTAAAATTTTCAATTGTCCAATTAGCTTGTAATCCCTTGAAGTCATTATCGTCGTCTGAGTGAAAAAAATCCAGCTAGCCAGTTATTGTCTGCTGGACCCACTTCACACAAATCAGCATCATAATCAATGCCACCTAAAACATCAACTTCACCAACAAAATTGTCAATATTTTCATCAAAATCGGCCTCCAAATTGTGGGTCAGTGGTTCTTTCCGCGGATTTCCCAGTTTCTTCCTGCACCAATAATACTGGCCGCCATGTGTAGCCTATCGTGTGCTGAAAAATGGCGTTAAGCCCAACAACAACCAACCCACCTTGTAAAATTTAATTTTTAAAGATTTTAAAACAACTTTGAACCTCGTGGTTACTAGATGACTAAGCAGTTGTGTACCTTATATCGTTGTTTCCTTCTTTTCAAAAGAGTTCACATAAAATAATGATGCAGTACACAGTTTAATCCACCCTTCAGTAGAATGCAGTGAACATATGACCGGAGTTGTATTCTGCTGTCAAAGGGTAAGTAAGACTGGAATCGTATCCTACTGCCAAAGTGCTAAGGGATAGCTAGTTGTTGATCATCTATTGTGAGGTCTAGTAGGTCCTGAATGAAAATGGTGTTGCTCACTTATCCCATATGACCACAACAACAGCCATCTTGAAAATGTTATCCCTACTTCTGAGTGATAAGGTTAGTTACAGCAGCATTGAAAGACATTTTTCAAGTAAAAAGAAAAAAAAAAAACATCTGAAATCCAGCAGCCAACTTGAACTTCTTATTGCAAGTCATCCTTGTTATGTATGTTTAATTTAATTGTTTATTGTTTGTTTTTTTTAAATTTATTTCATTATATGCTATTGTAATGTACTATTTTATGTTGGACTTGACCTTGTCCAAAATTGAATTAATTTCTGCTTGATCTGATTGACTTCATTAAAAAAAATTTTCATTTTATGTCAACAACTAATACATAGCAAAATTATTCTCAGTGGGTATGAGCTTAATATTAGGATTATTATTCAGGTAAACAAGGAGGAAATGTGTTTTTTTGGATTGGGTTTTTCGGAATTTCATAAGTGAATTTTACTGATTATTGTGTTGTAAGTAAACAAGTCTTGTTTGATCATTCCAGAAGGTTATTTTCCATTAGGTAATGTTGTTGTAGCTGTAGGGTTTATACCAATTTTCAGCACAAGATAAGCTGTACATGGCAGCAGTATTAATGGTGGAGGAAAAACCTGGGAAAACCCCGGAATGAACCACTGACCAACAAGAATCTATTGGCAAGCTTTCTCTCATACCTACATTGGCTAAACTTGAGACTTGAACCCATGCAGACAGAGGTGAGATGGCAGTGATCTGTAATAGTGAGCGCTTTAGACCACTGGGCCACTTGGGGCCCTTCTGTTAAATAATGCTTTATTTTTTTTAGAAAAATGTTAATTGTGATCTGAGGTGGAGTAGAAAATAATATAATAAAAAAATAAATAATAATAAAAAAATAAAATAATAATAAAAATATAATCTTGTAATTTTGAGGACTTGGTCATTCATGCTTTGTTTTGTATGTTGTGACAGGTATTTTATTTTTTGGGGGCTGGAATTGTTTTTCTTTAAATTGGTGAATTCAAATTATTTTCTCTGGAAATAAAAACATCTGATAAAATTCTCGGATAGAGACGTTCACTGGAATTTATAGATTTTGGGATTTAATTTGCAATACCATTTCTTCTTTTTCTGATTTTTTCTTTATATTCTAGGAAAATAAATTATTTGTTAAATTTTACAAAGCTTGTTGTCTTTCACTCTTTTCTCTTATTTTGACAGCATATACTCGTAACAATCCTGATTAGAATGTCATATTTTCTTAGCGTTTTCAGTGGAAGGTGTCTTGTGCAATCTAGTTTGATCTAAATAAAATGCCTTCTGCTATTTAATTCGAATATGGCCACAACACCAGACATATTGAAAATATGGTTTTCCTCCTGAATGAAAGTCACATCAGTATGGTATTTTAATTAGAAGAGTATAGTTATCCTAAATAAAATAGGTTATGCAGCCATCAAGAAAGGCTGAGCAGAAAGCCATGTCAGCATGGGGTTATCACCAGAAGACTTCTTATGGTGTATAATTGGTCTTAAAAAAAAATTTTGCTGCTGTGTTTTTCAGCCTGACCACCACATAAAGCTAATAAAATATTGTCCCTCAAAAATATTAGAAACTGTTTCAGTATAGAGTAGTTTATAAAGAAATTGTCTTTTACTGAAATTACTGTAAACAAAATTTTTGACAATTGCTTTAGTCTCTTTAGTGACCTAAGGTTTATGCAGTCTGCTTTGTCATAAAAATTCATGTTGGCTGGAGGAAAGCAAAACTCTTTATGAGTTGCTCTCATAATACAGAGTGCTAATTCCTATATAAAAAAAAAAATTGTGTGCAAAACTTGAGGGACAGCAACATGTATCCCAGGCAATGGTTTTGGCACTGGCTAAACTGATCAGGAAATGCTGTCATCCTGAAAGGTACAATGCTTACCCCCAATAGGTTTTAAGCAGGGTACCAACACAACTATTATTTTAAAGCAACTATTGGTGAAGTTAAACTTTTTACCAAACTTAAAATGTTTTCAGAACAATGATCGTTTTCTTTCTCTTCACCTTGCAAAATTATGACTCTTGCAGATAAGTGGGATATTGAGAAGGTTGAATGCAAGCCAGGAAGAAAAACTGATGAGATACCTTGTTAATCAACTGATGGGCAAATTTGCACACAATCAGAAGTGGAGCAAGAGGCAACTGTAAGTAAACGCCTTTTAGGAAAAACTAATTTTTCAGTGGAGAAATTTCTAAGATTTTGCAATAGGAGATACAAACCTGTCAACCAATACAATTTGACCACAAGTCTTGCAGAAATAACCTTTAAAATCTTGATTAATGGAATAATAGCAAAATATTACAGAATTGTGATTATTTCATAAAATCCTGAGACTGATGTTGTGTATATTTAATTTGTGACAAGAATTCTGACCAGCTGCAGATCCAGGTTAATAGCAGAAATAATGTATCAACATTTTCATATGTGCTGTAATTATAGCACTTTATACATACATACATACATACATGCATGCATGCATGCATGCATGCATAAATACACACACCTACTCACCTAATGGTTAGAATGTCCACCTCGGATGCGGGAGGTTGTGGGTTCAATTCCCAGCCAAGTCATACCAAAGACATAGAAATGGTACTAACAGCTTCCTCACTTGGTGTTCAGCATTAAGAGGTTAGTGTTAAAACTTGTCAGCTTGATGTGAGGATTATGTGACTGGGTGGGACAATATGCTATGATTGTGAAAAATCGTTAAAGCTACATTAAAAATCTAAATCACACACACACACACATTACTTTTTACCACTTAGTAGTAATAATTAAGCTTATACCTCACAGATGTATTGGCATGTGTGTATTGATGGTTATTTCAGATCTTATTAAAAGAAAAGTGAATTTTTACTTTATGCATTGCAGGAGGTATTCTGTGTGCAGTCACATAATAACATTTATTTTTTAACCAGGAACCTGCATAAATTGAGGCATGGAAGACCAAAATGTACAATACTTATAAACCTGCTTTTTGTCTAGATTTCATTGTAATGGGATTTTTTTATGCATTAGGTTGGAGAACAAAATTAAACCTGATTTAGCCTAATCAAAACTTGCATCATTATGCCTCCTGTTAGAAAATGCCATTCATTTACATGATGTATTTAAAAGCAGGTTTATTTTTCTTCTTCGGTATTGCAGCTTTGTTCAACTCTGTGAGGCCATATTGAAGGAGGAATCCATGAACTGTGAACAGTTTGCCAAAGAGTTGATGCCAAGCTTGCTGAAACTAGGACAAGATCCTGTGCCCAATGTCCGAATAACTGTAGCTAGGTGCATGACTTCATACATAGTGAACCGAGGTAAATAATTTACAAGACAGTGTAGTGTGTCACTGATTGCAGTATCATTATTTTCGCCATACAAATTTTGTCTTTCCTCTTGCCCTAGAAAAGGAGGTTATTTTTTTTTCAACTATCCCTCCATCACACTTGTTATGTAAGCAAGACATTTAAAAAGTTTTGGAGTCCATCAAGACCTATATGAAATTACCATGAATAGGTTTCAATGCCTGGTTAGGGTCTAATGAAAGACACTAATTTCAGGGTCATATGGCAAAATTTTGTTTTAAGTGATGGTCATTAACTTGTAAACAAGATATCCAGTATGATATGACTGTACTCAACCAAACTTGTAATGCAGATATATATTTATGATCTATTTAACTTTCTGGTGACTTTGATAACATTTTTGAAGCTCACAGAGTGACTTCATATTTGTCAGGGAATGTGTCTTCTCACACTGTGTGTGTGCATGCTTGTCAAAGTCTTACTGAACCACACCCAGTCATGTTTCATAATTGAATATTTTACATGACCTGGTATGGTTTCAAGATCTAAACAGGTTGTAGTAACTATGGCCTAATTTTGATTATCAAATAAGAATAATTTATTTAATGATGGACATCGGCTTATCAGCAATACCTTCATTATGGTGTAATCAGACTGAACCATATTTGATGTACTGCTGTCTTTTGCATGGTTCCAAAAATCTTGTGGTTTCATTCCGGGTTACAGGATGATATACACCTCAAGTCCATTGTTTAACATTAATATAAAAACGCATCTGTCCATATATGATACATTTTAAATGGTTACTTATGTTCTTTATATAGTGTTTTAAGGTAACTAGTGTGTTATATTCAGTAACACTGTAATCTGACTTGAAGGACCTGCCACAATTGCTTTTCATATATTGCACCCTATAAACAACTAAACCTTTGCACAAATTATTAACTTGTCACCTTAGAAATCGGTTACGGTTATCAGAACAATTCACTAGTTTATATTTAGATCTGGAATTCTTTGGAAAATTGGCAAGTGCACATACATTTGTGTGAAAATGTGTATTGAAACTGCTAGTATACTGTTGCAATTAAACCATGCTGTTTGTTGCTGTACCTAATTCTGGTCATGTATTATGACTAATTAAACGAAGTGGACAGCTAATATTTTTTTTCCTGCCGAGTACTAACAGCAGGGAGTAGAGATAAATGTCCTCATAGTAATGTCCATACTTAATACAAATTAGACTGTTACCTAGAACCTGCCGTCTGTCTCAATTCAGGTCTTGCTCTAGGAGTTCCCTTGTAAATTTCTGGATGCCATATGCAACACCCAAAGCTCATTTTGTGGGGTTTTTTTTATTGTTCTGTTAAAAAAAAACATTACTGGACATTGCTGTTAATCTGGATATGACTGGACAATGCTGTTAATCTGGATATGAAAGCATGTTGGTGAGGAATATTTGTTACGAGGATAAGGATAATAATAGTGGTGATGACAATATTTGTTTTCTTCAGATTATTTCACTTCCTTAAAGAACCCTTTTCATGATGACCTGTTGAAAATCTTGCAGTCACTTCAATCAGATTCTGACAGGGATGTTCGCTTCTTCTGCTCAAGTCGTGTAGAAACCCAAATATCTACAGAAGAATTGGTAAGTAAACTACAGAGATATGTATTTAGATTAACCATTCACAGAAACTCTTTAACAAGATGATGAATGGAAGTAAAACAGTGAGTATGGAAATTTACTACCCCTCATTTCTAAAATGTCAAAATCTCTGAATTTAGCCTGTGATAAAATTGATAATTAAGTCAATAATTCTCAAGAGATGTAGAAGAAAAATAAGAAAATTTACAATATGATTCAGAGATTGTTTTTATTTCATTCAGATGGTAGAAATATAGCAAGTCTCTCTCTCTCTCTCTCTCTCTCTCTCTCTCTCTCTCTCTCTCTCTCTCTCTCTCTCTCTCTCTCTCTCTCTCTCTCTCTCTCTCTCTCTCCAAACTGTCATTATACATGTATAATCCATTTACTTAAACAACTTGCTAGTAATTAAGATGAAAAGCTAATATTTTTGCATAAAACTAAATGATTTGATATTGTGTTAAATTTTAGATAAAAGGCAAAAGAAAATTGGGATTTTTTTTCCAGTTGGCCAACCATCCCCTCTTTCTCATTACTGACCTTGGAACTTTGTTTCCCTGTGGTAAAATATAAATCACATTATTTAAAGGTAAAATTTAGCACAAAAAAAACAAGCTAACCTGACCTTGGAACTTTTTTCCCTGTAGGGTAAAATATAAATCACATTATTTAAAGGTAAAAATTAAAACAAAAAAAAAACAACCTAACCTAATTTTAAAACCAGTGCATTTGGAAACATGCTCATTTTCTGTGTGATCTTTTTACTAAAGCTCATTAATGGCACAAAAATGAATCTAGACAATAAATTTTATTGAAGCTGTTAGGTTTGATTGGAATACTATATGTGTTAACAGTAGTGTCCATTGGACATGTTAATTTCTAACATTGTGTCTATTTCTTCATTCCTATAGACAGGGTTCCTGCAGGTCATGGAATCCTGGAAAAGTTTTGGAATTTAAAAAATAAATTTCAAGGGCCTTGAAAAGCTATGGAATTTGTCAAAACCTTGCATAGTTTTGGAAAAGTTATGGAATTTGTGACAATGGAGTTAAAGAAATTAATTACTACAAATTTCATAGAGCACCGTGAACCGATTAATAAAAATGGTAAAGTTACAATCGATAAATGGTTTCAATTCATATAACAAGAGTAAGTTCCCTTAATGGAAGTATCACATGATTTCCAGTGTAGTTCACTAAATAAAAGAAAGCAACTGGAAAGTAATGTGTTTTGTTAATATTGTAAATAGGAACACATACAAAGATTACATTGATCATTGGATTATGACATGAATTACAACATAAAGTCAAAGTGTGCTAACCCAGGTAAATTTAAAATGTACATTTTAAAAATATTTGTTAACTTATTGTTATTTAGATTGAAAGATGTCATTCTTTATGTTCATTTACTTGACAATGCAAAATAGCGCGGTCCTTGAGTTTTATGAAATGGCCCTGGAAAAGTTTTGGAAAAGTCATGGAATTTGTTTTTGTTAATTCTGCAGGAACCCTGTATAGATTAGGGTGAGATTTTTTTCTATCAAACCCATGTTTGTAGAAATGGCCAGAAATAGTCACTTTTAATATGACAGCATTGGCAGTAGTTTTAGCATAATTACAAAAAATTTACGGGATTTTTGTTTGTGTGTATTTGTAACTTTCAGTGCTTTTATTGTCAGAAGATGTGGCACAGGAAGGACCTAGGTTATTGATCAAGTGTCTCTTCCCCCCTCATAATCTTCAATGGATGAATCCCACCTACCCCCCTGTTTCAGGAGGGGTCTGAATCCCTTTGTGTGGTGCCGATTCTCTGGGTAAGAATGTTCTGTGACCTGTGTTGTTTAGAGATTCCTTTAAGACCAAGGATTCCCTGATGCTCGTTATGATGCTGTCATTACCAGTGAATTATAAATACTTGGGTCCCTGCTAAGAGGTGGTGAACAAAGTTATGTGTGTGTGATTTAGATTTTTTATGTAGCTTTAACAATTTTTCAGTCATATCACTACAATGTTCGCAGTGTGACAGTTTATAGTGATGTCTAGCACTGGGGCATCATGTTGCAGACATGTGGCATGATGTCTCACCCAGTCACATTATTCCTGACACCAGACCAACTAACCAGTCCTTACAATAAACTCTTAATACTGAGAGCCAATAAAGGCAGCTGTTAGTACCATTTTTTAAGTCTTTTGTATGACTCTGCCATTGTTTGAACCCATGACCTCCTGCATCTGAGGCGGACGCTATAACTACTAGGCCACTGGAGCAGTTCGAAGTCGTCTGTTTTCTCCAAGAAGATAAGTGTCCTATGCCTTTTGGTGCAGAGGAAAAAAAGAGTCTCTACCGTCTGTGATATTGGTGCAGTATTTTGTTGTTTTTTTGCCTCTGCACTCTGCAATGGTTTGGAAGTTTACACAGAAATTTTTCCTCTAGGAAGCTCACCAGACAGCAGAAAAAGCCTGTCTCAGTGTCTGTGCTTATGCGGCTGGTTTCTGTTTTCACTGTTAGGTCCATTCACCAGGTTTTCCTTTTTTTACCACCCCACCCTACCCCCAGTCTTTGGGAATCACAAGTGGGGCTTAGGCTCACCTCCAGGTAAAACTATTGAGGGTTTGTAGGTTTGCTGATTTCTCTTTTGGCAGGAGTAGTTGTGTCCGAAACCACTTTTGCATTTGCTCCATTCTGGCACAAATGTTGCATCAGGTGCCCTCCATGTTGATGGCACTGTATGTGGTGTTTGTATACCACCATAGAGATGCTATCTCTGGAGACTTGAAAGGTCTTGCTGCACCCCAGCAAGAATCTATTAAGGTGTACACTTTTTGAGGCAGAGTTCTTTTAGGCCTAATCCTCTCTCTGACAACATGGGTCCCTGGTTGCAGTTCCAGACCTTTTAAAATGTGCGCACCCTGTAAGACCTTATCCAAAGTGCAACCTTGGCAGCCTCTGAAACAGTTCAAATTCAGAGCTCCCTCCTGTTGTTGGATTTTTATGATGTTTAGTTGGTCATAATTAAAAATGGTACCAATCTATTGTCTAATATGGTTGCTAGAGCAGTCATTTTAGTTATCTTGCAGCTTCCCCAAAATGAATCATCATATCAACATAACATTTCCGCAAAAAGTCTGGTCTGAGATGAAAACGGGTCTTGTCTGACAAAGTGGTCACTCCATTGTTAACTTAAGCACCCACTTAAAACTTGGAGTCAGATGTAGATCCTTTTTTTTATATTTCTGAAAATACAAAATTTGCTGTTCATGATGAAAATCACAATCACAATTGGTAACTGAAACCTTGATATATTGCTCATTTTATTGTTGAAAATGGTAGATTGGACCTGTAAAAGTTGAAGTAACATTATGAAATTGTCAGCTTTTAATATGAACTCTATTTTGTTAAAAAAATTTCCAAACAATCTTAGTACTCCATAAAGATCAAGGTAAAATCAAATTTAAATCCATGAAAATATCATTTTAATAAATAAATACCAATTCAATAAGTTTATCAAGTAACATTTGTATTTTAGTTTTAATTTTTTAATTTTGGTTTTATCGTAAGTGCCATATGATGTGCCGTCTTGTATTCAAACATGAAAAATCTACAATAACATCTATGTAGTCAAACATTTTGTGAGAATCTTTAAATGTTGGCAGTGTTTTGATGCCTGAACTGTGGAAGTGTTTGTTGTATTGTTGAACTGAATTAAAAGCTGTCCTCATTTTCATTATCAAGTTATGTCTTTTGTATATAATGCTGATATAATGCATTACAATGCTGAAAACAATGTCCAGTATACAATGTTTTTACCTTTGCAGCTTGGAGTATAGGCAAGAGGTCAGATGTTATGAACTGGACAAGATCTGGAACCAGGCTGGCTGATGACTGATTTGCTTCATGACAAGATACTTTTCTGTAGTAAATAATGAAAAATCAAACTCCAGATTTTATAATTTTATCCTTGTGATAAAGAGGGCAACATAAATAATCTGTGATCTACTTTTGATTTTCACAGATAAATGATCTGTGATCTACAAAATTGACACTTTAATGATATGTTGTTAATTTCAGTGTGATTGTAAAATTGCCAAAATTGAAAAATTTATTCCTTATGATAATTCATCAAAGTAGGATTTTTGTGTCTACCATAATTTACATGAATCCTTTAAAATGGACATATTGACATGAATATTGATTATAAAGAACGTTTTGCTCCTGGAGTCAGTTTCTTAGTTTGTGTTGTACTTAGAAATTATTTAGAGCAACAGCTGGACAAGTTGGAAAAAAATTCTAACTCGAGAGATGTTCAGTATCTTGCATTTAAACAAAGGCCCCAAAGTGCATAGGCATTGGATATACACAAATCCTTGAACATACAATAGAAGCTAAAAAGTTTTGCACCATACCGATCAGCAGTTTTTTTGACAAAAGAAGATGGTTGAACTAATTTCTAAATTTGATTTCCTTTTGATCTAATTCTTTTATGCATAAAGTTATGTCAGCTTTTCTGTTAAAGTGTATGTAGAAGCACATTGAGGCTTCATGGAATTTGAAGAAGAACAAGAACTTGTGCAATATTACTGGAAATTGGACTAAAATCTGAAAGAAATATAACTGTTATAAATTCTAGATAAACAACCCTCCGATTCCCTAAAATCCAGATACCTTCAGTTAGGTTGGAAAAGTCATTGGATCATACAGTATAATTAAAGTTGAAGCTCTGAATTTGTTGAATAATGTGTTGTAGAGTTTGGTTAAGACCTACAACATATGCAATATACTTAATCGTTTATGCTGTTTGTATATTTACAATGCACACAGTAATACTTGCTGTTTTAAATTTGGTTGTCATTGCCGATACACCTTTGTTACACACCCACACTACATACAATATGCTCATAGTTTCAGCATTGGTCATCCTTGATGCTCTGCCTATATATTGCACATTCATTGTACCCTTGATTAACAATGCATATTTTTCATGATGTCCAAAAGATGCAGTATGCTCAAGGTTCAAACTTATCATTGATGCTGTGACCATGTTACAGACTTGTAATATACACAGTACTTGAGCAGAAATATTTTTAATTCAGAATTCATTGGTATGAAATATGTAACTTTGGTCAAGATTTTTATTGTAGTACATAAAATAAGGAAGCAACAAATATCAAACTTGTCTGCATGACTATCAAAAAATACTAGACATTATTTTATACCAAACTGAAATGGTAAATACAATACATACTCATGCTTATGTTTATTTTAGCATCAAATTGTTGTTTATTGGGCCCAGAAATTTCTTGCTTTATTTTTCCATGTGTTCATCTATGTATTTTGGATGTGCAGGTGGCCAGTACTACTTTCAATACGTACCAAGTAAATTCACCTTCACCCTGTAGATGTGAACAGATGTTGTGCAAATTCGCATGATACTGGTTTGTACAGAGCCAGTCAAAAAGAATTTGATCTATTTGTCATGATAAAGAATTGGCAACAATTTCTTTTTTGAAGATGGAAAGGAAATATAAATCTTATCCATAATATGTATGTGTCTGTATATGTGTGTGTATGTATGTAGTTTAATGGCATCCCAGCACAATCCAGGCTATATTATAGTGCCAGTTAAAAGTAAACTTAAAGTATATAAAAGTGCAGAACTTAAGGATCATTCCTTCCAAATAAACAAAAATATGTAGTCCTGCAAGATAAAAGACAGGTTTTTAAAAAATCCTTCAAGGATAGGGCAAAATTTGTTGATAAAACCATGTTCTTTTAAAAATTCTAAGATATTCTCTGGTGTTACATCATGAGAAAGTTTTATAATTAAAATCACAGAAAGCTTTCACAGGATGGAAGTCGACACACCTGACAATATTCATCTGTTAATGGACACTTGCAAGGTATGCATGGAGCTGGTCAAGGTTTACCATAAAGGAAGCATGCATGGGCAAGATATATGTGTCCTGTCCATGAACCAACACAATATCACCATGTCTCTGC
Source organism: Potamilus streckersoni (assembly GCA_016746295.1). Lineage (NCBI taxonomy): Eukaryota > Metazoa > Mollusca > Bivalvia > Unionida > Unionidae > Potamilus > Potamilus streckersoni. Next base: position 2,355,477 of record JAEAOA010001977.1, read on the forward strand.
AGTTTGTTATATACAATGGTTGTCACTTTAATGATGGATTTGTTAGGCAGATCTAGAACAGAATTCAGTAATTGCTTTTTTTTTAGCACACAGTTAAGATCAAGACCTAAATCTGTAGTTAATAATGTTGTATATCTTGATCAGTGTTTCCTTGAAATTGGGTGTGGAATGATAGCAGAAAACTGTAACCTTCAAGTACATTTTATGAGTGTGTGTGATAATGAAACCTAGGAAACTTTGTAATATCATTTAGCATATGTACATTGCATTTGTATGTCTCTTCCTGTTTAGAAATGCGGTCTACTGAATGATGAATTTCTGTTTGTATTCAAAGAAAATATTCTATGATATTGTTTCTTTCCTTGAGACAGTGAAACAAGTGTATGAATGGTTTTTTGCTATTCATAGGAGTGTAAAATGGTGATTGGAGAATTAGTTTACTTTGGCATCCTTGAAAAGTTTATCAATAAATCATTGAATTTTCCTTTTTTATGAAAAAAGTGCAAATATTTTGTCATGGTAAACTTAAAGCAGTTAACTTTTTGTTGGCTATATATTCTAAAGCAGTTAACTTTTTGTTGGCTATATATTCTTTGTACTACTTTGGCATATTTCTTTGATTTTGCTTATTTGAGTAAATTCATTAAATGCTACCACCAAGTTTGGCAAACATTATTATTGTTATTATTGTTGATCTTGTAATTTGACAAATAATGAGAATCTGTCCATAAAATTTGATGTTGCCATAGTTTTTATGAGTGTGTCATTTTGGCAGAGCCTATTGTGTTTTGAACAAGTCTGTGTATCATTTTAATTTCTCCTGTTCCAGATATTTCCAATTCAACCAGCATTTACCTCTACCAACCTTTATAGATAGCTTGCACTTGGAGTCAAAAAGAAGCCTATAAATGTTAGGTCAAAAGGTCAATTATTGCTGACAGACGTGTGGGTGGGGAATTGTGTCAGCACAGAATAAATCTAGTTCTGCAGCATGTACAGTTAGCACCCTTTGTGGATGGCTTGCACTTGTGGTAAAGAATCCTATCAATTTTGGAGTCTAATGTCAAGGGGGTGTGTGGGTTTCTTTCACTTAGGTTAACAGTTCAAGGTCAAGGCTACTTGATGGATGAAGAAATGTGGTTTCAGCACAAGTTTTGTTCTAGACCATAAAGCTTGATCTGTTTTTTGTTTGTTTGTTTTTCTTGAGTGCTGGGACTTGAAGTAAGGAACAGGTCTATTAATTATTTATTAAAAGGTCTTGGTTGCTATTGTATACTGAAATTTTTAAAAAAATTTAATTTAGTTGTAGACCTCACATCTTGAACAAGGTTTGTGGAAAACTTGAGTTGTGAAGATCTGTTTATTTTGGGGTTTGAAGTCATTGTTTGAGGGAGAAAATTGCTTTTTTGCAGGTTTGTATGCCATATGATAGCGTGTCTTGATCAGGTTATCAAGGTGTGCTGATAATTATTCTCCAGTCATTCATGTTCCAATACTTCAGCATAAATGACCATTGTAAATGGGGTGAATACATAATGTGACTTTTTTTTTTTTACTCTTGTATATGATCAAAACCCATGCAATTGTTACCTCGAGAATGCTTTCTCTGGCAAGTAGGATTCTTGTCTTTTATTTGTTTTAGTTTTTAAAAATTATGTATAGTATTTCAGAGCCAGTTTGAGAGTAACTTTATGGAAGCATACTAATTCTGTGTGAATTCCCATCACATTGCATGGCATGCATTCCTATTTTATATCGGTCTGAAACTAAGATGGAACTGTACAAGACACAGTATCATCACAGAATGTATATTATGCATGATTAAAAAATTTATCATTGTAATGGAATATTTTAGTGTAGTAAATTGAAATAATTTATGAGGAATTGTTTGTCATTTTATTTTGAATACAATTAGTTGATGATCATTAGTAATTGCTTTAAATGGATGTATGAATTACATATGGGCTACAAAAGTCTTTCATTTGATTCATGAAATATTGCTCCATTTATACGGTGCATCATTATTTTATTTTGTAATTTCATATATTAATATATCAATATATATATATATGTGTGTGTGTGTGCTTTTAATTGATACAAGAACTTTTATTCAGATTATTTGTAAGATATGTTGGATGTAAATACAAGTTAAATATCTGTTGTTGGTACTTGAAAAAATAAATTGTTGGCTAATTGCTACAGACTTGTTAGCTATGCTTTTATGTATTATGAATATATTTACAAGTACATCATGCAATAATTATTTTGTATAAAGTACCAGATCGGATTGGTAGGTAATGTAGCATCAAAAGCAAGAACTGTATACTGAATAATTTGTGGAAAAGTTGAGACCTTCTTTTAACAAATTTAAGTCAGATAGTATTAGAATCATAAAACTTTGAAGATTTTAATATTGGTATAATTCTTATAAAGTTTCATGGATTTTGAGAATCTATAATGGGGATTTGTGCCAATAATATTATGTTGCCAAATTTATCTTGAAAATGTTTTTAACAAATGTAGGTCCTCATGACTTGTAAGGTTTCTTTGATCTAAATTTTAGGAAATTTTTATGAGGAAAAAAAATGATTGACCAACTAGGTTGTACACATTCACATAGCATTTCTTTCTGTTCCCTTGAAAATTTAAATTTTTGTCAAAATCCCATTGTTAAAGCAAACCAACACGTCAGACTTCATATTTTGGCATATATAACTAACCTAAAATTTTAGGATTTTCTTCTTCTGTTTATTTGTTTTAGAAGTATTTCCTTTTGTGGTGTGTATTTTACCTTAGCACTCTGTGCCATTTGTTAGTGTAAATAAAGTAAGTTTTTATTTTGCCATGACTTTTCTCTTTGGGTCAATATGGTACTTATTGAAGGGGCCATCTTAAAACTTTAAAGGGTTAATCAAATTATACAAGGTTCTCATTTCTCAAAATTACCCCACCCTGTCACATAGTTGCATGAAAATCTTAAATTTCCATTTCCTAGTTAATTGTTTTATCAGTTTTCTTATTATATTTCAAGAAAATTATCCCTTTTTGCAAGTGTAAAATGGCTATATATATGTTCATTTTTTTAAAAGATGCAATTGACATTTTTTAAATTTTGTGAAATATAACTTAATATTGTTTGTTCATGAACCTATACTTATGTATATATTAGGGATGATAATAGTGAATTGGAAGAAAATTTGACAAGCTTATATTTTCAGCATGCTCTTTTTGACCTCTTCCTTTATGTGAAAAGCATGCAACACTTGTTTCCATTGTTCTGACTGTCCATCATTCAAACTTTCATTTCCACTTTGCAGTTTTTAAAGGTATTTGAGATCAAGGGATGAAAATTTGTACAAGTGTACATCACTTGGTTCATTGGGGATTTTGGGGCAAGATCACTGCTTAATAGTTCAAAACTTTCTTACTAAAAAGATCTGTTGCCTTCAAGGTCACATGTATATGTTTTATAGGGGTCATTTGATTGTCATGTGGTCTAGATGCTCACTTTTACATATCACTTGCACATCTCACCTCTGTGTGGGCTGTTTTACCTTAAAATATTGGATATGTGAAAAAGCCTGCAAATTATTTCCCTTGGGTGTGAGGTTATTCTGCCAAATATACTTGCCATCATGTACTGAAAAAAGGCATTAAACCCCACTAAACCAAAGCCAAATATGGGTGGATTTCTTGTACTTCACATCTTGAAAGCTTCTTTAATTTAAATTCTTCCCTTTTTTGCACTTTAATGTCATGTATGATGGAAATAAAAAGCTTTTTATTTTCCATGTCCACCTAACAGCTCTACAACTCAATCACAAGGGTCACAGCCAGTGTTCATCATTGTTTATATTGGTGGTCTTGCCATTGTATGGAAGGGGCAAAAAATTTGCTGAATGTGTTGTTTTTGTTGTAACCAATGTACTGTTTTTACAACTTTGTTTTTATAGACTACACACAGTACCATGTGAATATTTTTGTACAAGTAAAACTTGACCTGACCGTCAGAAAGAGAACTTGTCTCACATTCAGTTTCTTCTGCCAATTAGGGTATAAGCAACAGAATGGAAAAATGTATGAAAAAATTCAAATGGTTTCTGTAGTTGTGTATGAGTATTGGACTAATTATGATATTACAATCTTGCTACAGGTGGAAGAAAAAAGGGTTATAACAGTAATCTTACTATTCTTTTTTGCCAAATTTGTGCAAATTGTTTTGTTTCAAGAAAAGTTTTTTTAAATGTCTCAATCTTCTAAGCTTTGCATTTTTTAATAAGAACTGTATTGCTTTTTCCCTAGTTTTTTTTTGTCAAGAAGAACAGTGAATTTTGAGACTAATTAAGGGAAACTTGACAAATGAAGTTTTGTGCTTTTGAAATGGCAATTTGTGTATTAAATCCTAGCTGTGTGCATAAAATCTGAAAAATAGTTACCTGTATAGTTAACCATTACTTAAATGAATAGGCAAGGCCACAAGAGCCAGAAAAAGATGTGTGGATTCAGTGTTATAGTAACAGTAAAATATTTTGGTCTTGGTGGGTGAAGGGTAAATGATTCTTTTGTTTAAATTTAATTGTGTGGTGATCTTGTCTCAGGTGATATGTTTTTAACAGAGAAAATTAAGCGCACATTTTATTTTAGAAGAGTGTGGAGAAGTGCTATGCCTTATCTATGCACATATAAGCATGCAACACTTGTGCTTTTGTCATGATGGACCATTCCCAAGGACATGCTTATATAACTGTACTGTATTTGGATGAGTGTAAGATGCATCCAAATGTGAATGCCAGAGCCAGATCTATCTTGAATGCCCTGACAGATTCCAGTTTACAATGTTCATTCTGCTTGAAAACTCCATAAAAGAAAAAAAAAGGTACCTAGGCAGACCAATATGATATCGCTATTGAGATTTTATGCAAACCTTTAGTAGACCCTTAGCCATTGCATAATATCCAGGCACATGATGGAGTACTTAATAGTTCATATAACCTAAATATATCCTTTAATTTTAAAATTGTTTTATCCTTTAAAAATCATGTATTTACAACTTAAAAAATATTTACCAGTTTCTGTTGATCATTGTTTTTACAGATTACAAAATTTTGTTTAAAAAAAAAAGATCATGTAAAGTTCAGTACATAAATGACAATACTGAAATTGAGCAAATGACGTTAGAAGATTCAGATTGTGAAACAAAATACTCAAAACTTTCGAACCAGGAATTGAGATATGACTTGAGAAGATTAGATTTTGGTCTGTCACAGATTAGATATTGGTCCGTTTGATGTGCATTCTACACAACTGGATACAGTAGATTTAATTTCTCAGTTTAATAGATCTTTACATTGATATTACAGATTATTTATCGAAAGGATAACAAAACCTCCTATAGGCAAGTCTTTCATGTATAGTGGTATATACAATATTTATGTTTGCTAAAATTAAAGGAAATGTTTTTTTCACTTCATTGATATTGATTTGTTATAGTATATAATACTGTATATACTCGATTACAGGTCAAGTCAAACTGAAAACAAATGTCCTGAGCTACTGTAGTATAATGTGCCTGTGGATCAGGGTCTATTTTCTACTGCTCATTCTTAACAAACTTCACAGACCTAGACCTGATGGTACATTATGCAAAACAGATATGGGTTTGCAGTTGGACTCTACTTCTAAGTGAAGATATACAGTAATATCCATAGTGTTGACAATGATTTGATCCATTTATATCAGTGTGGATTATTTATGAAAAGAGTATCAGCTAATTAAATTGTACAAAATTCTTGTGGCTTTGTATTTTTTTTTTGTCAGTAAGTCAAAGCAAACTTGCAGGATGGACTTTTAAACTAATTTCACCAGACTTTTCTATTATGAAGGGTTTTCAGGTTTACCAATTGCTTCAGATTATTACCTCAAAATCCGAAACAAACACTGGGTCAAATTCTATATTATCTTCATATGAATGGCTTTCATAGTAAAAGATCATTGGTCTCAATTTTGATAGTGGTGCACTGTTGATGTCTACATTTTTATTTTTGGTCACATCATCCAATTTTGGTTTTCTCACATGGATAATTGTATTTCTCACATGGATAATTGTATTTCTCACATGGATAATTGTATTTCTGCGGTGGTTGTGATCACAATACATAATATCTCCAATTCATGCATCCAGTAATCTCACCCATGATTGTTAGCAAAACACCACTAAGTTATCTTCAGTCGCGCCAGGAATCTTTATAATAATATCATGCATCCAGTAATCTCACCCATGATTGTTAGCAAAACACCACTAAGTTATCTTCAGTCGCGCCAGGAATCTTTATAATAATATCAGCAAACGGGATATTACTCATTGTTAACTGTCCTTGTTTATTCTGAAAAAAGACTATTTTGGTCCACATTTGGGAGATTCAAAAGATTAGAGAATTCATTCGTGACCTTGTCAAAGATTGCATATTTGGATAAGTCACCTTGAGGCTTGTCTCATGCAGTTGTTATGTAAATATATACCATTGTATATTACACTAAGATCAGTTGAAAATGTTGGACTGCGAGATATACTTGTGCATGACTTTATGAGGTGGTGTCAGCGTCCTTGATACAGTGTCGAGTACTGGCGGATCAGTTATTTTCTGTGTTTGTAGTGTTGAATACCAGAGTTTGAAGTGGAGAGCTTTGCACTCTGCCAGCATGATTTAAAAATTCTTTTGGTGGTGCCAACCCATACAAATCAAAATAACTCTCGTTCAATCGCATATGCAAACCAATGAGTACCTGGAATGGAACATTCGTTGAGATTAATGATACAAGTTTCCTGGATATTTGATTGTTTTGGTAATTGAACGGCAGGTGGAACTACAGTTCCTGGTCTTCTTGAACCTTTTCCTTTGTTTTTGGAAGTCTTTATTCCTTGTTCTGTTGCTTTCTTAATGCCATCCCAGCAGCAGTTCCAACAACACCAAGTGCAGCTGCTTTTGCAACAGCTGGGGCTGCAGTGGCTATTAATGCTGGTAAAATTGCAAGAAGGAGAAATATTCCAACCATCTTGACTGCTTCTTTAATAGGACCCATAGAAAAATAAAGTCTAATGCCGGTCTTTCATTGTTTGACTTCATTGAAGTGCTTGAGTTGACGTTGTCAAAGATAGTTTATTTGAACCAACTATGATGTGTTCTGATTTCAGCAATATGTTTATTCCACAGTTAGTTTATTTGAACCAACTATGATGTGTTCTGATTTCAGCAATATGTTTATTCCACAGTTTCTTTTTGATACTAATTTTATCTTTTTAATCTGACCAGGAGTCAGACTGACACTAAGATGGTCATATGACATAATATCATGAGTGATTTAATTGCATGTTTTCCACTGGGGCATCAACAACTCTTCATTCGTCCACCAAAACCTTCAAGCTGCTATGTTTTATCTGAGAGTAAAACAGTGATTTCTCTAATTAGGAATTCATCTTGCCACACAAGCTTGAAAGTATATCAATGACAGATTATCTGAATAAATCCAAATTTCTTAGTGAAAAGTAAGATATTGGATCAAATGTCGTGAAATACCGCAGAGATATTTGCAAACCAGAATCAACATTTTGATCACGCCCCATGAAAATCATTAACTGATAACACATGCAACATGATTATTCTCAAAATTCAGCAACACTTCTTAAGATTGATCTTGGTGTCCATTTTTCCTCGAAGAAACTATACTAACCTCAAGCAGGTCCAATTCCACTGATTTTACTCATTCAGCATTTCGAAAGCAATAAATATATGTCATGGTGCTGATATGACGCTATCTGCCATGTACATAAACCATTAATATCACTTTGAATACTGTCACCATTAACCATGAAAACATTGGTTTACCACCATGATCCATAAAAGAAAGTAACTGTTCTTGTTGGCATCCACAATGAAAGTTTTGTTAGTATTAACCCTGCATCAACCCCAGCAGCACACCATATTGCATCATTGTAGGTGGCTTTTCTAACAAATATCACTGTGTTTTGCTCCAAATATAACCCAACATGTTAGAATCCAAATATATGTGACAGCAGAATCACACATGAAAATTCTTCATTGATACTTAGCATTGATCTGCATGATGTGAATCATTAGTTGAAATTTTAATTCATTGATGCAACTTCAGTTTCAGCTTCATTCAGTGTTACATTCTGCTCTCGGTTTGATCAGTGGTATCCTTTGCACATCATTTATGGACCAGCTGAGCTAGATTAATCATCACTGTATATGGCAAGGCCAAGTATCATCATTGCAATATCAACGTTTCTGAGACATGATTGAATATTCTTTCCATCAATTATGTATGTGGCACTGTTAAATAATGCAATGACAATATTATTAACAAAACCAACTCGGTCACCATCCGTATTAATTATTATCTGCCACAGCAGGAAAGGAACAGCTTCTTGTATTCTTAACTTGTAATTTGTTTCTTCCATGCGAGTCGGGTACTTGCGTGTCATAAGAATGATACTGAAAATCACGCACAGATTCATCATTGAGAACTGATGCATCCGTGTCAAATGCTTCATCAGATGCATGTTTGAATATTAATTTTATTTGTTATTGTCCAACACAAAGACCACTTTCTGCTGTCAGACTGGCAACTATATTTTCTTTTTCTGATAGACCAACAAGTAGGTCTCCCCCTTTTTCTGATGGAGATCTACTTGGTCTATTTTTCTGACAGGAATAACAGTCAGCTTTGCTAGTTTTTGATTTGCAGCTTGATTTATTATTTTACTGACATTTGCATATGTAACTTCAGTGCTTGGCAATATTACTGGTTGTAGTTTTCATCATATTAATCATGCTAGTCTACCTTAAATTACTGAGAACATCATCAATACCTTGATCATGAACAATGTTCATTACCAGTTGCTTTGCAATCAGTACTGCTTTTGGGGCTATCATTCTGAATAGACCCCCAACAAGTCATCCGAGTCAATTCCTGTCAATAGCTTTATATGTAGGTAATCCTGAATTTATCACCCTGATCATTACAGGTCTGTGTTGAGCATTATGTGTGGTCATCTTATTTTCTTGTCACTGATGTAATTGCATACCCTCAATCACTGTGGTAATCATCGATGAGGGACTAATAAACATGTCCATGATACTGTCTGAATAATCTTTGACAAATTGTAGCTACTTCATTAAAAATTTCTGGGGAATTATTACCAGCTGGTTTTCCTCCAATGAAGATTTCTTGTCTGTCCACATTGGCAAGGACGTTATTGGGATAAAATTTGTCATGCAATGGAGGGGTTTGTTTTCTGTTGTTTTTACCCTGCCAGTACCAAGACCTTTTCTGGATTTTTTTTGTCTGGTTTTTGTAATACTGGCTGTGATTGTTGTTGTTGTAACCAGGTAAAATATTTATTTGATCGTAAATGCAATATATCTTGTATAACTATTTCAGACTTGATCAATTCTAGTGTAAGCAAAATATCCATTTGTACCAGTTATCATGACTTACAGCATCATTAATATACTCAAAACATTTTCTCTTTTGTCAAAAACTAAGTGTGGCAAATACAAATAAGTTTGGTTTTATATGATGGCAATAGTCTCTTTATCATTTATTTCAATTTTGATTCTTGTTCTGGATCTTGTAAAATTTCCTTTACATCAGATACTTCAGAAGAAAGCTGCTTAAGTATTTCTTCTGTTCGTGTTTGTGGTTGAGCCTACAGCTATTTTACCTGTAAATTCTCTTAGAATCTTTTTTTGTTTTTTTAGTTCTGCTATTTTTTCAGTTGCTCTAGTGGTTTTGTCCAATGTGGGAAGAAGACTCATGGCAGCTTAAATAACTGGTCAAAATAATTGTTCTGCACCTTCTGTAAATTCTACACAAGACTCCTATGGCTCTTGTAATTTTTGTTTGACAGACTCATGAACTGAAGTAATTGCCTCTGGTTGCTTTGGAGATAGTTTTATTGTACAAGATAATCCAGTTTTGTTGTACAAGATAATCCAGTTAGAGGTCTCTGTGACACTTGTATTTTTTTCACCGTCATAAGAAGCTTTATTCTGGTCTAAATTTTGGTCTATTTACCATACCTGATTTAGCATTATTGATGCTTTTTATATACTTTTCAGTGAGCTTATAAGGTTAATCCAGTATGGCAACTGCAAATGTTGACCATCACAAGAAGTATATCACAAGTTGGCCTCCCAAGTGCTAATTAGTTTAATCAGATTAATATGTGTGGATTTTCTTCTTTATCAAACCCTTGACAATATAAGCTCATATTTCAAGCTTGATCAAATCTGATCAAAATATGGTTTCAAGATTGGTAACAATTCAACCAATCAGATTATGCAAGATCCCCTCATTTGCATGTATCTTACTTATTATTTAACTTGAATGACATCTTGATGATATAAGCATACATTCCAAGATGGATCAAAATAAATCCAAAAATATGCTCTTAAGTGAGCTTATAAGGTCAATCCAGTATGGCAACTGTTGACGTCACAAGAAGCATACCATAAACTTGCTTTGCCTTGTGCCATGTGAGCTCAAGAAACCTTGAGTTTATCTTTTAACTAATATATTCAATTAGAAAGCCTCCTACTGTTGCAGATTCTGTTCAGCCAAGTGGTCTACCTCAGTGTCACATGGTCCTCATGTTCTGCTAAGGTAGCACAAAAGACAAGAGTCTGTTTAAATTTGCATTATAAAAATTTTGTAAACTAATTTTAAAAGGACTTTATTTATATGCTAACACATATTGACTAGTTCTGACATTAAGTTCACAATACATTAAAATATTGAGGACAGACCTTTATTTACATACTCCTATATCTCAACTAGTTTTGGTACAAGATATGGTACAATACAAAATACAGATAACATAGCTTTTTTACTAGGCTTTTAGTGACTTATATCTCAACTACTTTATGATGTAGAATACAGGATGTTACATTACTACACATGGCTTTTTATTGGGCCTTTATTGACATGCTCCTGCTTAGTGATGTGCATGCATATGGTACAATGCAACACATGCATAAAATGTGGCAAATATGTTCAATGCATTCACAAAAGAATGAATTACAGCAACATGTGCCCCAAAATTAGGGTGGACCATTTCATATTGGTATATAAATTTAGTGTTACTATTGATTTACTTCCATCGTCAGTAATTTGAGTATGCTGTGAAAAGTGTTACATACATCCATGAGTGTAAATATTCTTTAATTCATAATAAAGGACCGTAATAGCATTGATGTGAACTGCATGGTGAGAAATACTCTAGAAAATACATACTTCCATAAAGGGAAACTTAAACTAATGAGATACAGTGTGCAACCTATTCTTCAACATGATAAAACATTACATAAAAATACCATACATGAGAACTAAAAATTATTCCAATACTTTGAAATTAAAAATACAAAGATTTAAAAATACATTGTATATCATGGGTAAATGACAGCTTCAGTTGGAGGTATACAAATTAATGTATATAATAATCAAAACCAAATGACTTTAGAAAAAATTACATTAGATGAAAAAAAATCAAGATGAGAAATGAGAAACCAAAGAACCATTGTCTCACTAATGACATCTGCATTCAAAATATTGTTACACTACCTACAGCTAAAATACTCTTCTTCAAAGATGATCATATTATTAGTTGCATCACACGATTGTATCCCACACTGCATTAATACCAAGTCAAAAAAGGGCAGTAACTCCATAAAATAAAATTGGGGTAGCAAAGTGATATGTGAAAATGTGCATTGCTAGATGATTACCATAACATTTACCAAGATTCATTCAATGAAAACTGACGCTAGTTGCTTCCACAGGATTTTGCTATGTATTGCTTTCACATGCAAGTCAGGAAGGGTAATAAACTTTTAAAAATTAAAGGTCCAATGTGATTTGCCAATGTATGCATCTTCAGGTGATGACTTTTTTTTAAATTTCAAAGCCATCAATGAAAAACTACAACAGGTGGAAGAACAGACAAATAGATTCCTATACACTGCCATTGGGGCGTCAAAACAGAAATTTGTGTACAGAAATTTAAAACAACTTAATTTCCTTAAGATAGAACTCTGGTCTTTTTTGTTCCTTATCTCGTCCAATTTGAAGAAACTTGCAAGTAATTGGGCCTACATGTCTTCCCAACACGGTCACCAATTCATAGCCCTGCAAAAGGACAAAAGTACTTGAAATGGCTATTTATTCTACATCAATTATTTTTTAATAAACACTGCTAACTTCATATAAAATATTACCCAATGAATCCAATAATTATATTACAGTAGAACTTTGATTATCCAACACACAATTAACCATAAGAATCTGTTAACTGTCAGGGTAGATGTAGATATGTAGATATGATTTTTATGATGGCCTGGTCTATTGTTTAATACTTTTAATATACATATTCTATTATCTGTCTATTCTCATATCCATCATATTGTCGGCCCTGCACCCTGATGGATAATTGAAGTTCTACTGTATGTCCAAATTTAGCTATGACAGATGATGTATTAGAGACCTGAAGGAATAATATGATGTGCATTGTAATCGCTTATATGCCATCACTGTATCATAAGTCTGATGACAAGTCCATGTTTGCTGATAAGCGGATGTTGATGTTAAGTCCATATCTGATGATAAAATGCATGTTTGTTGATAAGTCCATCTTTGAGAAGTCCATGTTTGATGATAAGCCCTTGTTTGATGACAAGTCCATGATAAGCCTATTTTTGATGACAAGTCCATCTGTTGCATCATTTTAGCAAAATTTCTGATTTAGTAAAACAAGCTTTATCTGGTGATAAACTGACCCCAACCCCAATGTCAAAACATTTTTCAGGCTGGCCCTCTGGTTTCCTTCTGGAACGTCACTGACACCTCTCAGAAGATAAAATATTATTGCTCATGATACATGACTGTATACATGAAGTAAACTTGGAAGTGGGATGGTGTGGGAAGAGGTCCCAGATACACTTAATTGCAAGTGTTAAAACGGTTGTGATTAACATAGAAAAGCATAAAGTATGTAGTGGCATGCTGTGTCCATACAATGTAAAAAAGTTGCATATTCATTTGAGCTGTAAAAAAACCCCCATACTATCAGGAACAGTATATTTATTAAGTTATTTGTTCTGAATTTTAGCTAAACATATTTTGATACATAGTGCAATACACAACCTTTAATATGATAAGAGAAACAGGCCAATTACTAATAATCATGGCTGTTGATAGTTACAAGTAATGGTTTTATAAGGTAAGTAAAACTTTGTATTGATTCTCCAACTTGAGTATCATTATAAGCATCAAAATTACTGATGCATCAATGTATCAGTGAATCATTTCCAGTGTATCCCCTAGGAATGTAAAACTGAGGGTAAAAAAAACCCCTTCGGTGTCAGATCTGGGGGTCAAATAAAAATTGTGGGGGTCAAAAATGTACCGACAAATTTTTATCTAATCCATACTTTTTCAGCTGGAATAAGATATTGCAATGTGCACAATACTCTCTCTCTCTCTCTCTCTCTCACTCACTCACTCACTCAAATACAAATAAACCAAAAGGCACAATCAACACAAATGCATTATCCATTCAAAGGATACTTTTATCAGTTAATTTTCCTTTTAGTTTAAAGTCGTACTTTTAATTCTCTTTATAATTTTTGTAGCAATATTATAGACCAACACATAACATATAAGCCAATACAAAACTCCATATAAATCTTTTTAACAAAATGACAGTTAATTTACTGCCTGTCATAAAATGTGTACTAACATCGGTTTCATTGTACTTTGTCTTAAAACACATTTATACAAAAATCGGAGGCTAATAGTTCGTCTTCTCTTTAACAAGTTACACTTGAGCTTTTAGATCTTTCTTGCGTTGCAGCAGTTAGAAAAATCTGCACCAAACCCCTGAATTAATATCCAAATAATGGATTTGTCTCTGCAATTTTACTTATTTCTTTGTTCTCAAAGAATGCTTTAGGTAATAATGTGTTCAAAAGATATCTTGCGGTGATCAAGGGCAGATTTTAAAAATTCTCAAACGATGTCACGTAAGGATTATTAATGCAATCACGAAGTCACACCGGTAATAACAATGCCTTGGATGTGCCATATTCTAGTCAAGAAAACATTTTATCCATTTTTTTTTATTAGGGTCAGATCCACATTTACTCTTTCTTGTTTTGCTTTTTTCACTTTCTTCGCTAATGATTCTTAGTACACACAGTTTTCATCTTGAGATCACATTTTAGTGCAACAAGAATTGAGTTTAAACATCCGGACATCATGCTCAACTCGATAGAATCGCATGAGAGCTGGTGAGATCAGGAAAGCTACTCTGTCATAATATTGCCTAATGGCAGTGTGCAACACCACAGAGAGCATATGAAACAGGAAACCGGAAGAAGTATTCACGATGCCATCCCTAATGATGTATAATCAAAGTATACATGATGCCATCTCTACTGCAACGCGTTGGATATTAAATAAATCCTGATTATATTTTGCAAATCCTGTGCGTCAAAAAAACGCACAGTAAAAAATTCTGTGCATCAATTTTCTCCAGTGTGCGTCCCTGATGCACAACTGTGCGTAAAGGGAAACACTGATCATTTCAACCTAATATCAGAATACAAAATAAAAATAACTGAACATTTAAGTCACCAATTTTTTTTTATGATGTGTCATATTATAAAAACTTGAAATACACCTTTAAGTCCATAAAATTAATAATTCTATTTTTAACAATAAGTCCTTAAAATTAACAATTCCTATTACTTTTTAAAATGGAAAAATGTTCAAATGGTATAAAATTCTCATTACGTCATTTGCATATGCATAGAAACATGTACCAAATTTGTTTATTAACCCTGTGTGGTCTGATTCACTATGTTTACAAGGATTTCATCAAAAAGAAAGTTACAAAATATGTAAAAGAAAAATTGCTGTAATGGGCTGAAAATCTTGCCAGGTCATCTGCATATGAATGCAGATCTGCTTATCAAATTTCATGCATTTACAATTTGTTTTTATTATGCAAGCAAACTTGAGAAGGTAGAAGTTCAAAATTTTTTCAAAATGGATAACAAAAATTGAAATATTGCTACAATGGTTGAAATCTGATCTGGTCATATATATATATATATATATATATATATATATATATATATATATATATATATATATATATATATATATATATACACACACACACATACACACACACACATATATACATACATCCAAACATGCTAAAAAAACTTTCACTTGACTAAACCAAGTGATTTTTGTGAAATAATGCTAGCATGTTTGTTGGGATGGGCAGACAGACATAGATGGATAAGACCACATCATTATTCCCCTACTGTAAATGGTGGAAAATGGCACTATTCTGGTCTTTAAGGATGCATCAATACAATTTTCTCTTCCAATAAAAAACAAATTAAATCTATAGAAGATGGTGGACAAGAGCAGCCAAAAAAAACCAGATCAGCGATTCATGAAAACTACTATCCTATCCTACGAATGAAGTGATAAAATATAAAGATATGAAGGATAACTGATTATGTTACTACAGAAGATTCATCAGTGAAAATGAGAATGGTTTGCATTACTGATTCTGCATATGTGATTAAATTGTTTGAGTGCAAGTTTTAAAATTCTTTTTATTTCATCTTTGTTTCATTGTATTCTATTGCAGAGGATATTTTTGTTGGAGTTGGGATTCTTTTTCAGTAATGAGATATATTCTTATAACAAAGTTCAGTTTAAGACAAAGTAGTATTACATGAGAATTATCATTTTGTTACCTAGTTTGTGTTGTGCTGGCAACAATGTCAACAGGAAGTTAAAATGATTGGTCAGTATCAGGGGCATACTTTCTTTGTGTGATCACTGTGTGTAAACAACCTTTTTTATGATTAGTTTTTATGTGGGGACAAATTGGTCTATGTGATCAAAACAGTAGTAAGAGACCACATAAACAATCTCGCAAAACTTGAAATGGTGTCTGGGGTTTTAGATACGCAAACTTAATATTTTTCGGGCAAAGTCATTCTAACACTTTGAAGGAACAAGGTGTATTATTTTTTATTTGTTGCCAGATTGTTTGTTCTTTGTCTGATTTTTGGATTTATTAATTTATTCCCCTGGAAATTGAACAAGTTGACTGTTTATAAAAATTCTGAAAGATATTCAAAGAAATTTATTCTGGAATTATTTGGAAACAAAGACTGATTCAAGTGAGTTGTTTTTTGTATATTGGACCACATCTGACATCATCCCCTTCCATATTTGTACGTTGTTGGGACACAAATCTATATTCTAATAGGACTATTTAGTGATAAGACTTGTGTTTTCATTCTTTGGATCAAATTTTTTGTTTTCACAAACTGAAAGTCCTTTTTACCAATTTTTATATTGCTGTCTAGGGAAACAAATTGTTTTGTTAAAATATACAAATCTTATTGGCTTTCACTCTTTTCTTTGTTACTGAGTATGAGCCCTTGTCGTGTAACAATATATTAGAAAGGTTCTGAAGACATCATCATGATTTAGGTCAGGTGCCAAGACATCTATAAATTAAGAGTTTACTGCTGTGATTGAAAAGCAATACACAAGAAAAATTAAGCTTACTTCTTCATCAGTTTCTGCAGGTAACAAGCTGATAATAGTCTCCTGTAACAGCTGGAAATGAAAATATTTATCTTGATAAGAATATTTATAGTAATCATATCATGGGTACATGTATATACACATTCTTGCAGAACTTGTATAAATTACATATCTTTTATATGAACTACTTATTTCCAGTCATACAACTTCACTCAACAGTAAAATAAATGTTGCTTCAGATTGGGAGATCTTACTCAAAAGTGGATTTTTCATTTCATCAAAATATTTTTAAAGCAAGATTGAAGTCAACACAAATTTTGGACAGAGGGGCCAGAACATATTTATGGTTTCAATGTATCTAAAAGCAATAAATGTTGACACTGTTTAAGTATACAATTTTTTTACATGTAGAGAATGGCATACATATCATTTTCTTTAAAATTGTCTTTCTCATGTTTTTTTGCACAGTAAAGATATACTTTTAATGAAACATAAATGCAATGTTTTCAATCATCTGATGTGAGGTAAAACTGATTAATAACCTGCAATTATTGATTTTTCTTGTTCGACAAATGACCCATAACTGTTCTTGACATGTTAAACAATTCTAGGATTTGTTTTAAAACAGTAAAACCTGTCTTGAGAGACCACTGCTATGAGAAACCACCTGTCTCGAGAGACCAGGTTCTCCATGTACAGATTTATTGATTATAGAGTGTTATGACCTGTCATGAGAGACCACCTGTCTTTGAGACCATTATTTTTTGGCAGAAGGGGTGGTCTTTTAAGACAGGTTCCACTGTAGTTTCAACTAATATTAAGCTTTTGATGTAGTTAAAAAATCATCATTTTTTCATAATTAAAAAATATAAATTGCTGTGTTATGCCAGAAGGTTGATAGTATAAATAAAAAAACATGCTACTTAAAAAAAGTGGTTTTTGAAAACTATCATTAAAAACCTCCTAAGTGAAAAGCTGAAAACTAGGTGAAGTGGAGTTAAGAAAAGGTTTAGTTTTAGACTATGCATAGTTTAATTGGTGCATTTATAATTTTTAAAAAGTCAATTGCATGTATATTAAATTGAATTAAATTGTAGTGATGTGAGTGTATGCTTGTATCTTCTTCTCAAAGTGAAAAATAACGTGATTTAGTATATATGAGTTCAAATATTTATCGAAACTCTCATGAAAGAATTCTGCCAACTACATTTCAAATCTTTCATTTTGTTCCAGAAAAAGTTTGAACTTTGTGAACTATGATTGATTCTTTAATAGTGTACTTACATCCACCCTAACTCGACAGCTATGTAGGTGTTCACACTGAACATAGACCTCCATTTTCATCCTGATGATTGGTTTCTTAATCAATTGACCACATTTATCACACACTTGATCACTGAAAAAATCCCACATAAAATCAGTGTAGTTTTTATTATACAAAACATAGTACAGGAGAGCTTATATTGTCCTAATTCCAAAATGGGCTCTGAAACATTTTGTATATTTAATCATTGTTAGCTTAAACAAAATAATACAAGATATTCTGTGTTTCACTGTCACATAAGTCATCCTTTGACAACTTGAAGAATTAATTTTAAAGGCCTGGATGGGGGAGAGGATATTTAAACATGCACAATATTACCATTGTCAGAAACTCACACACAAACTGATTATAGTCTATGTCAAAGTCAGTCTTGCATGTTTTTTTGCAGAATTAATGTGAATGTACTGTATAAGCAAGTTTTGACAAACAGGAAATAAATAATATTTTTATTTTTTCTAATAAGTTCTACAAAAGAAAAGCAATGCAATAGCAGCAGATAGTGTTTTTTTAAAAAAAAAAATAAAATCTGCTTATCTGCAATCATCTACTTAACTGACTTCTGAATGTGATACATACAAAGCAACTGACAACTTAAGATGGTGTTTTGATATGCAGGTTGTGAATAAAATGTGACAATAATATGTTAGTAGTAATGACTACATTTACCTGTGATTAGTGCCTGTTTGATCCAAAATCACATCTCTGCCACAATGCTCACACACGTCCCAGGAATAAGCAGAATTTTCATCTACTAGCACAATAATACCTATAAGTAGTGTAATACAAGATTATTTGTGTGTGTGTGTGTTTATTGTGCAGAGAAAGAGAGAGAATGGTATTTACTCAGAGGTATAAAAACAAATGTTTGCAGCTATGCATGAAAAATATAACTAGAAAAGTATCCAAACATAGATGTCTATTTCCTCTTCCTATTTGAATGAATTGTCCAAGTAGCAAAGAGCAATAAATCTGGCAGAAGGTATGCCTGAATGTGTGAACATTAAGGTATACCTATATGTGTGAACATTAAGGTATGCCTGAATGTGTGAACATTAAGGTATGCCTGAGTGTGTGATTAAGGTATGCCCAAGTGTGTGAACATTAAGGTATGCCTGAGTGTGTCAACATTAAGGTATGCCTAAATGTGTGAACATTAAGGTATGCCTGAATGTGTGAACATTAAGGTATACCTGAATGTGTGAATATTAAGGTATGCCTGAATGTGTGAACATTAAGGTATGCCTGAGTGTGTGAACATTAAGGTATGCCTGAGTGTGTGAACATTAGGGTATACCTGAGTGTGTGAACATTAAGGTATGCCTGAGTGTGTGATTAAGGTATGCCTGAATGTGTGAATATTAAGGTATGCCTGAATATGTGAACATTAACATATGCCTGAGTGTGTGAACATTAACATATGCCTGAGTGTGTGAATATTAAGGTATGGCAGAGTGTGTGAACATTAAGGTATGCCTGAGTGTGTGAACATTAAGGTATGCCTGAGTGTGTTGACATTAAGGTATGCCTGAGTGTGTGAACATTAAGGTATGCCTGAGTGTGTGAATATTAAGGTATGCCTGAGTGTGTGATTAAGGTATGCCTGAATGTGTGAATATTAAGGTATGCCTGAATGTGTGAACATTAACGTATGCCTGAGTGTGTGAACATTAACATATGCCTGAGTGTGTGAACATTAAGGTATGCCTGAGTGTGTGAACATTAACGTATGCCTGAGTGTGTGAACATTAACATATGCCTGAGTGTGTGAACATTAAGGTATGCCTGAGTGTGTGAACATTAAGGTATGCCTGAGTGTGTGAACATTAAGGTATGCCTGAATGTGTGAACATTAAGGTATGCCTGAGTGTGTGATTAAGGTATGCCTGAGTGTGTGAACATTAAGGTATGCCTGAGTGTGTGAATATTAAGGTATGCCTGAATGTGTGAACATTAAGGTATGCCTGAGTGTGTGAATATTAAGGTATGCCTGAGTGTGTGAACATTATAAAGAGCATTTAAAAAGGGTAAAACAGGTGCATAATTTGTACCTGTTGATCTCATTACAATAATGGCTGCCAATTTTTTTTGTGATTCATCTAAAGCTGTTGGACTAGTCCATGCACAAGAGTTATCAAATATTTCATTTATATTTAATACCCAAAGGTGCATAGCTCCATGAAAACATGAATGACAAAGTGACTGGAGTGTTTTGCTGGTTTTAACACATTAGTGGCTATACTATGGAGCTAAATGCCTTTCCCAAGGTAGCTGACCTGAACTGACCTGGGAAGGCACTGATCCTATCACCCTTGGATTATGAGTCTGAGCCACTGAGGTTCCTTTGAGGAATCAACAATATGATTATTAATCTCATGTTAATCTTATCTACTGAGTTTCAACACAGTCCAAGAAAAAATATGGAAATACTTGTAGTCACCCATGTATTGGGAGAGATATGTATGGACAAATCCAAGCATTGTTTACCCCAGTCATCTTCATCATATGTATGTAATATATGGATAAATCTAAACACTGACTGCCCCTGTCATATTCATTATATGTATGGAGAAATGCAAACACTGGCTGTCTTTGTAATCTTCATCAAGCTAAACACTGGATGCCCCTGCCAAAATCCATCTTATGTATGAAAGGTATGAGCAAATCCAAAACACTGGAATTTCCTGCCATATTCATCATACAATCATTCAAATTATCATACAAAATATTTACGTTTGTTCTGAATTAAAAATCTGTCATTTCTAAGATCCATCAAAATTTATTTTTAGACATAAAAATATAAGACTTATAACCCAAATACACCTGTATTCTAATATGCACACAATAACAATTATAACAATCCTACATATGCATTATAATATGTTTACCACAATGAAACATTTCACTTTATTCTAATTGGTCTTGACAATAAGCACATGTTGAAGTAAACAATGAATGAGTTGCAAAAGGAACTGGTGTGAGTGAAATAGGCTGTATCTTATTTTTGATTTTCTTTTTAATTACTCTTCCAGTTATTTAAGAGAAGAATACTGCCATGGTGATATGTGACGACATCAAAACTGTGGCATAATAAAATAATAGTATCATCTATACTTACAGTCCACCTTCAAACAGATCAAAACCAAATCTGTCGTCAATTATCCTGCAGACCTGGATTTATGGTTAAAAGTAAATAATACAGGCTGTGGCAGAGCAGGGTAAATGTTGTTAGATGCAACTTATGAGTGAGTAAAGATGGTAATGTCCATCCATACTGCAAAGCAAGTATATTTGATAATGCTGATCCGCCTTTAGTCTAACCAAAAGCATTAGATTTATTAGACTGAAATGTTTTACCATTTACTAAGTACAGTGAACCAACATCTGGTTTAGGTTCCAAAATCGGAAGACTTATGGCAAGTCTCTTTAAATCTGCAATGTCAAAATCTCCAAATGTCATTTCCTCCCTGTTGTAAGGGGTTCTGATGCTACTAAAACCATCAGCATACAGTCTACCTGTAAAAATAAATAAAATGCAGTGGTTTTAAGGCTTCTGAGAGCTTTGTATGCATAACCATATATAAACAACAATCAGATATGCTGCATAAATTAGTTGTGCTATGTAATCCCTACTACATGCATGCATAATTTTTACAAAAATAAAACTACTGAAGTGTGTCCATAAGTAAACAAGATGATCTGATGCTCTAATTGCTGAAAAGAATGACCAGAAATCTATTATATATCCATACATGCCAATGTCAAGGAAATGGCATAATCTAAGTGGACAAAAGGCATAATCTGAGCAGAAAAAAGCATAATCCATATATAACATAATAGAATTAATTGTGCAAATGTACAAAACACATGTATATTTTGGCGTCAGGAAGCATCTGTTTGCACAAAGGACCCAAGTTGTATTCTACCACTAGTTGTAGTCAGTGTTCTATTAACAGCTTGATAAATAACACCCCAGCATTTATACAATTCATTTCCACAATTTAGTTCTGCTGTAAAAAAGAAGTTACCTTAGTATTGGAGTTAGTAATATGTTCTAATTCAAGATGTCTGTTTTGCAATATGACCAATATTAAAATCCTTTCCACACTGCATGCAATGTATGTGAAGCTACCCAAGAATGGTACTGTATTGTGTTATTCATGTATTCATCTCTGAGTTGTTTTACGTCTGTTTTTCCTTTTAATCCATCTGTGAAATCATTTGAGAAACATTTTTGCTGTAACATATGCATCAACTAGAATAAATACTGCCAAAATCCTACAGAATGGTTCCGTACTTCACATTATTTTTAGCAAAGAAATTGTGAGCAAAGATTAAAAATTAGAAAATCAGTCTGTTCTGTTCTAAGCTAGACAACTGCTATAAATAGAATCATAGGTCTTCTTGCAAATAGTGCAGCTGCTATAAATAGAACATACACATAGGAAGGTCACAGCTAGTCTACAGACAAGTGTACTTTTATGTCATAGTTACACAGAAGCCGTCTTTTCTAGAACATGTTCTGTGCGATTAGTGGGATGTTAATAAAAATGAGAAAACAAATTAATTTTTCTGGGAAGATATACTGAAAAAGCATAATCGAAATACATTTACGCATAAAGCGTAATTTAGTGAAAAAAGCGTAATGATTATGCTAAAAGCATAATGGTTGGCATATATGTATATCCATTTCTTCTGTTCTTTAACTGCTGATTCTTAAAACCATCACTGTTATTCTTGACAAACTCCAACATAAAAAATTTTGTCCAAGTCAGCATGTTCACAAGGTACCAGTGAGTGCAGGACAAAATACTTTGCATTGGCCTTGATGTCATAAATACAAGATCATCAACTTGACTCAGACTAATGTCAAAATACATTTTTTGGGCATATTATATAAAATTACAATCCTTAAGGAAACTATTTTGCAAGAATCCCCCCACCTGGTCAACTATGCACCCTTAGAATATTGGGATTCTCAAACATTCTATATTTGATCCAAAATTTATTAATATGGAAAATTTACCACCCAATCCTGATTTTTGAGCCCAAGGAAATGAAGTCTTTTATTTAGAATTGAAACCTACCATTTGTTTCTTATGTCTTTTCTTTGTGAAAATACCAGGAATTGAAATCACCAAACTCAGACCATCATATCCAGTCCAACATGGGACTAGCCAGGTGCAAGGTCTTGTTATATTTTTTGGTGGTGTGTCCATTTATCCGAATATATATTAAAAATGAGTGAGTAATTATCAAGGATTACCTCATTAAGAGGTAAGAACACAGGTGCCATTTGAGTCAAAGTTCTCTGAAATAGGTAACCCGAAGTTTATTTAACATATTAATTTGTAAAGAATAGCAGGAAACACTAAAGCATATTGGCACTGAAGGACAGCATATTGGCACTGAAGGACAGCATATTGGCACTGATGGAAAGCATATTGGCACTGAAGGAAAGCATATTGGCACTGAAGGAAAGCATATTGGCACTGAAGGACTGCATATTGGCACTGAAGGAAAGCATATTGGCACTGAAGGACTGCATATTGGCACTGAAAAGAAAGCATATTGGCACTGAAGGACTGCATATTGGCAGGTTCTGAAGCATCATGAACTGAAATAAAAGCATCCTCTGACTTAGTTGGTAAAAGGCCCTTGGGTGAACACAATCATAAAAAGTCTTTTATTGGAAACTCAATGTCCAGGTAGCAACAACAAAATTTTCAAGATGGTCACCAATGCAATCAAGGTCTGACTGGCACCATTTTCATTTAGGACCAACTACATATAAGATTCAGGATAAGTAATAATAAAGACTTCAAGATTACCACCATGGCAGCCATGTTGGCAGTTGATTGACACCATATGGGTTTCTAGTGAATATTGTGTATCAATATGATCATCTGTTCAGTAAATGCAATGTTTGCAAGATGGACAAAGTTGCAGCCATGCATGATAATTGATCAGCATTTTGATTGAAGACTATCAAATTATCATAAGTTTTCTAGAAAGAAAACCTCACATCAATAAAACTATCATTTTAGACCAGTGTTGCAACCTGTATTTTGCAAACTATGTGGAACTCCTCTGCTTGTTCCAAAATTAGAAGCAGTCAACATTTCCTGGTGAAACACTACCCTAATTAAATTAATTATGTTTCTGCAAGTGCCTCTTTCTTCCAGTAAAAGCTGGTAAACAGGATATCACCCCTCAAGCCCTTGCTTCATGGCTGAAATGTGTTTTATGTACTCTTAGGTCTCAAGATCAGAGTCACATTGTGAATATTACTACTCATACTATTTGAGTGATCACTCAGCCTCACATTCAAATGCAATGTTTAGATCCATGATATAGCATAATCTGTTAGTTGGCAAGCAGTCTTGAGCTTTTATGATAGCTTTTATAAAGTGGCAGCAGAGATGACCACCAGAGCCAATTAAAACAATCAACACAGCCTATCAGCTTTGCTGGATTCACCAGTGAAATTTAGGTAAGAAGATTTTAATAATTATAATTATCTTCTTAAACATATGTAGGGATACAGATTAAGTGACTCAAAGTTTTATTATTTATGTAATTAGAAGAACATGTTATCGCTAGCATGGGGAATCCAGCCATCATTACTAGAAGGATACCTAAATTATATGTCAGATGCTCAGCATTCCCTTCTAGTACCTAATCTTCTAATATTAATGTGATTGAGGAATTTACCTGAAGGAGAAATCAAATTTTAAAGTAAACTTTGTTTCTCTGAAAATACTTACCTAATGAAATTACTTAACCCTCCCAACATCTCCACTAGACAAGCATCTTCACACTTGACATGACAAGACTGTAATATGAAATGGATCCATAAAAACCACATGAATCTGAACTTGCAGCCATGAAGACCATACCTGGTCATGGGGCGAACAACTTACGACTTAAGCCCACTGGGCAGTGTAAACTGGGGGGACACTCCCCCAATCAGTATGAAGAAAGCTGTGGAAGTGAGCATCATATTTTCATTCAAGACTAACTAGACTCCATAAGAAGACATCTTATGGTGATTATTTGCCGTTCTATTAGGAGGAATAATTACAACATTTTCAAGATGGCTGCTACTGTAACAACATCTGAGGTTAGATCAATACCCATGGGGTGGGGAATTGGCAGCAGTCATGCTGGATTTTGTATTAGCACCATTTTTATTTATGATCAACAAGGCATCATAAGAGGTCTTTTGCTGACAACTCATGCTGACATAATCACCAGCATATATTATTTACAGGATGATGGCCATAATGAATGTCTGAGCAACAACATTTTCATTTAAGACCAACTAGACCTTGGAATGAATATGTCAGTGTAAAGTTTCATGTCAATCCTCCAAGTAATTAAGAAGGAGTAACAATAAACTTGTGCTAACAGATGAATGTATGTCAGACAATGGAAAATGTATCTTCCAGCATCATGTCCAGTAGAACTAACAACTGCAAGTACAAAGTCATCTGTCCAAATGATAATCTTTAAATGATGACCATAACATGTAGCTGTTCAGAATATTCTATCATGTGCCACATTAAAAAGAGCAATAACTGCAGGTAAGGTGATGTGTCATAATACTAATCATCAGATCAAAGTTTTATTTACCAACTTTCATGCCCATCACGTCTTGGTCATAATATTTGCCAAGTTTTATGGCAATACATAAAAAACTGGGAGGGGAAGGGGCTAGTTAACTAATGAGTTTTTGTTAGACAGCTGCAAAAGAAAAACTGTAAAAACAACAATGGTGAAAGCTAATTGATTCGTTGATATACATATCATCTGGTGATAATGATAATATTTACTAAATTTCAAAATTTATCCATGCAAAACTAAGTGACTAGTTGTGCTAATGAGACTGCGATACACAATGCTTGTAGCTTCAAAGCACTAACAATAATTGCAGGAGCAAGGTGAATATGCACATCAATGGGTTATGATACAATACTGACAAAGTTTCATGGCAATCCACCAGAACCTGCAGACTAGTGAGATTGTATCAGACACTGCTAAGAAAAAAAGACGATGACTAACAAGAATTTCTTGAGCAAACGACCATAGTATTTACCAAGTTTCATGGCAATCTCTCATAAACTGCAGGACTAATTGAAACTAATAAGATTGTGTGATGAATAAAAGGGCAAATGGGTGGACATGAGAATTACTATATACTCTCTCAATGGAGGCAGGGGCATAATAAATGAATCCATACTTTTAGGCAGTTGAGTACATTTGGCCAGTAGTGGTAAAGTGTCATCTATATTTATCAGCCCTTACAAAAATCATTTATTAGACAATGATGGTCATGCAAAATTATCTCCCCTTCAAATTACATTATGGTGTAAGTATATTACTTTACAAATATGTCAACACAAAACCTTTATTCAAATTCTTCATATGATTGATACCATCAGAATAGTGATACCACTGTCTACTTTTTTGCTGAAATGGGAAAAAATCTTGCCTTGATCAACAAAAATATCCTGAAACAGAAGGACGCAGTTGTCTGCATTTATGCTGGCATCCAAGGTGCAGGAATCTCTAATATTTATTATGGTATACTTCTCATTGTTAATAGCCAGACTGAAGTCTGTTAGATACAATCTTGTCCAGCAAATGTCAGAACTTGCATTAGGAACAGCTGCCCCAGAATCAGAGTCCTGCAAAACAGACAATGGATTTACAGAAACAGCTAAATGCATGTTGGCAGGTCAAAGAGATCTAGCATGAAGGAATATGACAAGCCATGCCCTAATATGAATTTATTTATTTATTCCCTTTTATTATCACTCACTTTATGAAAATAGTTTTTCATACAACACTAAACAAAAGCATCATCTAACTTAAGGTGAAATAAAATGTGATTATATTATTTCAATGCAAGTAAAGTTATTAACTATATCACTAATGACAGGATTTATGTCACAACCACCCACCCCAAAAACACAACAACAACACTGACATTACAATGAATTCATTTTTTGTAGTAGGTATAAAGTTTAAAGGTTTATCAAAATTCATGGATTGTGGACTTGTCTATTATATTCATAGAAGGATCATTGTTTAGTGTGTCCTTTTAGTCCCTGGTTTGTGGCAACCATGAAAAACCTTATGTTCAATGAAAAACAATGAACTGACATTTCATTTTAAATAATACCTATAAGTCAATTGTTAATATTGACATCCTACCACCAAGTGTCACATGGTATTTATGAAACAGTGACTACTATAATCAAAATATACTAAAGACTTCTCAACGTTTTGATCAGGCTACTTATAATTTTTTCCTTAATTCTAATTTTAATAAAATTGTACTAAAAGTTACTTTGGGGTGACTTGTCAGTGAGTCAAAGTTGCACTTTGGAAAAATAAACAAGTCAAACCAGATAGGTAGGTACATATATATGTAGATAGATGACAACTTAAATTTTGCTAACCATCATGTCATAAAATCAATAGAAATCCATAACGCATGACATCTTAAATCCATTTATATAACAAATTCATGTATTCTATTACAGATCACATACTTATATAAAAATAGTAGCCCTGAAACATCCGATTCACAATATCCAGTTAATATGTTAATTCCACAAGTCCTACATACAAACAATTAAAGTCCACAGTATCCTGTAAATGTCACTGTCAGATGTCATCTGGTACAAAGCCCAAGAATTGTCTGAGCAATCAAATAAGAGTTTTGAAAACCTTTATTGTCATCTAGTTATCTTAAATGTCATCTGATTCAGATTCCTCATCTTTACTGTTATATGCCAGTACTTATATGGAAACTGACCTTGGGCTCCTTAAGTGACATTTGTATCATGTAGTCCTGTAAATTTTATTAAAGGATGCAAATGAACAGGTGTAAATACCCCAATTCAAAATATCATATACTATGAAAACAAGAGTGTGGGAAGCAACAGACAGCAGTAATAAACCAATTCACAATAGTGTGGGAAGCAATAGAAAGCAGTAGTATACCCAATACACAATATCATACTATCAATATAAAAGTGTGGGAAGCAATAGAGAGCAGTAATAAACCATAAAACAGTGTGGGAAGCAATAGACAGCAGTAATACTCCAATTCACAATATACTGTGAATACAACTGGGGGAAGCAATAAACAGCAGCAATACCCCAATTCACAATATCATATACTGTGATTACAACATTGTGAAAAGCAATAGACAGCAGTAATACCCCAAGTCACAGTATCATATACAGTGATTACAACATTGTGAAAAGCAATAGACAGCAGTAATACCCCAAGTCACAATATCATATACTGTGATTACAACATTGTGAAAAGCAATAGACAGCAGTAATACTCCAATTCACAATATACTGTGAATACAACTGGGAGAAGCAATAAACAGCAGCAATACCCCAATTCACAATATCATATACTGTGATTACAACATTGTGAAAAGCAATAGACAGCAGTAATACCCCAAGTCACAATATCATATACTGTGATTACATTTTGAAAAGCAATAGACAGCAGTAATACTCCAATTCACAATATACTGTGAATACAACTGGGGGAAGCAATAGACAGCAGCAATACCCCAATTCACAATATCATATACTGTGATTACAACATTGTGAAAAGAAAAGCAATAGACAGCAGTAATACCCCAATTCACAATATCTTATACTGTGATTACAACATTGTGAAAAGCAATAGACAGCAGTAATACCCCAATTATCAATATCATATACTGTGAATACAACCAAGTAAGAAGCAATAGAGGCAGTAATAAACTGATTTACAATATTATAAAATCACAGTATCCTATACTGTGCATTCATTTATTTTCATGGATATAATCTTCTCTCTCTCTCTCTCTCTCTCTCTCTCTCTCTCTCTCTCTCTCTCTCTCTCTCTATATATATATATATATATATATATATATATATATATATATATATATATATATATATATATATAAAACTTCTGTTGATAATGGCATTCTTGAATACACCTTAAACAGAAATTACAAAGTATTTTATTTTAGGTGTTTCAATTGGTGGTCTGTAGCAACCACCTGTATCTAGAAAATATTACCCCACATGTAAAAGTCAATTAAGAGTATACATAATGCTCTATCACTAATTAATAGAAAATATACACTTTAACTGTCAAGGCTGTTCCAGTAAAAGATTCTTGGGACCCAGGGAAGGCATTTTTAATGCGGAGTAGTCACCTGCAGATGCAATTTAGATTTTTGTATTGTTTTTATACTAAAACTCTCTAATCTAAGTACCCTGGCACATATTTAAAAAAAAATGCCTTCCCTAGCCACCAAGTATATTTAAATGGAACAGCCCTCAGAAGATTTGCTCTATCAGGGTCACAAAATATACACAAAAGATTTGCTCAAACCAATAATAATTAGAAGATTTACTCTGTTAATAATTATAATACAATTAACTCCATCATTAACCCTTTCCCTCATTGAGTGTATGTTACGTATAACAATTTTAACCATTTAATGTTTTTGGTACACATATATTATGTATGGAAAAATTTCAGAGTAAAATATGGTCTTTATAGTTGTATAATTTTTTTTTCACAGAAGAATTTTGTATGTGCTTTAAAATCTTGAGAGAACTCGTTCACCATCAAGTCAGTGAGGTTGCATGATCAATCATTGCTGCGATTTCTCATGCTCGAAATTTACAAGTTCTTTGTCTGCATCTACATCACTAAATTAGCTGAATTTGATAATTTATAAAACCTAATGGCTTCCAAGATCAGTATTAGAGCCTTATTTAAGTTATTGAAGCTTTCACAGTTGTGATTCTAATCATGAAAACTCGAGCAAGTACTGAACAAAATCTGTGACCACCATTTTGGAGAGACAAAGTTACAACCTACCTACTTTAAATAACAGATTTCGACCAGAACATAAACTGTGACCAAGTGATCTGATGTAATGATCATATCTAATAGGGGGGTTTTCCCCCGAAGGTAGTGCTATGAAAACAAGCTCAAAATGCTTTTTTTCACAAGGCGTCAAAAGACGCTTGTATGCGAATAGGGTAGAGGCATGAAAAGGCACTTGTATGAGGTAAAGGGTTGAAAAAAGATTTGCTCTATTAGAAATTGTCATTAGATTTACTCTATTACTAATTATTAGAAGAATTACTCTATTACTAAATATTAGAAGAATTACTCTATTTCTAATTATTCAGATATTTACTCTGTTATTAACTTTCAGAAGTTTTACTCTATCACTAATTATCAGAAGATTTACTCTATTACTAATTATCAGAAGATTTACTGTTAATAATCAGAAAATTTACTCCACTATTAGTACTTATCAGATAAATTACTGTACTAATTATTAGAAGATATGCTCTATCACTAATGAAAGCGATGTTATACTACTTTATTATCACAGAAACACTTCAAAATTACTGACCAGACCAGACACCTTCTTGATTTATGAGATGAATCACTGCATATTAATCTTTATGTAAGATCACAGACATTCATTGAAAACACAAAGATCAATATTTTGTAAAACAAAACAAAAATCTGTCAATTTCTGATTCAAAATCACAAATAATTTTTTTCAGAATAAAATTGATCAGTAATTTTTATATCTCCATGTAATTTTTCAATTGCAGAAATAATAACATTAATAATTTCATAATTCATTATATAATAAATATCTGTTTAAAAGAATATTTCCCAACCAGTATTGTATAAGGACAACACAACAAATAGTTACAATCTTAACTAATCCAACAGGTATTTGTATTAAGTACAGACACAAAACCTAGACTGCCAAACAAATGTTTTACTTACCTGTTCACTGTACAAGTACACTTGCAGAATAACTATGGAGAAAAAGCTGGGTTGCCTTTTATAGTGTCATAACACCATGGAAGAATTTCCATTTGGGAATTTAAAAAATGAGTCATTATGGATTTTCCAGAACAGTTTTGGAATTTCCAAAATGAGTCATTACATATGTTCTATAACGGTTTGGGAATTTCCAATTCCGCATAGGCATTATAATGCTATAAAAGGTAACCAGAAATTTTCTCTGTAGTTATTCTGCAAGTGTATTCATGGGAGTGAACAGGTAAGTAAAATATTGTTCTTGAACTTAGTGTGAAGTATTGCCAGACAGACTGAACAAATATTTTTTTATAGACATTTTTTATAGGTCTATACCATGATACTAAAGATTTTTAAGCACAACTTGTTCTGTCTTCTGAAGAGATTGTGTTTATTCAGTTGTACCAGCGTACTTAAATATTATTTTTTGTTTGCATTTCTTTGAAAATGGCCGATTTGGTTATTTTATTGGCAACAAAGTGTATTGAATGTCAGCAAATATCAAAATATTTGACAGCTGCATTTGTCGATGGAAATATTATTTCTTTGTCTGTCTCTACATTGGTCAATACAACTTACCTTGGAGAATTACAATTACTGCCAGTCTTATCAAATTTGCAATTTTGACTTTGTGTAACAGCTCGTAAATTAAACAAAGAATTATCTTTTGGTTTGAAGTAATATGATGAATCACAAAAAATTTTCAATTACTCCACGAAAACACTCATACACAAATACAAATTTATGTGAGTAATAACATTTTTTTCTCTTGACAGTGAACATGAAATAACCAGTATTATTAGCAACCCCAACTGTTTTTTTTTAATGGACAGTTCCTGATTACACCATTACGAGATGCCTCATAATTCTTGATAATGGGATGTTTCAAAAATTCATTTTGCTCCATCTGCATAGTAATATTATTTGTCTAAATTATTGATTTGAAAATCTGGCTACATAGTCTTCAGTGTTTTTTTATACCAGCAATGTCGTCTTTGCTAGCATTGTTTTTTAATCATAATATTGTTTTAGTTCTCTGCATTTTTTACCACCACATTGCACACACAACAGAACTTCTCCTCTAACCCCAGCACCACACTTCAAACATGGTTTTGGTGCTAGACTCCCTTGCATCACACTCTGGATGTGATATCCACAGAATTCATTTACACAAGCTTTGTTGCAAGGAAATGAAGAACCGATCATTATCCTTTTTCATTTATTTTTTGTTTGAATCATTACATATATAATTAAACTTTAATTTATATATATATATTTACCTTAATTATAATAAGGAGGAATTTACAGATTATCTGCAATCAAGCCTTCTAAAGCCAGATTTGATCTTGAAAGAATGCACTACCAAGTTGATGATTCATGAGCATGATATCATTTATAATTACAAGTAAAAATCTAATTAACTATATTCCTGGCACCAAGGAGGAATTTCATGATGTGTGGTCAACATTCAGAATTATGGGTGACAACAATGATGTTGTCGATCTTACAAGCAAGCAGTGACAATTATTAATTGTCTTGACAATCAGACACCTTTCTGAATAAAGTTTATTGTGACAGTAGATACCACGTAGGCCGTCAACACCTGGATTATACATGACAAACATAACTCTGATTAGATCACACTGGAAATATTGTTACGACCCCTAATCTTTTTATTTCATTTTTATATCATTAAATGTAGTTATTATTATTGTTGTCATTAGCCACATCAGTAAGTTTGCTAACTGCTGCTCTACCCCTCCAATATCCTCTTGGGCTATTGATTCCATTATAATAATAATAATCGGATGATTAATTGCCCGCTCCTAGCACCAGTTTACCTTTCATCGCATACTTTACTAAAAAGCTAGCAAGATTTTCTCTGAGACTTTTTTTTAAAAAAAATTAACAAGTGAATCTACTTCACATTTGCAATATGTCATTGTTGTAAATCTTCATTTTTATACACAATATCATGAACATGGCATGCTTGATCAATCGCATTTATTGGATACTCTCCAGGTCTTGGTTGATCTCATTTGTCAAGTTGAATATTAAGTTGAGTTCCAGGACCACAGTAACTATATCCAGGAATATGTTTTTCTCCTGGGTATTTAGTCCATGGAACCCAGATAATTTTCCTAGTGGAGCAGTGATATAACCACCTGTTTTCCTCGACTTGTCAAAGGAGATAAATTTGGGGTTTTTTTTGTAACATATTCCACACACTTGCCTGTAAGTGCAAGCATTTTATTTTTGGTTTTTATTGTTATTAATTCACTGGTGATGTTGGGTTGGGTACTCTGCATTGAACACAGTATAAATCATATTATTTATTATATATTTGTACCACATGGATATCACTGATTTTTCAGCAACAGGAAAACAAGAGTCAGTCAAACGTCATCCAGCACTACCAAATTTTATCAGAGAAATTATCATAGGTCTATCTGGGTTTGGTAAGACACAATTGTTGCATAATCTGATAATAAGATGGTTCAAGACGGATAAGTTATATTTAATGGCACTATCTGTAGATGGTCACAGATGTTTTGAAGTACTTAAAGATTTTAATGAAAATGCAAAATTACAGGAGGACAGTAATGATATTATTGATTTTATCACTGATATTGATGAAGCCCCATCTGTGGATGACCTTGATGGATTTATTAATAATCTCATAGTATACAATGATGTGATGCTGGAAAAACAATCAAATCCAGCTCAGATATTTTCCAAAGGTAAACACAAAAATACTAATTTTATATCTGTAACTCAACAATATACACAATTACCTAAAGTGATCAGAGATAAACGCAATATCTTAATTGTGTTTAATGGAGTTGATACACCTACTCTGTGAAACAATCATTAGACTTGGTGTTCAAGGGATATGGATATGATTAAGTTCAAAAACTTTTCAAAAGCACAATCTACCCCACATGGGTTTATCGCAATAAATTTATATGATCCTCAGTCAAGTTATCATATTAGTCTCAATAAAATTATCAGTTAAAACAGCAGCAGAAAGGGTGACGTCGTTTATTGAGAAGTCAAATGGTAAATGAACATGCATAAAAAAACACAAATATCAAAAATAAAATATCAAAATGAGCTAACCCAATTAGAAAACCTTTGTTGGTTAGAGGCTTTGGCTTGGAGTTATTGACCTTATATTTTCACCTTTTGTAGGAACCTTTATTTTTGTGAACAGACCCTTTTAATTTTTGGTCTGTTCAATGCTGCTATATCTGCTGGAGTTTGACCGACATATTATGATACATTGTCATGCAAAAAAAAAAATTATATTAAGTAAAACTTACCACACTAAGTCTATCTATATAAAGTATCTTTGAAATGAAAGTCTTTCTGCTACAACCACTGCCACCATCCTGCAAACAAAGGGAATATTACTTCATAATAGTCATTAATATGCTGAAAATAATGTGACAATGGTTAATATTTTTACCTCAATATTCTGTCATGCCAGATCTGTTGAAATATAAGACAATGAGAATAACAAGTCCAAAATGAAGCCACATAAACTTTATTTTCCCTCTGAAAACAAATCTGTTCTATGAACATAATATAAACAACATAATTGTATGTTACATTTTTTAATCATTACAAATCACTAGCTTGGGTCCATAAATGCCAGTTGTTTTATGTACCAATATGATGTTTGACATAAAGTCTCATAAATGTGCATCATTTGTATGCGTCAGGAGTGGGAAAGGTTTATATGGATACAGAAAATGAAAAGAACAATAACAGTATTTATGTGTATATAAAATGTATAATAACGGTATTTATGTACAGAAAATATATGTATTTTTCGCTTCAAGGTAAGCAAGTTTCTCATGCTAACCATATAGTTGTAATGATGGAAATAACGATGTCTTTCAAAAAATAAGTTGTTTCTTCGTTATATACACATTATGTTCATCTGAAATGTTTGCAAACTACATGTAGACCATATTTACTTCTAGTACAGTTGCACAAACTTTAGTTCCAAACTTTATACAGCTCAATGGCTTGTTGCTATCTCTCAACTTGACATTATGCATGGAACTTTTCTTCATTTCTCATAACAGCAATTGTATCTCCCACCATGTGACATACTCAAATCAACACATAATTTCCAATAAAAGTAATTTTTGTGTCGCTTCCTGCATTCATTCAGACTAAACTGAATACTTCTTTATATTCTTCTGTATTTAATTATTAAAACATTTTAGGAGGCTTTCACCTTTTGACTTTAACACATATCAGTAGCTGGATACCATTTAAAAAAATTCTATAATCAACAGTTTGAAAACGCAAAACCATGTGAATGAAAATATATGTGCAGTTTAAGGTGTTTGAGGTAATACCTTAAAGTTAGTCTGGTTCTCTGATTAAGTCTACTAAATTTAAAAAGAAACCCATATCCAACTCAATCAGAGATGAGTCAATTATCTGGATTTTACCACAACAATTATTTCAATAGTTTTTCCTTTTATTCCTATACTTCATATTTTAAGGCTAATTTTCATAAGATCTATGGCAAATTCATAAGGGTTGGCAGGTCTTGGACATGCTCTTGCAAAAATCAGTAGAATATTTTCAGCTTTTATCTGGCTGGTGGAGTTTGACTGAAGGGAAATCCTATAAAGAAATAACAATTACTGTAGACATTATCTAAGCTCAAGGAGTTATTCAGTATTCTAAAGTTGAGAAGATGTCCGAAATTTGAGATGGCATTTTTATAATCTGGACTAATGTGTAACTTTGTATGACACATGGTATTTACATGTTTGATATTTAGATTTATTGAAGTTAATTACCTCAGTGACCCAAATCCATCCTAAGATGCATCATTACAACAGATTTGCTTGTAACGTGGAAAAGCACTGGAATGGAGCTTTAGCACAATTTTATAGCAATTTCTAATGCATCGGGGAAAGTAAGTAATACCAACCCAATTTAGATGAGAAACACTTATTAATGCTATGAAGCACTCCCAGTGTAAGTTCTATGCCATTATCTTAAATACAATAGGAATTTTAACCTAACAGGAATGCTGAATGCACACATGCATGGAAGGATGCATCAAGGAAATCTGATAAGCTACGTTGGAAATGTATCTTTGATTTGATGTAAAGCATGATGGGAAATGTATCATATTTCTTTTGCCAGCCAAATTTGCTATGAATGCTTGATTTAGGCTTCTTCTGAATAATTACTTAGACTATAATGTTACTGAAAAAAAGAGAATCCGAACTAGACAACTATCTATACTGTACTAAATTTTTTTGTGTGATTATTTAAAGGTGTATGTTGCTTAGATTACCTGATGGATTGTTCTGATGTGCATATCAATCTTACTTAACATATCCTTTTTCCATTCTAGGTTCGTACCTCATACCAATATGTAAATAACTGAAGCAAGTATGTACATACCTAATGCTGCATGGTGCAGGCCAACTCAGTGGGATGTTTGTACCTGGTGTATATATGTAAATGTGATGGGAAAACTTAGAAGGAATATGTTCCCCTCAATGCTCAGTTTGTACCTGCTGTAACTATGTAAATACCTAATGTTGCATTGTGGAAGACAACTCCATGGGGATGTATTCCCATAAAGAACTAAAATTTAGTGAAAGCAGAAACCATGAATGAAAGTCAGAAATATTATTTAAACTGGAAATAAATTCTGCAGTTTTTTTTTTCTAGTTAAAACGTATGGGTTGGGAAATTTCATACATTTGGAAAATATATGAAAATATAAACATTGGGATGGCCAATAAGAAAACAAAAAAAAAATCAACTTCTGAAATTTCAACAACAAATAAAGGTGTTCTGAAATGAGGGTTTGAATTTGTTCAGCATAACTGTGATGGATACTTGCCCTGATGGCATTATGCAGATCAGTAAGCCATTTGATTTGGGGGGCATGATTAGTAATTGGATTCTTGAGGCTTTGCTCCACATGGAAACTTTCTTCTGCCACACCCTCTGGGACCATGATGTAACAGAATCCCAGACAATTTGTTCTTGCAGATGCTGATGGCTAAAAAATAAAATAGTACTAAAATTAGCTTTGTCTTTGAAAAGTACTGATTAAAACTTGAATAACTTTACTTATTAGCTTTAAAAATTCTAATTTACAATATTGTACACAACTAACAATACTAACGGATACTTATTACAGAAAGTTCTAACATCACTAAATTTATAGTTTTGTTTGGATAGTGATTCCAAAGCAAAGATTGACCTGAGCACTGGGCAAGAGAAGTTTCCAAGGTAATGCTCAAACAAGCTAATTTATCCAAATATAAACATTCCAACAATTAAAAATTTCATTTGATGATATAGAAAGGTTTGAAAATGTGGTTTATCTACATATCTACATAAGAGTTTTTTCCTATAAATGGTATGCCCCACTACAACAGTGATACAGCAGACCACTGTCAGTTTGTTCATTTATCACACCTTGATTAAAATGCACATATAGGTCATTTACAGGAACAGTGATGGGGTATTAATGTTTAATTAACACATTTACAGTTCTTGGCTTTCTTTTGAATTTTAAAAGTGTAGTTCTTTACTAATATATCCATTCCCATAGAAAGAATTAAGTGAAACAAGGGACCAGATAGATACCAAATTTGTTATGTCAACCTCAAGTCATTTTTTTTCCTTTATTGCACAAATAAGATTTTGGTAAAGAAAGAAGACAAGAAAGTCCAATTCCAGAGTAAAAAATATTTAAGAAAATTTGAAAAATTCATATAATGACCTGAAAAATCAAGGGATCTACATATGTATACCAAATAAAAGCCAATTTAATTTGTCCATGTTGAGTGCTTTTTGCAATTTGCAAAATTTCGCTAACAAGATTCTCTTTATGGTCATATTGTATCTGAAGATGGATAAGATTAAATCAACATCAATTATACATATGTATCAGGGTAGAGAAGAAAATACTAAACCCTAAAAATGGTAAAATAACTCTCTGATGTCTTACAACACTAGCTGTATTGATCCCAGGCTGACTGTCCTTTCCACTGTCTTGACTGCTGTCCTGGCTGTTTGTTCTAGCTGCAGTACCAGACCATATACAATCCAGCATGCTGAACAGGGCTAAATCCCTGTGTAGAAAGATCAGTAGTAAATAGTAAATACCATGGAAGTGACAAATAATTCAGCTGTGGAGATCAATCCAGGAAACTGGCATAAGAACAAAACACTTTGAAAGGTTGGTTCAAAACATAAAATATACCATATATATTTGCTTTTAAGACAAGTCCTGCTGCAAACTGCATTGAACCAGATTTGCAAGTGCATGATGCAGCAGCAGATCTACCCCTGTGCAGTTTATTTGGAGTAATCAGTAGAACATCGACCCGGATCTGCGGGCACATTATACTGCAGCAGCAGATCAGAATCTTGATTATTTGCAGTGGGACTCAACTTGAAGGTGAGAGCATAAGGTAGAAATATTGGGCCTATGTAATATGGTTAATGCATCTTTGTACCCCTGTCATACAGTTAGAATCTACAAGTAGTACTCTACTGATAATTTCTGTGCTAGTTGTGTTTACTTTGATCTTTTACTTATAAAGGTTTCATATCAATTTTGCTAAGTTGTTTTCAATTAGGATTGTTGCTTGTTTTCAATGGAAAATTCTACCAATTTTCCACTTTCTTTGCTATGTGGGGCATACTAGTCATGGGAGCTCTCACATTCAAAGTTCCAAAACTCCAAATAGACTGACATTTAAACAGATATGTTGATCTTGATCTGAACTGCACAGTGTAGTACTGGTGTATCCAACAGTATTCCATATTTTATGCTTTATGTTAATACTAAAATTCTGGGGCAGACAAAACAATTTCAGTTATCTATTTTACTTTGAAAGCTGCAATGTAAGTGTTAGCCAGCTATCTTTCGTAACAAGACACATTTGGATAGGATATTCATAGCACCTTTGTAACAAGGGAGTAAAGTAGTTAGCTATTTAAATGGGAGTTCAGTTCAGGCATTATATTTCGTTTTCATTGACAATGCTATTTTACAAAAGAACAGCATCACCTAAAACTGGTCCATCATTGTACTATATGTGGAATTTTTTTTTTTACAAACACCAGCGATCACTGAGTCAAAACCTGCATACTGTTCACACAATATTAATTCTTTCTAATTCCATAAAAAGAGAGAATTTTTTAGTCACTTCCTAACCTCAATATTTTCTTTTTTTTTTTAAAATCACTAATGACGGTCAAATCCTAGCTTAATTAAATAATAATAAAGTCTTAACTGAGTGTACCAACTGCAAACCATTCGTTTTTTTATATCTTTGCCTAGTACAAACCGATTGTGCATAATGTCACATGGACCAAAAGGCAGTTGCGATGGCTGCTAGGGAAGATATAAACCTTGCATGGATGAAATATCATCAGCTGAACCAAAGCATCAAATTGAATTTTTACATCTGATGAGTTACAAGGATAATGGAAATGGTCAGAGACCATGGGTGACTGAACTGATGGGAGGGAAAGCCTCCACATTCCTTCCTTTTCTTACTGTCTAGAAGATAGTTTACAGCTTTACTGTATGACTACTCTGTTGTTCATGTTAAATATGTCCCTGTAATAATTTTTCTATATGTATTGTGGATTCCATTTAATTGGCCCAAAAATATTTTATAATTATCACTTAAATTTATGTTAGGTCTTGGCTCATAAGAACCCATTATAATGTGATTTGCTCATTATTAATTACTCTTTTTGTGTCCTTTCAATGTACTATCAAGATATTACCTTGTTGGAACGCCCCACATTATAATGTGACTGAATATTATTAAATACTCTTTTTGTGTCTTTTAATTTATAATTTGGTGGGGGATAAAATTTATAATACATATGACAGACAAATTTAAATCTTGAAAAATCTTTGTTAAAAAGACTTCAGTTGGATTCTTTTTCTTTTTATTTGTACCTGTCTCGAATGAGTCTGGTCTGAATTCTGAGTCCTTGGAATGCAAGAGTTGTCCCCTCTTTGTAGGAGCTAACTTTGGAGTAGGACTTTTCCTTCGCAAGGAGAATCTGACACATTGTTCCATGTCTATCTTCAACCAAAAGTCTCCAGCTGCAGAAAATTTTTTTAACATCCAGTCATCAATCACTTCATTTAAATCACCAGCAATAGAGCTGTCAAAAAACATTCAGTTAATTTGAATTTAATTGTTATAAAATTCTATTGTTGAGAGGAAGATAAAGTATATTCTAAAACTATATAAAAAAAATGAAAATCAATAATATCAATCACTATTTAGAAATATAAATTCCTGAAGAAAAAAGAACTCTTCTGTGGGTGTGCATGGGATACATATTTGCTTGGGGGTGGGTGGGTAAAATTAAAATTTTTATTGGCTACTATTGCATTGCTTGTCACTTCCAGACCTCTAGTCCAAGCAAATTATTCCCTACTCCAGTTTGTACTGGAAGGCCAGAACTGAGAATAACAATCCCAGTCTGACGCTTTAGTAACAACCAACAGAACACATCCTATTTTGACTTAAACCTATTGTACATGATATCACAGCTGGGTTGGTGGAGGGAATCTATGGAACAGTAGTAGATATGTATTAGATAATTAAACTTGGTTTGCCCCCACCCCATTTCAACAGCAATTACATAGTACCTGGTACTTTTGCATTGTTGGATTTACAAGTTATAAGGAAGGCTGATATTCCAAGCAAATCTGGTATTAAAAAACTATTCTGCTGTACTAACATTTATGACAGAACTGTTCACTACTGTAAGCTGGCATAA
The DNA here is from genome assembly GCA_016746295.1 of Potamilus streckersoni. NCBI lineage: Eukaryota > Metazoa > Mollusca > Bivalvia > Unionida > Unionidae > Potamilus > Potamilus streckersoni. The sequence continues at coordinate 2,396,168 of JAEAOA010001977.1, forward strand.
AGTTTGGCCACATATGCCTGCTGTCACTATAGGACCAAATGCAATTGCACTCAATGGGCTGGGGGGGAAGGTCATCTAAATCGATAAATTTTGTACAGCACCAATCCCAGAATATTCTCCATTTTCCATTGTAAATCCTGGAAGGAAAATTACCTTCTAGCCTGAACAATGCAGTTGTCAAACTTGCTCAACAACCAGTATTGGAAAACAGGTTGCTTGAGATCAGCCAACTGTAAAGTTGAAAAATCTGCTATTCTAAAGGAATATTCACTACTATTCTAAAGGAATATTCACTGTGTTGCAATAGCAGGTCATCTCCTCTATGCTAATCTCCTGGGCTCATCTATCAACAGTTAGACCTAGAGAGAAAACTAACTAAAAGCCCACAATAATTTGAAGTCAAACAAATTTGGATGATGCTATAAGTATAAAAACCTGTCAAAATATCAAGTTAAATAATTCTTTGTACATCTAATTAGTATTTAATCACATCAGGTATCAAAGATCAATCTCTGCAGCCATTAAGACTATCTTGTTTATAAAAGACTTAGGAGGGGTATTTAAAATATTCTGAATCATACTGTGCTAAACAAGAACATTCTCTTAGCTCATATTAATCTCCACGCACCGTGACACATTTTCTCAATCTGATTAGCCAATTATTAAATGACAATTTGTAATCAAATTTTGGTATGATGTTCATAGGATGGAAATCTGCACTTTTAACTACATGGAAGTTTTGAGACTGTCTGACCCTTACTAATTCTTTGATAACAGGATTCAGCCAAAAATCACATAAATCTGGGCTGTACAGAAAATGTGGCAATGTTTGGTTTCTGTGCTCCTTCAGGAAGTCTGTCACTGTGCTAGGTATACTGTGCTGATGTACACTCCTTGGAGTTGATGTATACCTCAGGTAACAGATGGGTTGTTCATAAGTGATCCACAACCTCTGATAACAGTTTGGTGACACAAAAATGTCCAGTTTCAGAGAATAAATCCATGAACTTTATCCAAGTCAGCCTTGATGTCAGCCTGACTTTATGCTCTTTGTTCAGTAGCAGAACTGTGTTTCCTTCTCTGACATGTTTATGTCAATGTTATTTACCTGTTATTTAACATGCATGCACTTGCAGATGTCCAGTTGTTGTACATGCAGATGTCCAGTGTGATGTACATGCTGATGTCCAGTGTGTTGTAAATGATGTCTAGTGTTTTGTATATGCTGAAGTACAGGGTGTTGTACATGCAGGTGTAAAGTTTATTGCACATGCTGATGTCTAATGTGTGGTACATGCTAATGTCAAATGAGATGTACATGCAGATGTCCAGTGTGTTGTACATGCAGATGTCTAGTGTGATGTACATGCAGATGCCCAATGGTATGTACATGCTGATGTCCAGTGTGCTGTAAATGCAGATGTCCAGTGCGTTGTACATGCAGATGTCATGTGTGATGTACATGCAAATGTCCAGTACATGCTGATGTCCAGTGTGATGTACATGCAGATGTCCAGTGTTTTGTACATGCAGATGTCCAGTGTGTGGTACATGCAGAAGTCCAGTGTTTTGTACATGCAGATGTCTATTTTGTACATACAGGTGATGTACATGCAGATATCCAGTGTGTTGTATATGCAATGTCCAGTGTGCTGTAAATGTATATGTCCAAGGTGATGTACATGCAGATGTCTAGTGTTTTGTACAAGCAGCTGCAGATCATTTTATAGAACATTATTTTATCTATCAAGCAGCATTAATTTCTTGACAGGTTCAAAGAAACAAAAACAGTTATAACAAAATATTCAAAACTTTTGAAATACCCCTCATACTGGCAAAAAGTAAAAAAATTACCATTTTACTTCTGAAGACAGTCTCCACATGAATAACTTCCGTAGAACACCAATGAATGAAATATTCCCATTATATCCTGATCCAGCTCTTTCCAAGCTCTCTAATATGGAGTCACAAGTGGACTGCACTTTTTTTGCCTCACTGATGGTGTGAAGTGATGACATGCTGCTGGAGTCATCTCCCTTTATCCATGATTTATTGGATGAGCTCTCTTTATCCTGAAAGTGGATATTTTTAAATTAGACAATGAAAACGGACATGAAGAATTCATTTGTGTGCTTGTATGTTTCTGAATAACAGACAGATAGCAAAAGAGACATGGAATTATACTAACTTTGTTGTCCATTCTTTCATCAATGTTACATTCTTTCATATATTCTGGCAATGCAATAACTTTGAGTTCAATTATATAATTAACTGCACCTTGCAGTCACATAAATTACAGGTATGCTTCACAATAAATTAACTAAAGAGAGTTTCTGCAATCATAATGGCAACATCTAAGATGAAAAATTCCTTTCTGGGCCTAAGGAATGATGAAATTTTCCTTGATGAACTTTGCAAGGAAGATAAATCCTTGTCTTTCTTCATGGAAACACGTTTTACAATCGTCCTTCCCTCCATATGCAATGCTGAAATTGCTGACTATACATATTAAAAAAAGCAGAGGATACACCTTTTGCTGACCTCTGGATGACAAGGAAAAGTTGCATGTACACCACTCCCTGGATAACTTTTGCCCGGAAAACTCGAGAACCCGCTTATAACGCGGTGTCCGGCATGGCTCCCGATTTTTTTTCCCAAGGAAAATATTTTTAAAATGTGTTAAACATGAAAAAAGTCGTGATAAGAAATTGTAAATTGGCAAATTTAACCTTGATATATAGTTCGTTTTTATCATCGAAAATGTTCATTACCGTATTTTCCGGGGTATAAGAGTTGCTACTTTTTTTGTTTTTTTTTTCTTAAAAATGACGTGTGCGACTTATATGCAGGAGCGACTTTTATGATAAATAATTTTTTTTAACGACTGTGACTGATGCGCAGTGATGCTGTGCTTTAGCGAAATGCATCTGCCGGTATACAGGCAAGCCAATTGCTGGAAACTTACATACGGTACACGTAAGTATTAGACTATAAGATTATCAAATTAAATAGTCAAAAAATATTTAGTTATATATGTGTTAAAATTTGTTGTTATTAATAAATAAAAAAAAATATTGAAAGAACGATTGCCATTGTATTTTCTTTATTATTTGGCATGTACATCTTAGAATTTATCTGTCTCTAAATTCAGTCATTGTAAATTTCAGCACATTTTCCCAACCAAGCTGCTAGTCAAAGCCCTTTGAACTTGCCGCCCAGCTATTGCGTCATGTTCTTTTGATGTACTCAAATAAATACAGAATGTAGAACTGGGATTATTTTGTTATTTTAAACAATGAATTATGTCCCTGTAAAGCGTTTCCGAGACCTCTGTTAGCGCTTCATAATTTACTTTAATAGTAGTTTATAAAAACACACAATCATTTTTTCGGTTGGTTTCGCAATGGCTTGTTATAAAAGAAAAACATAGCAGGAATATTTCCTCTGATGATTGATCTAGTTTTAAACTCTGGATTAAGCCAAGACTGGCTTCATGGAGAGAACTTCAAAGTACCGGTATTTAATAAAAAAAAAAAAATAACTGGAAGGCTTGTGAACAGTTTCAATTGTTAGATGAATTCGCAATGTCTTCATTAATGTATTAAAATCACTGTAGATTATAAAGTGCCTTTGAAGTTCGCTTGGGTTGTCGAAATGACCGATATATAAATATGTACCGTTCATACAATGGAGCATTAATAAAATATATTTTCACAATAACGTGGTATGATTTAAAATTGTTATATTAGCGTAAGTCAATAAGTTTTGTTTTAAATTAAATTCGTGCCATTTATCATGGCAACAACCAACAACTAGAAAAAATATGATGCAGAATTTAAGCTAAACGTCGTAGCATTTGCAAAAGAAAACGGAAATCGTGCAGCAGAAAGAAAATTCAACGTAAGCAAGAAGATTGTGCGTGACTGGCGTAAAAAAGAAAACGAGATAAGGTCAACAAAAAAAAAACCAAGAAGGGAAATCGTAGAGGCAAAGCAAGTTGGCCAGTTCTCAAGGAGAATATACGAAAAGGGATTGTGGAACAGCGTGCTGCAGGTCATGGACTTTCAACAATTCAAATACGACTCAAGGCAAAGTCAAAGTCTATTGTAATACTGACTTTTATATAACTCTTAAACAATTGTATATTTCTTACGCGAAGTTGGAAATTACCAAGTTGCATGCAATGGCCGGCGGTATCAAAGACATTATTATGGTAAGTGCGGAGGAGCGACTTATATGCAGGAGCGACTTATAGGACGGAAAATACGGTATTGCCTGTAAAGATAGAATCCATATTGTGAAATTTGCATTTTTTCAAAATGTGAAGTGATATTTCTCAAACGTGTCACAAACTGCAAGTGTTATAGTGTTCTAATTTATGTCGTTTAAAATTTTTAGACCCATTAAATTCATGTTGGTAATGGTTAAATCTTGTGAATTTTTTTTTCTTCCATTTTACTTCTACCACAATAAAAATCTACACATCATTCGATCGACATTGTTTTTTCGAAGTGTGTCAATCTTTTGTATTTAAAAAAAACCCCAAAAAACATCTACTTTGGATCAAACAATAAAATTAGAATGTATACCATTCACCCCAAAAATAAGTGACTTAATACACAACGTGTGAAGTACATGTACTAAGCAAACGGAAACCAGGAGGAATAATGTTTAGATGATTTCCTCAATATACTGCAAGTTATCCTGAAATTAATGTTACTCTGTGAGGAAAAACTAAACAAAGTACACCAATATGAAAAGATATTTATCCACTGTTAATCTTAGCGCAATTATTAATTGAGTATTCAACATGCCAAGCCACCACTCCCTTTTCTCTATGCGTTGATCCCATTGTTATATTTGTTGTTTATTATAGGTCCCTCGATAACTCGCGCCCTCGCTTATATCGCGGTCGATGTTTTTGGACCCCAATGTCCGCAAGTTATTGAGGGAGTGGTGTATTCTGGTTTGAACTTCTGTGCCTGTTGTTTTCATTTAATCTTTCTTGGTGGCTCATCACTAATCATTTTCATGTTTTATTTTCATAATTGCCATATTTTGTTACACTAATACCAGATTCAAATTAAAACATTTCATTCTGGAATGAAATTAACAATTTTTTTACTGAAATTCTAAAGTTAAAAAGTGAAAATAGTAAAGCATAAGATACCCTTGAAAACAGTAATGCGTATGCCAATAGCATAAGGGTAGGCAACTCTGGGGCCCACAAATTCACATAGCTTCAGAGCTTACAAGTACAACTATTAGCATGTGGGTGGTCTGCAAGATTTTTCTAAGTTAACAACAGGTTCTCGTATTTAAAAAGGCTGGGAACTACGGATCTACATAAATAAATCAAGTGTAAACAGTTAAAATACAAAACAAGTCAGTGAAATGTGAAATATTTGTCACAGTGACCTGCTTTTGTGATATGGATGCAGTATCCATGCATTTTCATTGATTTAGGTGCAACAGTATGTATATAAGATGCAAAAAGCAGTTATATGCTAATACAAAAACCTAACTCAGTAAAATGCAAAATGACGGTCACAGTGACTATTTTATACGAGTGTGGCAGAAGCACAGATGCAAATAATCATCTAGTTCTATGATTCCACCATGAACAATGCTTAAGAAATAAACTTTAAAACACAAAATTAAACTGAAGACAGTGTAATGTACATTCTGGGTCAAAGTCATTAACTTTTTGATACTCTTCTGGATGTTTCTCCTCACCAAGTTCAGTGATTCCAGTATACAAACTGGTGCTAAATGCAAATTCTTAACAAAGAAATGTACTATTAATGTATGTGTACCAAGTTAGCTTCCTTGGTAGAGTGTAGGTGCTATGAAGTGTACTCCAAACTGGGGTAGAAGACCTTTGAGAAACAATAGTTGAGATGTAGTGAGACTGTTCATATGTATATGATTTTAAATGTGCGATGGCTTCTCTATAATCTGTAGACATGAATTTATGAAATGAGATAGGGATAATTTAAACTATTACACTGAAACAGCAAGAGAGACAGACAGACAGACAGACAGAAAGAGAATTCACCTTTGTTAGTAAAAGACCTGGAACACCAGGAAATTTGTAAGCAGGGCATACTGTTGGGTTGGTCAAGACTGAAATACAAGATGCATAAATATAATTTTCCTTGGGTAAAACATACTTTAAAATACTTATTAAAAATTTTAAAAAAAAACTTGAATAGGATAAAAATAAAATCAAGTGATCCACAGATGCATTCAGAAAGGACTGCAAAATTGTATTTGTCTACATCAAGTTGTTTATACATAATGGTACCAACAAGGTTATCATGAAACTAGAAATGTGTTCAAAGAACAAGAATGCACCACCACCCACCCTTTTTGTACAATTGTATTGTCAAATATTCATAAGAAACTGACCTAAATACAAAAAGTAAAGTCACAAAACTGTTCAATATAGGTCAAAGTTTAGGCTGCAATGTTTACACATGAAAATGTTAAGTTTAGTTTGCTGCCTGTAAACTTAAAAAACTTGTACACATTTGTGATCCAGAAAGAAACAATTTCAATGAAAATAATATATTTCCACATCTCTGCTTAGAAAGACTGTTTTGTAGCATTTATCTGATAATTCTTTTCGTAAATTATGATTTTCACGTCAAATGTGGCATCATTATGAAAAGCCAAAGTTAATAACTGGTTATGTTGCAAGATACACAACAACAGTACACAGCAGATTGATTAATATTAATATCTAAAATGGCATATAAACCAACTTACACACAAACTTGCATGCCTCTGGGGCAAATGATGTTTAAATAACTGACCTAACTCAAGATGAGACATACAGATGGGACACAGATTACCCATGTAATATTATATGCCTTCTTCACATTCACAGAAGATATAAGACTAGGAAAACAGCTGCAATGCCATGAAAATGTACATTGCCTTCATGTATATCTTAACTATTGAAACAACATTTTAACTACTTTTCAACAAAACAAGAAATGTAAGCAGTTTGAGGCAATTATTTTGTATCACAGTAAGATGAAAGGAAAGCTAATAAAAGAGCAAGAGATACCGGAAAAAGGAAAGAAAAGGAAATAATGTTTATTATCTGCCATTGTTTTGTTTGTCTAATCACACATTAAATTAACTAATAAATCCATTATTACAATTTATAGGAATTATTTTTTTACCTATCATATATAGATGCTTGCTTCCTACATGTGTTACTTGACAAATCCATGGATGCTTGACTTGAATCACATGATCAAAGCAACCAAAACTTTAAAATGAGTGAACGAATGAAAGCTAAATCTGATTGGTTGAAGGATCTGATGAGGAACTTGGTGTAGTCATGAAATTTGAAATGGTGACAGGAGACAGAGGTGTGTTATTTCATGTGAATTAACAGATACATAAATTTGTTTGCACACCTACATTTTTTAATGAATTGGTGTGATCAAATACAAACTGTTAATCAGTATTAGTACAGGTTTTGGGGTTGATTTATTCGACTACATTTGTGAAACCATACTTTCTTTAAAAACACTCTTACCTTCATTTTAATTCTAGGATTAAACCACACAGATGTTTGCAAAATGTATTCAAGGGAATTAACCTAACTTTAAATAATTCTGAGAGGGTGCACAAAAACATCTATCTAAAATGAATTAAGATTCTTTCTGATGGGCTAACAAAATCTGCTCCAAAAAAGAAATCAAACTTTGGAATTGAAAGTATGCAACTGCTGTTTCCATTTAGAGCTCCCACCCAACATTCTCCTATGGTTTGAAGCATATGTAACTTTATACCTCTCTAATAACACCCATTTTATTATAATTTTTTTTTATTTAATGCTCCATTCTAATAAAAGCAAATTTTTAAGTAAATTATGTTTCTCCAAGAATACTTGCCAAACCACATTACATTAGGAATATCAGACTGCAATCTCATGAAGAGTCCTACTAAAAGATGAAATTTGTCTTTTCTTTAGACAATGGGCAATTAGTCTTTCCCACTACTTCCAATTGCAACCACCAAGTATTGCTAGTTTTTAGTTAAGCAATATGCTAATGAGGATGCTCGCATGGCAGGGTGATTAGGAGGGACTTAAGTAATGTGATTGGGTAAGTTTCCTCAGAGAAACATAATTTTACTTAAAAATTTGCTTTCTTCTTTGAACATGTTCCCCAATTACATTAGGTCAGGCGATTAAGTAATAGGAGCACAGGATTATGAAGGATACTAAACAGCTGACCTCTACCTCGAGTATCTTTCTAGGAAATGATAGTTGGCTCTCCCATATGAATGATAACTTGTTCTCCCAATTACATAAGCAGTCCAGCCTGGGGTCACTTGATTTGTGACCCTTCCATATGGTTAAGAAGATGATTTTTGAAATTTATTTACCTGCAAATCCATCAAAGCTAACAGGCTGTGTTGATTGATCTAAATAAGTCTGGTGGCTCTCTGTGCTGCCACCATCAGACCAGCCAGATGTAAGGTTTTCCTCTGTGATGCTAAATCTTTGAGATAAAGATTCAGAAGGTTGACTCTATATGCCAGCCAACAGCTTCTATTATATCATGGATCAAACCATTACTTTTGAATGTGAGATCAATAAGATGGCTCAAAGCTTAGAAGCGATTCTGATCTGGTGAGATATCAGTGTACGCTGTGCGAAGAAACCACCTAAGCCATGAAGCAAGGGTTTGTGGGGTAACATCCAGTATTCTTGATTTCACTGGACACATATGTGCATGCCAGGATCTGTCCCTGTGCATTTCAAGTAGTGCTTGAGAGTGCAAAAAGTTTCTTAAATGGCTGCTGTTCTCATTCTGATTAATGAAGAGAGCAAGAGAATGATGACTCATGGTGTTCACCACAAAGCCTGGGTGTGTCAAGAGAACCACCAAAGCCACTAATCTGAACAGAAGAGAGTTTGGGTTCACAAAAAGGACATGCAACTTGCTTACCCTGCATGCAGAAGCTAAGGCTATCAGGAAACATGACTTTTATACAGTAGCTTTAATGAAGTGTGGGCTAGAACTATGGAGTGAAGGATCTTGTTTACTTGAGACCAAAATGGCTTCAAAGATCCAATAGGTTTTTATTATGCCAAGATATTGTCTGCATTGATGCTGGAATGTGTCAATATCATGGAGCAGTAACCTTTGATAGTGATTGGAGACAACTGTTTCTCCTCAAAGAGACAATTGAGGGATGGAGACACTCACAGGGACGACGTTATTGGCATGACACAAGTCCCTGAAAACACTCCAATCTCCCTTATAAGCATTCAGCATTCTTGCTCTCAAGATTCTCTCCATAACTGAATGATAAAAATTGTCTGTCTCACAAGGCTGTCCTGATAAGAGACAAGCGTGGAGAAAAGGAAGGTCCAGACAGAAATGGAACGCCCATGATCATGGTTGCTTAAGAAGATAATTCCCCGTTTCTAATGGAATAATTGAAAAGTCAGTGTCACATTAGAAATTTATGGACTATGCTTAGAACTTATCCATTTATGTACTTAGTTGACCTTTCTTAGAAAAAACACATAGAAGGGGAAAATGAAGCATAAATTAGCAATTCAGCATGTAAATAACTTGCTAAAACCAGCTAAGATACAAATGGAGCAAGTGAAAAAAAATCAGTTGTCCTAACTCATAATGACCTTGCAGAGGTCAATGATACGATGGGGACATGGTTTAACAGGACTTAGTCCCTAAAGTTTAAGAAAATCACTCAAATGGGCAGAAATTGTTAAAAAGAATATAAACAAACTGTAGCATAATTATTAATTTACACAAAAGGAATGTTGGATGAGACACTTAGAACACAAAAATGGCTAGGATTAACTGTATGTTATTAGTATAGCAGCAAAGCTAAAAACAGGCAGCACCTGCGGTGGCTAGGGGAGATAATGGACAAGAGTTATTGCCCTTCATCTATATGAAAAAAGAAAAGATTCATGATGTAGCAGGCTAGTATTCCTAACGTAATGTGATTGGGGAATTACTTAAAGGAGAAACATGTCAGTTCATTAAGTACCTGATCTAATGGATTTGGTAAAGTTTATGAAAGGTGAAGAACAGGTTTTGACTGCAGGATTTTTTTATCACTGATAACTGTCAAAGTGATTCCATTGCAAAAGAAAAATCTTACATGCCTACAAAATTTAATTTATCAACAAGTAGTCTTTGTGTAATCGTGCTAATGATCTTCCTGATGCAAAAGGAGAGACAGACCCAAAAAATGATGCCCCTGCAAGCAATGGAATGATGTTTTCATATTGCCAGATTAATCTATCTGCAGATATCCAAGTACAAAATACCTTGAATACAGGGGCATCTCCACGAAGCTGTTACAGTTAACTTCCTCATCCTGTTATGATACTGTTCAAGATGACCACCTTCTTGCAAATTACTGAACATTTTGACTTCTAATTCATCTGTCACTGTATAGTAGTGGCTACACAATAATACCCTTTGTCCAATGCTCTTCAAGTCCAGCTCCTGCCTAAAGAGGTATACATTACTCTAAAAGTACTTTTCATAATCCTAAGTTTATGATAAATGTTGAATATTTCTATCTAGGTTCATATATTACCAATTGGGAATACTTGAAATGGTACATATTATACATGCATTGATTGTAACATGTGGGTCCTTTTAAATTAAACCTCACAATGGATAAAGTCCGCTTCAGTACAGGAAGAGACAAGGCTTGTATAAATCAGATGATAATTTTTGCAAAATATTATATATCATATATATATCTGAAAATACTTTTAAAAAGACATCCAATGTGAGTGCATTTTTTTATTAAACAGAAATGAGACTTTGAAAATTAAATTAAACTGAAAATGGTCTCTTCTGAATGATATTTCATTTACTGATACTGCCTCTTTTATAACAAGCATACCAATTTTTATTTTGCCTTAAATATAATTTTTGTACAAAAAAACGATCCATTAAAATTTTGTCTAAATTCATGAATATTTCATTACCTTGTCGTATGTAAATATAAACTATTTTATGAATAGGAGCAACTGGAAAAACCTGTATATTCAATCATTTTCTGCAAATATGATTGAATGTTCAGACCTGCAGAGTCATTCATTTCCTTGACTAGGACTGATTCTACAGACCTGTAGATTCACTAATTACCTTGAGTAGGACTGATTCTACAGACCTCCTGTAGATTCACTAATTACCTTGAGTAGGACTGATTCTACAGACCGGTAGATTCACTAATTACCTTGAGTAGGACTGATTCTACAGACCTGTAGATTCACTAATTACCTTGAGTAGGAGTTTCTCTACAGTCCTCTATATATATGTTCATTTCATATTAGAAGGAGTAAATGTACAGACTTGTAGATTCACTTCTGAAGTAAGTGTATATACTTTTGGATAACATACTTGATAATCTATCTTATTAATAAAAGGAAAATAATTGATTTTTAATTTTATAATGAGTATATATCATGGGAGTTGCAATGCAAGACTACCAAGAAAATATCACAATGTCCAATACATATTCATCAATCACTAGATTCGTAACGATAAAAACTCAAATTACTGTGCAAAAATCTAATTTTCTTTCATCAATTGCTTTGACTTTGGCTGTGAGCTTTTCAGATGATATGCTTCTTTGTGTCATAAGGACAGTATATCCATATGGATTTTTATGATTATGTTTATTGTATGGAAACCATTTTACTGCCATAGAACACAGTGTCTGTGACCTTTGACCCTTACTCCATGAAATGAATAGGCTTCTATGAAGTGTCCTTGTGTTCTAAGATTATGACACTGGATTCTTGTGTTAAAATGTGAGGGCTAAACTGAAGATTACTAAATAGGATTTGATCATTTAAAAAGAAATCACTCAGAAATCTGGACATTTAAACACTTTTGGCTTATCTGTATCAGATTAAAGGTTAACAAATGCCAGATTATTCATGTGTCATAGATGACTGAGTGGTCTAAAGCACTCACCATTAAAGATCACTGCCATATCACTTCTGTTAACATGGGTTCAAGTCTCAGACTTGGTTAGAAAGTTTGCCAGTGGCTTCCTGTGGGTGGGTGGTTCTTGACAGGGTTTCCCCAGGTTTTCCCTCCACTAGTTATACTGGCTGCCAAGTACAGCCTATCTTGCACTGAGAAATGGAGTTAAACCCAAAACATTTTACTTGTGCCACTTTTGGTACATTAAACCTCTTGGTCAGTAGGACTTGGTATATATTACTTAGTTTACATTTGTTGCAAATCATATACTGGTCTGTCCTGGCTGAAACACTTGCAATGTTTTACAATCAAGTGCAGTCAAATTTTGCCACTTTTCCATAAAATAACCACAGAATACAGATTTTTCATTTATATGTTTACTTTTCCTTACAAAATGCACAAATGAAGGAATGAATCTCCAACCCAGCTCCTCTCAAATGAGAATGTGCAGGTCAAAACTAGGAAAATCATTTCAAAACCATATAAATGTAGTCAGAATGATTTATAAATATTTCATACTTATCCTCCTAAACTCATTATCCAATAAATACATTACCATGGTGATATTATCTTTATCTGGGAACCACTCTGAAGTTTTAAATTCTGGACGGAAGAAAACAGGACAAGCTGATCTGAGTTCATCTCACTGTCTCCATTTTCAGCAGCTGAGCTCAATATTTTACACATGGCCAGTGGTAAAGAGAACAAAACTCCAATATCGACAATGGACACTAGAATGAGGGGACTTTTGCTGTCTGGAAATTAAAATAACATGTGATTCATCCTGTGAAATGGAATTTTTCATATAACAAGGATACTATAATACTAAATGTAAAGAAAAAGAAGAAAATGAAAGAAAGAATTTCAAATACCATAACTTTTATTTTTGTTTTTGAAACATGATTCTACCTCTTTTAAGTATGATCTTGAACTAAGTGAAAAAAGTAAAACCAACAAGTTTTTTAAATTCAACAAATAACTTATCTCCTAAGAAAACAAAGTGAAAATTTATAAAGAATTTACCGCATTATGAATTAAATCCCAAATATTCCTAAAAGTTTTATCACAAGTCCAAAAGTATAAAGTTTCAAATGAATTCCAGTGGCATTCCAAATAAGTTCCAATATTGAATGTGTTTATGTGCCTATAGTCTTGAATATGCTAATATGTCAATAGCTTATATTGTGGTGATGTGCTAAGATTATTTTGTTGATTCACAGTAATATCAAAATATTCTGATCTGAATTCTTTATAATTCCCAATTATTGTGTTTGATACAATAAGCAGTGTTTCACTGTGTACTAAACAATTGTGATTGTTTTGATTTTGCCAAAAATGACGTTTTAATCAGTACTTATTTTAATGAAATGTTAAAAGTACCAACTGTTTCCACAGATGCAAAACTGCTCTCTAGGTCTCTAAATTCAGGGTTTGAGGCAACTATGATAACCCCATGCATAGTAGTGAATGCACAGTATAAAAACTCACCTTGCATATTTCCTGACATCAACTGGTGGCTCCAAATCCTTCTGGCAGATTTTTCTCTACTACAAAGTCGTGACAACTGTTCTGCCATGCCATTTCTAAATAAAAATTGAAGTGTACCACCTTAACAACAAACTCAGATTGTTCCAGAAATAAATGGGAGAGGGGCTTGAAATGCACTTTTTCATAGACTCCAGTATCCATCAAACTTCTGTTTAAAAGAAGAACAGAGCCTCAATGGTCCTCTGGTTTTTATTAACAAAATGTGCCTATGGAGTTTGCAAGAGGTTGAAAGGGATACATAATAATCCCCAAAGCCATTGTTTTGCAGCATCACAGGAACATGTAAGTGAAAGCTATTATTAACATTCTGTATTGATAATTTTGACATATGCACTACAACAGGCTTGATGCCTGGTTCTGGTAGAAGAAAATATTTAGTGTACTCAGGTTTTATCTAGGAAAGACAGCCAGCATGTATTTGCAAATAGTTGTGCATACAGGAAACACTCATCCCAGCATGAACTTGCAAATAGTTGTGCATACATGAAACACTCATCCCAGAATGTACTTGTAAATAGTTGTGCATACATGAAACACTCATCCCAGGTTTTATCTAGGAAAGACAGCCAGCATGTATTTGCATGTATTTGCAAATAGTTGTGCATACAGGAAACACTCCTCCCAGCATGTATTTGCAAATAGTTGTGCATACAGGAAACACTAATCCCAGCATGTATTTGCAAATAGTTGTGCATACAGGAAACACTCATCCCAGCATGAACTTGCAAATAGTTGTGCATACAGGAAACACTCATCCCAGCATGTATTTGCAAATAGTTGTGCATACAGGAAACACTCATCCCAGCATGAACTTGCAAATAGTTGTGCATACAGGAAACACTCATCCCAGCATGTATTTGCAAATAGTTGTGCATACAGGAAACACTCATCCCAGCATGAACTTGCAAATAGTTGTGCATACAGGAAACACTCATCCCAGCATGAACTTGCAAATAGTTGTGCATACAGGAAACACTCATCCCAGCATGTATTTGCAAATAGTTGTGCATACAGGAAACACTCATCCCAGCATGAACTTGCAAATAGTTGTGCATACAGGAAACACTCATCCCAGCATGTATTTGCAAATAGTTGTGCATACAGGAAACACTCATCCCAGCATGAACTTGCAAATAGATGTGCATACAGGAAACACTCATCCTAGCATGAACTTGCAAATAGTTGTGCATACAGGAAACACTCATCCCAGCATGTATTTGCAAATAGTTGTGCATACAGGAAACACTCATCCCAGCATGTATTTGCAAATAGTTGTGCATACAGGAAACACTCATCCCAGCATGTATTTGCAAATAGTTGTGCATACAGGAAACACTCATCCCAGCATGAACTTGCAAATAGTTGTGCATACAGGAAACACTCATCCCAGCATGTATTTGCAAATAGTTGTGCATACAGGAAACACTCATCCCAGCATGTATTTGCAAATAGTTGTGCATACAGGAAACACTCATCCCAGCATGTATTTGCAAATAGTTGTGTATACAGGAAACACTCATCCCAGCATGAACTTGCAAATAGTTGTGCATACATGAAACACTCATCCCAGCATGAACTTGCAAATAGTTGTGCATACATGAAACACTCATCCCAGCATGAACTTGCAAATAGTTGTGCATACATGAAACACTCATCCCAGCATGAACTTGCAAATAGTTGTGCATACAGGAAACACTCATCCCAGCATGTATTTGCAAATAGTTGTGCATACAGGAAACACTCATCCCAGCATGTATTTGCAAATAGTTGTGCATACAGGAAACACTCATCCGAGCATGAACTTGCAAATAGTTGTGCATACAGGAAACACTCATCCCAGCATGTATTTGCAAATAGTTGTGCATACAGGAAACACTCATCCCAGCATGAACTTGCAAATAGTTGTGCATACAGGAAACACTCATCCCAGCATGTATTTGCAAATAGTTGTGCATACAGGAAACACTCATCCTAGCATGAACATGCAAATTGATATACATGCAGGAAACAATCATGCAAGAATGTGCTTGAAAATAAATATGCATACAGGAAACTGTCATTCAAGCATGTACTTGAAATAAAGCTGTGCTTACCCAAAAGAACACATGTACTTAAAAATAGATTTACAGGACTTTTCATCCTCACTTTAGTGTTCTACCAACATTTGGCATGGTATTATTTGAAAATTTGAACCAATTGGAATATCTTAAAATGGTTAGTTATTATTATATTGGTCCACTATCAAACCCAGGATTACAATTATTAGCTTTCAAATGTTATCACAATCAAATCTTAATTAAGATCAGCTGTTCCATTACAACCACCACACAGACTATATATACACATTTTGCCCTGTTCACAGCCTCTAATTCACATTTTCATAAGAATTTTACAGTCTATTCCCTACTATTGTAAAGTTTTGTGATTTTTTTAAAGATTTTCTTTTACTCGCACTAATTACACACTGATAATAATCATTTAATGGTTCAAAGTTGAAAACTGAAACAAAATCAAGACATATAATATTCTTCATCAAATGTTTCTGATGAATATATCTAAACCTCTCCCTCAATAAGTCAAAGGAACTCCACTCTTGGGTTGGACCCTGAGTGGTCTAAAGCACTCTCCTTTACAGATCACTGCCATCTCACCTCTATCTGCATGGGTTCGAGTCTAAGATTTGGCAAATGTGGATATGTGAGAAAGCTTGCCAGTAGCTTCTCGTGGGTCGGTGGTTCTTTCTGCGGATTCCCTGGTTTCTTCCTCCACCATTAATGATGGCCGCCTATCGTATGCCGAAAAATGGCATTAAGCCCCAGAACAACAACAATCACTCATGGGCTCCATTAGGTTACAATCATAAATGCAAGCATGCAAATATCATTAGTGGGGAATTGTCATGGGGAATACAGAAAATGGTTAAGGGATTGGGAACCAGAATTAGCCAGACAACATCAAACCCATATTATGCCATTACCACAGAAATACTGTTCATTTCAATGCATTATGCTTTTTAAAAAAGTAGTAAGAATGAAAATGAACCCTGATTCTGATTCAAGTGACATCACCACTAGAGAAGAAATACTTATCCAACACAATACAGTCAAACTCGGTCATCTTGATTACATAGGGGGTGTCAAAAAAATCCTCAACATAACTGGGTCTTGAGATATCAGGGTTTAGTTGTCAAACCTATTGCATAACAATGATCATTTATCTGCAGCACCAAAAATGTGGTGTTTTGTTTCTAAAAACAAATGGCATTTCTAATTCCCAATAAAAATAATAGTTGTCATACCTGCTTGCACAAAACAAAATTGGCTGTCTTTTAAATGAGATTAAGTAACAAGTCGCATGTATGTTCAGTGATTTAAAGTTGGGTTTTTTTCCCTGTGAATAGCCTCATCCCTTTGGTAGTCTCAATGGTTTTCTCACACTGGCCAAAATCTAGGCCAATTTAAGAATATGCACATGTAGGACTGTACTTTAAAAAAAATTCTTGTTTGTGTTGATTTTAACAACGAAATGTAACTGACCAAAACTGTGTGTGAAAATCAGTTGCTTTTGTCTATTATCAGACTTTTTTTTACAATGGTATGCCCGTTTTTACTGATAACATTTGCATCTGTACTGGAAAAAGATTATGCTTTTGGTATTCATGTACCAACTGACTCTAAAATGGGTTTAAAGTCTTTAAAATTAACTGTCTCAACATTATATTCTTAAGCAGCCGACATATTCTATTCATACAGTTTAGTCACATGTCCCTGCCAACTTTGATCAGTGACTGTTGGCAACAACACAGAGCCAGCATCTCACTTTGATGGATTGCAAGGCTGTGATATTGGGTTCATGATAAAAACAATACAAATTTACAAAAAAAACCAACAAAACTTATATTTCCATTTCATAGACATTAATCCAAGCAGTCACTGTTTTCAATATTCAGTCTGTGTTGAAGAATCTGTAATCATTGTACAGTATTCGACAATTCCATTTTTAAAAAATGGGTGCTATTGATTTTTTAAAATAGTTTGTGATTTTATTTTCTCTTGCTTGAAACAAATTAATAACCACGTGTTTGGGTGGGGTGTCCAGCTAGGTTTTGAATTTTGCCTGTTTCTATTTATAGTAGGGGGTGACCGGATGTGTATTTTGCCACCAGAGACAAGATCCGGATATTTGGGGCTATATTTCCCAGATCTGAATGTAATTGCTTACACGCAAATATCACTGCTTGCAAGCCTCAGATAGTCTACCGTATTTTAGTGCAAGGCCAGCAAGGGCCCACAGGCAAAGGGGGTATAATTTCTATTTAAAAATTAACTTTCATTAATTTAAATTTAATTTAATATTTACTTTTAATTACCTATTTACTGCATTATTTATAATCGATTTGCGCATTTGATAGATGGCAAGTGTCTTCACTGTCCGACAGTATGATACTGATACACTCATTCACGCCATATTCTGCTAGTTAACTTCGACATTTTGGCCAAAGTAAATTTCTTTATTTAAAATTTGTAAATTGTTTAACTTTTATTATTATAATTTGTCAAAAATGTATATGTAAGTATTCTAAGTAATCGGATGACGTTTCAACTATTTCCTAGAATCCGACAGACTGGCGACTGCATAAAATGCTGCAAGACATTGCTCAATCACTACCATTCGATGAAAAAAATATTTGCTCCACGCTGCCTGGGACCCCCAAGTAGTCTAAAGCTCTGTTCGTTACAGATCACTGCCATCTTACCTCTGTCTGCGTGTGTGCGAGTATAAGATTCGGCAAATGTGGATATGTGAGAAAGCTTGCCATTATCTTCTTGTGGGTTGGTGGTTCTTTCTGCGGATTTCCCAGTTTCCTCCTCCACTATTAATACTGGCCATCATGTATAACCTATCATGTGCTGAAAAATGGCTTTAAGCCCCAGAACAACAACAACAAAGCACCACACGGCTACCAATTGATTAAATAATAATGCGCTGATTTGTTGGCTAAATTTTAAATTAGTTAAGTTTTGCATTCCTAAGTGGTGAACTGCTGGTAAGTTTCAAATTTGTATTGTCAGTTTGTATTGTTTACAAATTACAAATCAGGCCCCATATTCACTAAGCAGAAATCAGGATCTGGATTTTTTCGACTATAGAAAACTGGCAAATCTGGATGTCGGATACTTTCACTATTCGGCCGGAGCGAATGTCTGGAGCGGTTTCCGGTCACCCCCTAATTTATAAATGATTATAATTATAAGTCACATGATCTAGCCATTCAGACCCTTGAAGACTTACACCAAGTTTGGAAACACTTATTGACTACAGATTAACTTCTTTTAACGAACCTAACAAAAAGCCCTCTGAACCAGAATAGTTCATTGTACATGGATTAAGTTGGTGACTGACCATGATGATACTGGAATGGGATGACACTATAGTTTGTTCCACAGGTCATCGTGAATTTCATTCTATCTGTAATTACATCATTAAATGTAGCTAAATGTACCTAATTTGTTTTAAATAAATAAATAAATAAATAAATAAATAAATATATATATATATATATATATATATATATATATATATATAGAGAGAGAGAGAGAGAGAGAGAGAGAGAGAGAGAGTAAAACGAATTAGGTATTTTTTATCTACATTTACTGATGTTGACCTGATAATTTGCAGAGTTACAGATAATATATTTGTGATGCTGTTTGGAACAAACCATAACTGGTGATGTTGACATGTGACGCAGCTCCTGTAAGGTCAGAAATGCATTCATTCAATTTCTTTACTCTCAAGTTTTGTTTACAACATAATTTTCTCCACTCTATGCAAGTCATAAACCATGTATGGATGAGATTGGTTGATTAGCATTTGTAACAGTAAAATTTGGTCATGTAATGACTTTTTCCATCCTTGCCATTCTAGCAGAAACATGGGATCATTTGTTGTAAAATTTCTCAGAAATGGGTATTGAAAGTTGCATTTCATCAAATTAAGCGGGCCCACATAACACATTGAACCTAAACTTATGCCTGACATAATGGGGTTATTGACTTAACATAGGTCAAGATAAGTGAGGAAAATTAACATAACAAAAAAGGATTTTTCGGACCATACTAAAACACAGAGTAAAGAGGTATTTACTTTTTAAATTTATTCTTTTTCTTTTCAGAGTTCCCTCCACCCATTTGTTCTTGATCAGACTCAGTTTTGACTGGACTTATCAGGTTCAAGGTCTTCACCCAGTCACTGGCCTTGAACACTGACCGTGACCCAAATTCGGAAGGAGGTGTGGTTGATGAAGTTGACCCTTGAACTGAAGAAGCACAGCTATTTATCTGAAATTGAGGAAATAAGTTTTTAAAAATGATGTATTGGTACATAGATGCAACATGAGATAGTAAACAAACACACAGAAATATGAAAGACAAGTATGTAAATCATGAGAAAAAGACTTTTTTTTATTAAAAAAAAAGGTATTTTAATTACTATTTCATTATCAAACAATTACAACATTTTACCTCCATATGCACTAAACAAGAAAAAAGTCAAAAAGGACATTCAAGGCTTGTCTGAATAAGAGTCCAGGCAACATTCTTCACTACAAACTCCCAGTATCCTCTTAAAATTTAACAAATCCTCATATTGTGATTATTATTTTGGGGTGGAGGTATCCCCATGAAAAAGTGCAACCAAGGTGAAACATGGCTAAGTGTTTAATTAATTTACTCCACAGCCAAAATGGAATACTTGGGTAAGGTAACTGTATCATGAACATACACCTATTTTAAATCCAAAGGCCAAAATCATCATGCAAGCAAGGTGAGGGTTTTCCATATTTTCTTGTTTAAAGTAGGAGTCAAGGAATCTTTCCATGAGAGAGCTGAAGTCCCAGCCTTAAAAAATAAATTCCTATAAATAAACCTTTTCATGCTTGCAATAATTGAGGACCAATATAAAGATGTAACCAGATTGCTAATGTAATGCCAATCCCTGGCAAGGAAAAAGCGTAATCCAAGTGGACAAAAGGAGTAATCTAAGCAGAAAAAGTGTAATCCATATATAATAAAATTCAATGCACATATGTACAAAACATGCATATTTTCCGCACTTTTGGCATGAGGAAGCATCCGTTTGAACAAAGGACCAAAATTGTATTATACCACAAGTTGTAGTCAGTATTCTGTTAAGAGCTTGGTAAATAACTCCCCTGCATTTATAAAATTTGTTGCGCCACAATTTAGTTCTGCTGTAAAAAAGAAGTTACCTTAGTATTGGAGTTAGCAAAACGAGCTACTTCAAGGCATCTTTGTTTTACACTATGACCAATATTAAAATCCTTTCCACACAGACTGCAATGGGCGTGAAGCTACCCTAGAATGGCACTGTATTGTGTTATTCATGTATTCATCTCTGTGTCGTTTTTTGCCATTTTTCTTTTTCTTTCTAATTCATCTGTGAAATCACTTGAGAAACATTTTTGCTGTAACATACACATTGACTAAAATAAACAGAACAACTTTTACTGACAAATTCATACAGAATGGTTCTATACCTCACGTTATTTTTAACAAAGAATATGTGAGTAAAAATGAAAAATTAGAAAACCAGTCTGTTACGTCCTAAGCCAGACAGCTGCTATAAATAGAAACAAAGGTCTTCTTGGAAATAGAGCACAAGCTATAAATAGAACACAACACTAAGAAAGTCACAGCTAGTCTACAGACAAGTGTACTTTTATGTCAGAGTTACTCAGAAGCCGTCTTTTCTAAAATACATTTTGTTCGATTATTGGGAGGTTAATAAAAATGAGAAAACAAATTAATTTTTTGGAAGGGGATATACAGAAAAAGCATAATTCAAGTACATTTATGCATAAGGCGTGATTTAGTAATAAAAAGGATAATGATTACGCCAAAAGCGTAATGGTGGGCATGTAATCTAATGCTCATTAATTGTAGAATATTTAGCATTATTAAAAAAGAATGAAAACTTTGATTATTATGATTATTAACTCTATAAAAATTCTCATTGGATTTACCTTGTCACTCTTTATTTTTGGTTGCATCTATAAGGAATCAAGGAGGAGATTAAAGTTCCTCTTCTATTTTAATTTTTTGGATAAGCTGAATTCTATTTCAGATGAATAAATTTGCCAAAACACGGTCAGAAGCAAAAAATTACCACACTGCATTCAAAATCGATTTCATGTTTCATCAAAACAACATACTCACTTTTCTTCTTCAAGATAAAAACCTCTCCACTGCAGGTTCATAATCAAAATCCTTAAGCTCTGGACCTTCCTCCATGACTCTCATCAATTTTGTTAGTGTCCTGTTTTAAGTACTCATAACTAATTCTCCTTCATACGATTATGTGACAAGGAACTTTTTCACAAGCCTATTACACTTAGATGAAACCAGCAATATTTCAGCTAAAACAGTAATGTCTGGAAACATGTTTAAGTACATCCTACACATTGACAAGCAAGTATCCTCTAAATTCATCTCAAAAAATTATTGCACTACAACACTGAATTGGAAGAAATCACCCTCCATTCTTTCACTTTTACCTAAATCTTTTAACTGTTCATCCTACAAATCTTGCAGTCTCTTTGTCATTCTGTTTTCTTTATCAAAATTATATAGTTTCAGTCAGCTAGTCTTTTGAGTGTAGCCTTGTTTTGGTATCAGAGAAAGCATACATAAAGTTCTCATCAGAAAGCACATATAAACACTCGAAAACACAGGTATATCTCTACATATGATGCAAAAGCAATAGATTTTATGATAATTAGGATGGATATATTATTTCTTTGACAAATAAAATAAATTCTTTTTATTGTAGGAAAATTCAAAGTCCTAAAATCTAGGCACTATATTTCTAAATATGCTAAATGATAAAATGTGTGTGTGTGTGTGTGTGTGTGTGTGTGTGTGTGTGTGTGTGTAGGGTGGGAGTTTATAGTGATGTCTAGCACTGGGGCATCATGTCCCATCCAGCTACATTATCCTGACACCTTGCCAACCGATCCTAACACTAACCTCTTAATGCTGAGCACCAAGGGAGGCAACTGGGGATCGAACCCATGACCTCCTACATTAGAGGTGGACACTCCAAAGACTAGTGGTCCGATAAAATGTAGGTGTTCCAAATATTGTAAAAGGATTTAAAATACAATAGATTAAATTGTGCTGAATGAATTATAGTTTTGATCAAAGTGATGATAAGGCACCATAAATCGATAGATAGGTGTCTTAATCTACTTATCAAATAAGATCTGATCCATTTCCTAATCTCTTTATGTTCACATAGACTCCGTTAATCAAGACACTAAACAAGCACTCTGTAGTAACAAAACAAACAAAAAGCTTTCAGTGAAAAAAAAAGGTGTGCATACCATGGACACCAGGGTTGAAATTTTCATGCTTTCAAATTTTAAAATAGAAATATTTTTTGCAGATTTCAGCATTTAAGAAAAACTTGTAAAAAGATGGATAAATAGAAACCTAAATGCAACTTGAATTTACAATCAGTGTGAAAATATTTTTTAGCTTTAAGTCATATGCTAAACAATATTGTTTTCCACTGGACAGAAACTAAATTAAAACTTTTATGAAAAAGTACTACCACAGAAAATGATGTTATAGAGCCTAGCAATTTGAATGACAATGGATAAATGGAGAAGACATGAAATCAGAAAAGCAAGACCAATTATCAAAGCAGACAAGACCAATTATCCAAGCGAGCAAAATGAAGAGCAGAAAGCATACAATTTCATGAACAGTTGAGTTCACCTAACAGGAAATAAAAATGTCAGAAAACAAAATTAGTTTAAAGAAACTAACAAAATGAATTGCAATATTTTGTGGGCAGTCCACTAAAGTATGTAATTTTACCAAAATCTGACTTTACAATCTTAATTAACTTGCCTTTTGTGATTCCAAATCCTGTGTAACCATTTCATCGCCTGAATCATAACCATGAATAGCAGCTATTTCTTTACACTGAAAATATAGAGTAAATATAATTCAAACAGAAGTCACATTTTCTAGGTGTCATCAATGTCTAGCTTTTAAAAATGATCTACAAACTATAACAAAACCAACTCAGAGATTATTTCAAACTTAAAAAGTTTTAAATGTAGAGTTCTCAAAGAAAGCTTCACCCAGCAGTTCTTAAATGTTTTTTTTTTTTTACAAAGCCCACAACACAGACTCTGCAGCTCCAAATATTTGAAAGATTAGAAAGATGAGGATCTAAAATAATGGCCAGACCCATATAGAACTTAAGTGTGTTAGACATGGCTGCCCTATAGTTTTTAGTAGTAGAAGCTAATATTATCTGTCATGGGACAGGAGGAAGAGAAAATAGTTTGCTAGAGAGGTATGCCTATAATTAACAGGTTTCCTACTTCACCAATTAGAAATGATTCTCCACTTTGCATCATAGACCTTGGACATAGACTGACTCCTGCCCTACATAATACAGTTGGCAACCTTGCTTGAAAAACTATAAACACTTTATCCCTGTGTGAATTATTTTGATATACCCTAGATGCAGAATGTATGAAAAGCATGGGTAAATTAAAGCATACGAGGTCTCACTGTAATGTCAGTCTGGTTCTCTGACCATCTCCTGTTAATAAAAAAAAAACCTAATTTAAATAACACACAATACACCAGGTTCAATAGACATTTTATTGTACATATAAAATAATCTTTTTGGCATAATGGAGGCAAATCCTGTCACAGCACACTGCACCAGCCCAGCTCTGAATTGTTTTAAAGGATACCTCAGGTCAGGAAGCATGTTGGAGTTTGTAGGGTTGTTAAAATTGTCCGATACCTGCAAGTGTTGGGCCGCAAGGGGCTGACAGGAGGTATATACTGACGATGGTCTGATACCTGCATGTTGAACCGCCAGGGGCTGACAGGAGTTATATAGGGACAATGACAACCAAAACACGACAAGTCCGATCCGAGAATGCTATGATACCAAACATCAGCCAATACTCCATACATGCACCACAGGAAGCAGGTATGAAGTATATGGGCATAATAGTGGAGTACATTTAAGTACTGACACAAATTGGGGTTCAAAGCAAAGTTTTTTGAATGAATGAAACTTAGCAATTTAAAGGATACCTCAGGACAGGAAGCATGTTGGAGTTTGTAGGGTTGTTAAAATTGTCCGATACCTGCAAGTGTTGGGCCACAAGGGGCTGACAGGAGGTATATACTGACGATGGTCTGATACCTGCATGTTGAACCGCCAGGGGCTGACAGGAGTTATATAGGGACAATGACAACCGAAACACGACAAGTCCGATCCGAGGATGCTATGATACCAAACATCAGCCGATACTCCATACATGCACCACAGGAAGCAGGTATGAAGTATATGGGCATAATAGTGGAGTACACTTAAGTACTGACACAAATTCATTTCTACGTAAAGTTTTTTAAATGCATGAAAACTTGGAAATGTTGCTGTTTTTTAAAGTGCTGAAAACCTTGTTCAAAAGTCGAGTCATGAATGCTTGAAGTTGGGCAATGCACCAAAAAACAGAACTAAAACAGTATGCTATGCAAGAAATGCCCCAAATAAATGAGATGGTGGACCTGAGGACAGGAGACATGTTGGAGTATGTAGGGTTGTGAAGAGTGTCCGACACCAACCGAAAATTGACAAGTCCTATCCTGAGGATGTTAAAAAAAACAAATTACATGGTGGAAGGTGGGGAGGCAGGTGGTTCTTCCAGTCAAGCAAATTTTGGGATATTACTGCAATAATATTTTCATGTTTTGGTTATTATTCCATAATTCCATAATTTAACAACCATTTAAATAAAACTTTTGGTTGAATCAAAAAGGTTGGCAGGCCTTTCAGTGTCAAAGTGATATAAAATTCAGGAACCTGATAGGTATTTGATTTCAGTGCAGGATTGAGACATTCTTGGTCAGGATTTAATCTCTTTTCCTCCTCCTTTTTCTCTTTTTCCTCAGTTGCATCTGAGTCTGAGTTAAAGTGATCAATGTTGAAATTACTTTGCTGAGAAATAACTGATAACTTTTTCCTGCCTCTCTCTTGATAATGTCTTTCTCTTGCAATCTTTCTTCTTTTTGATAGCATAGCTGGCTCACATGGTTCTTCTGCAATGTCACTGCTTTCACTTTCACTCCAAGCAATGCTCTTATCTGAAAATAAAAAAGAACTTGATCAAATTTGATCAGGCAGGAGTTGAGGATATAGAGATTAGGCTCACTAACGTGCTGCTAAATTGTGTATCCAAATGTTAGCACATATAAGTAATGTGCTGCAAGAGAAATTTAGATTTCCAACCAGTCATGAAAGTAAAGAAAGACAATTCTTCATATCTTCTAATCAAACATTTGGCTGTGAATTATATTTTTTATTGTGGGTTGGGAGATAGGAAAAGAGGGGTCCAAGATTTCAGTCTCCTGGTCCCAACTTCAGACAAACATGTCCTGAATGTATCCTAATCAAAAGTATAATTTGTCTCTGTGGTACTTTGACCAAACTGATTTAGATCATACGAGAGGAAGTGTCAAATCTGGGCCAGAGATACAATTCTACAAGTACACTGTTGTTGTGGCCCTGAAATAACAGGTTTCAAACATTTAGGCATTTTAAATGTAAACATGTAAAGTCGTTACAAATGAGGGATATATTAGAAATACCTCCATAAATTTAAAATAAATACAGAGGTTGACATAAAAAGAGTGACTTAACAAAAATTGATATACAGAGACAGTCTCTACTTGAATGTGATAAATCATATATGTTTTGGCTAGAGTCTGGTGGCTTTACTGATGTGAAACTTGGTCCATCGGTAAAACTTTTAAACTAAAAGGCAGTGACTACTGTTTCACCTGAAGGTCTAGAAATGATCAATCTCCAATCCTGTATTTTTCAACATTTCCTTTCCCTATAAACTTTGAAGAATCCTGATGTATTCCAGAAGGTAATAATACAACTTTTCATAACTACAAATGGCATGCCACCCATAATAAATTCTGCCAAACTGACTGAAATGCAATAGATAACCAATTTCAATGAATCATGAAGTATATGTCACAGTAACCAATTTGATTAAAGGCCACATTCACCAACTTTTGATCAGGTCAACAAAAATATGCATGTTTCTGATAACACTTTTTAAAAAATTGTAGGCAGGCTTTCATTAACTTGTTAAGTATGCCAAAATTCATATTTTTATGAATATAGAATATGGTGTGTGTGTGTGTGCATCTCTCTCTCTCTCTCTTTATATTCCTATTCCCTTATTGCACACATAATAAAAATGTTTTCCTGTTTTACACAATCCATGGTGAGGTATTTTCTACAAATCCATGGCAAGGTATTTCCTAACTGAACAGTGGTTTCTTAGTGCTTAAAGTGTACTGACCATATAAAAGAGAAAAATGATTATATTTTTCATGCTCAAATCAATCTGTAAAGGTAACTTTAAATTGGCTAACATCTTCATCTTATTTTATTAATTTAACGAAGCCACAATATTGCATAGACAATTTATGTTGTGCTAGATTGCCATTTTTACAGCTGTCCATTTATTCTGTTTAGGTATGGATCAGGGCCATGTTGATATCTGTACTAAATTCAATCATCAGGAAAGATTAATAAAGAATGTGCCTTTGGGGTAGAGGGTAAGATAATTTTGCTTTGAATACATATCTTTCAAGTTTTACATTACAATTTCTTTTCCATGCACTAGTCTAAGCTTGAAGTGAAAATTTTCCATCTCCAATTAATATCTTGATGTCTACACCAAACAACAACACAGTTCCAGCCCAATGCCCAAGTCATTTCCATTCATTTGAAATATTACCTTTTTTGGACTTTGATTATGACTAAGGGCAATAAGTGTGGTGAGGGAGGAGGGAATCCAGTAATAAACACAGCATGTTTCCTAAGCATGTTTAAAATTAGTTTTAGCCCTTCCCCCTTGTCTGAAGGTACTGCCAAGACAGTATCAAGAAAAACTTATCACCACTTCCTGGATCGATGCTACTGCATACTGGTAGGGGTCTAGTTGAAAATTTGTTGATAAAACACAAATGGATCAAATGAACACTTGCTCACACTCTGTTGTGTCATTTAACTGGGGCAGAATAAGAAGAAAGTGGAACAAGAATGCCAAAAGGCAACTTCCATATAAACTAAAGTGGAATGATTAAGAAAGGTCCTAGATGATTTAATAACCTAAACCTCAAGGATCTGATACCCCTAAAAAAAACCTCTTTCAATAAGACTGAATCTAACTAATCTGCCTTGAGATGATGACTAATGAGATGCCAGAAGTATACAGGCATGGGACGAAGAGACATTCCCTACCATTCTTTACCTTTGTTTAAGCTTAGAAATGCAAGGCCCTGACTGGGTACAGAAGTCTTTCTTGACCCAAGGTAGTCATACAGAATTTAAAAATTAGATAGCCTGAAAAAAGTATTATCTAATGTTCCTGAAAGAAGACATGCACCCAACAACAAAATGAGGAATTTTCATTTTTAAGTTCTTAAGAGACACTATAAAATTCTTAGTATCCATCCACAAATGATTCCAGGTGAAATGCATAGAACAGCAGCAGCACATTATGCACTGACAGATCAGAGTCAATATTATTTGCAGTCACATGCATCTTACTATGCAAGAAAATAAGGTACTATCTTCCTTTGATACAATAAGTATCAAACATCAGCAATGTGACATCTGATTTGACAACTTACAGGTCAACTGATTAGGTTTGGGTTTCTTTGCCACATTTATGAACATACTATATCATGCAGAAGAATAGCAGCCAGGTGCCTTTCCAAAGATGTATCGGGGCAGACAACCCTGGTTAACTAGGTGAGCATCAAACCCCAAACCCTAGAATTATGAATCTGATGCTATATTAGTTATGCTACAATGGCTCCCTTATGGGTCAATTGATTTGCAATATGGAACTGCTAGCAAGAGCACTGACCTAGCTAATTAATCTTCCTACCTCAAGTTATATTTGCTTAACAAGACTAACAAAGATCTGGTTTTAAATACAAGTCAAAAAACTAAAACAATATGGGAGTGGGTTAGAGTGGCATGAAACTCCAATTTCATCATTTACATGTTAATGCAAATGTGCCTGCAAAAATTACACTTTCCTTCTTTAAGTGGTGTTTGTTTAATTGTGCTTACAATGGTTAAGACAAACAAGTATATGGTGAAAAGTGTGAAAATTATTTAAGCATAATTTGTAATCAGAAACTTAATCAGGTCAAGTTATCTATATATATCCAATTTGATTAAACTCAGTCGTTTGTTTAAATATCTTGCTTACAAGATAAGTGTCAACATTATTTTACCTCAAAATGAAAACATACTCTAAAGTGTACAAAAATGTTTTTTTCCTTAAATTGGTAAAATAATGCCATATTCATTAAAACCAAATCACTTGGAATCATTCAAGATAAATACCCAACATTGTTTGGTTTACTCAATAGCTTTTGAGATACATTGTTCACAAAGTGTAAAATGTATTTTGTCAGCAGTGTCCCTAAAGTTCAAAATGGAGTAAAAATTTAAAAAAAAAACCTGATAAAATAACTTGAATATCTGTGTATTTACATATAAATACAAATACACCTAAAAGGTTTCATTTGTCGATCTTAAGTACGTTTTGCATAACCATGCTTACATGGTTTTCAGTCCAAAAGTTCAAAAATCTGAAACAAATTTGCAATAATCTGAAAAGTAAGATCAGTTACCAAAACTAAAAAGGTCTTTAAGTCCACTACAGGAATGTAGCTATCTAATTCGGATGCCTGGCTCTAGTGGTTATGGACCAATTCTCGCTGCGTACCAACTGTCGTCATAATCATAACTCTGTTAATAATATTATCCTTATGCTTATTTTTGATCGTGCTTTTTAGCTATAATCACTCTTTTTATTTTTTTAAAACAGAAACCAAAACTTGGTGTGCGGTCGCGAGTTATTATTAATATGGTAACAATTGGCACACTGCGAAAATTGGTCTATAACCAGTATAGTTTTTGAGATCTTGATGAAAGAGACAGACTGACAAAGTGCATAACCAGAAAAATATTGCAAATAAAAGTTTTGTTGTACCAATTTCACTTTCTGATCCTTCATCTTCTGAAAAATCAACATCATGATCTGGGAAAGATTTCCATATCTGAACATATCCTTTGTCTTGGCTTGTTGAATAATGGGTCTTAGTATAGGGATCTGTGAACCCCTCTTGACATCTTGTCCATTCAGAAGATTTGTATCCTTGGTTAACAGATGAGGAACCTGTTTCTCTGTATGGAGACACAAGTGGGGCAGGTCCTGTGCTATCAATGTCAGCATGTAACTGCAAAAATTATGAATTTAAGATCAAAACATTTTTCTATCATCTTTTAGGATAATGTGACACAAAGATATATAAACATGTGGAAGAGAGAAAGAGTGAAGTATATCTAACAAGTGCAAACGAATTCTTTGATATTGGAATATTTTGATGAGGGACTCAGTTTTGATACTGGATCTGTTAGGTGTCTAGACTTGTTCAAAAGTAACGAAAAAAAGAGTGAATCCAACAAGCTTTGTAAATTTAACAAAAAAATTTATTTTCCTAGAAAACAAGGTAAAAATATGAAAAGAACTTACGGTTAATGAATCTAATGCAACAGTCAATCATAGAATTTAAAAATATGTCCTGTCACTAAAAATATGACATCTTCTATATCCTTTTTTATAATGTTGTATTAACAGTTCCTTGTTGAATCACTTAAGTTAACATTCCAGAATAATTTCCAATAAATGTCTTTGTCCAAGAATTTTGATGAGCACTAGATATTTCCAAGAAAATAAATTATTTTAAACAAAAATTTCAACTTGAACTGGTCACAACACAAAATACTTTTGAGCTCTGAAGATATGATTTACAACAGAATTGAATCACTATAAAATGCTAGTTTTAAACTCAATTTTTAGATCACATGATGGGGTCACATTGTCACTTAATTTGAATGGCAGAGCAACAGCATAGGCCAGCTGACATGTATTCTATAGATGAATATGATTCTACTGAATGAATCTTACAAAAAGATTCATTAATAAAAATATAAAATTTGTTTACAACAGAGTTGACACACAAGCCAAACATGACCTTGATTAAGACCAATGATTTTCACTCTTGGATAGGAATAAAAAAAGTTTTTTTACCAAATCTGAATCAAGGTCAGGAACTAGGTCAGCTAAAATACAATATAGAAGACTAGTTATTTACTCAACTGAACTAAATTTTCTGGCAAAAAAGTCAAATCTAGTGAATAAAGTCATCAACACAATAATGTGATGAAATAAAAAAAACAACAAAATTTGAAACACACAAGTAATTAAATTACATATATGTAACACTTACCCCCATAAAGGAAAAGAAAATTTTATAAAATAAAGCTTTCTTTTTACAGTATGTTAATTACACATGAGCTAAAAAATTACAAAAAAAGAGCTCTTATGGAATTATACAAAGTGTACATGAAATAATATTTCTATATATGGTAATGTAATGTGATTATGATTTTTAACGTAGCTTCAAAAAATTTGCAGTTAAAATGCTATGATGTTGGCAATGTGGCAGTTTATAGTGATGTCTAGTACTGGAACAGCATGCTGTAGACATGGTCAGCCTGGTGTCACATTATCTTAACACCAAGCTGACCAGTCCTAACACTAACCTCTTAATGCTGAGCATCAAGCGAGGCAGCTGTTAATACCATTTTTGTAAGTCTTTGGTATGACTCAACCAGGGATTGAACCCACCACTTCCTGAGAAGGTCAAATTTAGAGACATTTTTGACATTTCCTATTTTATGAAAACAGTAATCAGATCTTGGTAATGGAAATAAATCTGTTTTAGTCACACTGTTCACCTTCCTATAATCAGTGCACATAAGGAAAGTTTTATCCGGTTTCAGAACAAGTATACATGGTGAACTCCAATCACTTGTACTGGACTATATGAAATCATTCTCCAACAAACTTTCCTTATTTAAGTATTCCTGTTTTCGAGGATTCATCCTGTATGGGTGTTGTTTCACAGATTTAAAGTTCACAATTTCAACATCATGAAAAATTTTGTTTGTCCTCGTAGGAACATCTAAAAATACATGCTCAAACAATAACTGTTTAACTTCATTTCTTTCTTGTGGTTGTAAATGTAAAAATTTATGGCCAGATTATTCATAATTTCTGAATTCTGAAAATTTGTCACTCCAAAATCAGTAGAGTCTGATTGAATTCCTTCACTTACGTCCCTTTGTGAGTGGGACTTGTTCAACTAAATTAAATGATTTCTCTCTCTCAATATACTCCTTCAACATGATTATGTGGCAAAGTTGTTTTTGTTTTTGCCTTACAGGAGTATTTATGATGTAATTTAAATCAAAGAAGTTTTCCCATCATTTGACAAGTATGACAAGATCTACATTATTTACAAACATCACTTTTGATTTTTGGCCAATAAAAGTGAGTCAAAGAAGAGGGACCTAGTGTGGAGGAATATGATCCAAAGCCATGCATAAAAAAATTTTGTGAAATGCAACATAGAAGAAAATGAACTATATTGTAGTTTAGAATGAGATATTTGTACATGTCAATTTTAATACATACTTTTTTATTTTTAAAGAATAATAAATAAATACCAATAAATAAAACAAAGTTTTGTCTGTTTATTCCTGGCATTTTAACAGATATTCTGCCACTTTAACATGCTTCTGGGACGGGACAGCAACTTTTGCTGCTGGGACTCCTATTTTTGCTAAGTAAGGAGTCCTGGACTCCCAAGTTTTAAAATCCTGTGAAAATCTATAAAGCAATGTCTTGTAGCACCGCGATATTTTTGCTTTTTAGGCGTAGATGCAATCTCTTTAACGTGTTCCGCCATTTATACTGTCGTACAAAAGCCGGTTTATTTATCCTATACATCCTACTTTCTTCAGCAAAGTCTGCGAACTGTAAACAGGCGTGCTATTTTTAGCAATAAACCGTGTCGGTCGATCTCTACTATATCCGTACCCATCTGCCTCGTTAATTACAAGGACTTACTTTTCTTTTCCTATATTGTTTCCGTGACATAGCCTATTATGTCACTATCTTCACTTCAAGGATTTACTGGGATCAACGACTACAACATAGTAAATGACAATGCCACCTTCTGCTCGCTTTAAAATTGCCGCCAGTATCTTACCGGGGGGGGGGCTTTACATCAAACAGATTTTTCTGACGGGTGAAAAACCATAACAAACGCAGGATATGACGGTGTTAGCGTCTCATTAATGCATGTTTTCATAAACATTTTTGATACAGTAGATCTGATAGTGAATATGGGATTCTTCAATTGGATTGGCCTTGGCCTTTTCTGTCAAGCTACACAAAACAGAAAAAGAGTTGAGATTGTAGACTGGAACCTTTACAATATACATAGCTTGTTCCCATTGACTTCCATTAAACATCGGATTGGTGTGCGGCGTATATTTAGGAACGAATGTAGCATGATGTAAATGTATTTTAATTTGTAACTTAAAAAATGTGTCATTTGTGTTTTCTTTTGATTTAAATTGCGTACAATAGTAAATAAATTCTTAACTGGTAACTCAGCCTCCCATAATGCTCAGTGCGGAGTACATGATAATCCGGGGTACCATGCAAATATGTACCCTATAAAGTACTAGAGTCCCATTAACTAATTCGACAGGGTGTCAGGTCAGAAAAAAACTTGTACAAAAAAGGCTCTGTTTAAAAAGTGCCAGTCTAGAAAAAAATTGTAACGGGTCAGAAAGGACCATGACGTAAAAAGCCAGGGTTAAAAAGGACAGTTCAAAACATTGTTCAATAATAATAATAATAATCAGAAGAAGAAGAACAAAAACAACAAGAAGAAGAAAAAGTACACATAGTTTCCCTCTTATGAGATTTTATTTTCAAGAATACCCATATCTACTCACTTCTTAGTAAATGGTATTATTTACGTATATTTCTAAAACATTAAGATGCAAAAAGTTAAGCACTGGTCAGTGAGGATTAACACCAAGAATCGAGGAAACCAATCATAGTAAAATCAGACATTTGCAGATTATACAGATTTCAGTACCGGTCTCGGGAAACAAATCATTGATCGCATTATACCTTTTCACACTTCTTTTATCTGTTTTCTGTTTCAAACTTTTTTTTCTGATATGTTTTAAAACTTTGATAATACTAACTGAAATTCGGATATAAGTCTCTGCAATTAAAACTCTTTCCCATGCTTCCAGTCTCAAATGAGCTTGATGTGTCATATGATTTTAACAGCTTTTGTAACGATTACTAAGACATTCATAACTGAACAACCTCATGCGATCATCAGTAAACTCGATATATAATATACTTGTGCCTCTTTTTTTTCTTCACTCATTTGTTTATACTTCTTTTCCATTTCATATATCTTTTAGTGAATTTTCCTTATTTTCCTTAACTTCTACATGGATAAAGTATGTATCTTTCAAATTACTGTTCGTATGGAAACATTTTTACCTTTTACCTAAAGAAGATTTTGAAAATACCGACCTTGGCCTACATGCTTATACGATGAAAGCATTATCATATTGTTTCAACATACGTAATTTGTGTTTTAAATTTTTCACATGTCTAAAATTAGGGTGTGGGTTTGCACAGAGAAAATATGTGCTGTTGGATGAATGTGCAATATTCATAGATTTCACATTATGATTTTAGGATTTTTACAGTGTAAAGAAGTTTGATTGCTTTCATGTAATTTTCTTACAGATGTTACATTACTGTAACAGTTGTCAATACAATATTACAGCAATCTGCAATAAAAAATGGTTTAATATATATTATTAAATCTTTATGTTTGAACTTTGCTTTACGCATACAGTTCAACAAAAGGACTTGTCTTTACGCATGTATTTAAGATTGGTGTGTGATTGTTTTGTTTCCTTTTCTGAATGTCCAATAAAATTGTTTGTTCCTCTGAGACTTTCTGACAGCCACATATTTAATAACGAGTTGTAACATTGTGTTTTAACATCCTTGTCAATCCAACTTTTATTTACGTCTTTTGATCTGCACTAAGAAAACAAAGGTGTAGAAATGTGTGCAGCATATTAGTAATGTTCGCATATATAATACACTAAAAACAAACATCGTTAAATTATTTACATTATTCATTCAGCTATGATTATCAAATTAAAATTTACAATAGAGCAATCAGCACATTTCCCTAATAAATTCATTTCATGACCATTTTGTATAAATAAATATATTTAATTGTATTAGTAAAAATAAAAACTGAAATGATTATAGCCGACTCAACCATAACCAAAAATCACAAAGAACTCTTAATTCTCTTTCAATTCTGGCTTGATCTTCATTGCAACCACAACGGTTCCTACAAGACACAAAGCAATGTCTATTTAAAGCCTAAATAATAATCAATACGCATGTATGAACTATATTGAATGTACGATAAACATGAAAAGAGTGCACAGTCTTCGCAAATGAAAATATTTATTCATCATTAATGTAATCTCCATTATTTAATTAAGGCATTACCATGACAAAGTTGGCATGCATAAGCCACACGTGGATTACACTAACTCGTATTCATTCTTTATATGTTATAATAAAGATATTATTGATTCGCATTACTTCAGATGTTTGTTTTCACAATTGTGTTTTGCCTTCTTTTAACTTTATCATATTCAGTAACTTTCTTTCTTTTCTTCTTTGTTCATTTTACATAGACATTTTACATGCCACAATTAATTTCATGATCACTAACAAACAATTGTGACATGCTGCACAATAATACTTTAATGCAAATTATTTATAGATATTTCACAACAAAACATAAGGTTGTAATATTTATGATTAATTACTTTTAGTATATATAAAAGTAGTAATTGTTAATTAATAATTGGGCCTTTTTTTTGTGGACCGGGACGTTCGATGCACAAGTCCGTTTTGACTACGTGTCTTTTTCGGTACCGGCCAGTTTGATCCTGATCCTTTTGGTAGGAAGTAACCAGTCAAAGATAGAACCTACCGCCATTAGTTTACTTTCTCAAAAGGCATGCACATGAACTAAACAGTTATCTTGCTTTTCATTTTTTGTGCGAACTAACATATACAGTTAACATAAATCAGAATAAAGACTTATTTTTAGTTCTTCATTTCAAAAAAAGTAAAGAATGAATCATCAGGATAGTCCAAGTTCAACCCTGGAATCGTCGAGCGATACAAGTCGGCTCTTGAAAGAACTGATGGATTTGCAAAAATCGACTGGTAAAATATTTCGACTTTTGAATGTACACTGTTCAAAATGTATCACCATGTTTATATTTCGATGAAACTGGTTATTTCCTTGTATATTAGTTGCATATATGTGTAGACGACTGTCATATTTTCGTTGCAAACTGCTTCAAGCCGGCGATAGTTGTAATATGGTACATTTGTAATATGGTACAATTTCTTCATGTATTTTGACCCAGGTTATTTTGTATTGGCAGTTTAACGTTAATCTTATGTCAGAGAAAATTATGTGTGAGCTGGGCGTTGTACAAAAAGAAGCAAACAACACCCGCAGGTAGTGGAGTTTATTTTCCACCAGGAAAGCATACAATTAAAAAGACATCACCCCCGCCCAACCTACAACGAAACAAAACGAATACTTAAACATACATTACTAAAATAGAAACAGAGCAAATACATAACTATATCAGGGCTCGAATTTAACAAAAATTTCTTTGTAGCCAGAAGGACTATAGTCCGAAAATACATCCCCTTTTGGTTTGTACCCCCCTACAGATTTTAATAACGGAAATATTTAATTTGATAAAAAGTGCAAGGAACTTAGTCAAGTCATTCATTGATTTATATTTTCTAACCTAAATGTGAGAAGGATTGCCATGACACCGTCATCGCCTGCGTGTTTCATGCTTAATGGAAGTTTTCAATGTAATAGACTGACATGCTTGAGAACCATTTCTAGTTTCTGGACCAGTCCATTTTCAGCAAAGGGGCGCATGCACAACTAAATATGTACATACATATGTCGTCTGCTTCCGATATTTAGTGTCAAATCAAGCAAAGAAAAAGAATGACAACAAATTTGCCTTTCACATGAATTTAACAACCAGTTTCATTAATATGTTCATGTGTGCAAAGAAATATAATTCCAAAGTCAAAGTTATTGAAATTTACGGAATTATCCGGCAGTTACCTAATAGGATCAATTACGTCATTATGTTGTTTGATGGAAATAAACTACCCAGTGTATGTACTATGGCGCTGTGTTAGTATGGAAAGTCCGTTAAGCATGAAAGGTGCAAGGGGATGCCAGTACTAGTACCATTCAAGTGACTGTCAGATTAGAAATTATAAATCAATGATTCAGTTGACTATGTTCTGTGCACTTTTTATCACATTAAACTTTTTAGTTATTGAAATCGGTACAAACCAACAGGGATGTATTTTAGGACTATAGTATGCTGAGAAATTTACTGGTCCTGCCAAATCTTTACTAGTCTAAAACAATATTGCACACTTGTATTGAGATGAACAACGATATTATTTATAAATAATATCATATGAAACCCAGAATTACAGAATTATCCTGCTTCAAATCATCAGTCAGTCAAGTCATATTTCTTGTTTCTCAAGAATATCTGGGTCTATTTCCAGAAAAGGATCTAGGTCTCCTTTCTCATCCTCCACCTGCACTCTGGGTCCATATGGGGTTTGTTCAGGTCTCCTTACCTATCTCCCTGAAACATTCCACAAATGTACTGCTGGTGATGGATAATTTGTTTGAATGTCATTTGTATGCAACATTATAAAGAGTAGGTCCGACAGAACCCAAGGTCTCAAACATCATCTCCATTCACTACTCAACATTTGTATCTCAGGAAAACCTTTCTCAGCATCAGCAAAGTAGGCAGGGATTGTTAGGATAAGGTCAATCAATGCCATAATATTCTTTCAGTCAGCAGCACATCATTTTACAACTGTGGATCAAGTAAAAGCATAGATGTCTTTGCAAGATAACAGAATAGATTAAGAAAATTATAATCTGAATAAATATACATCAAGAAAAATGTAATGTCAATGCTTATATAATGTTGATATTAATTTTTTGAAAGCTTTTCTTACATGGTTATCGTTTAAAATCAATATACTGTGCTAAATAAAGAATTTTAACAAATCTGGCGTCAGTGATGTTTCCTGTATTTTTTTATAAATATTTGAATATATACCTTCTTTGCTGTAGATTAGAGTTTTAAAATTGTCACATTCCAATTCCACTAAATTAGCATCTACACTTGCACCTACGAAGAACTTACCAGAAAATGCTCCACCAAAATAGGTTTTTGCCTTTCACTTCCAGTGATGTAGTGAGTAAATGTAACAACCTGTTTATCAATCCTGTGTCTCCAACATCAACTCCTTTCATTTCATCCAGCTAACACATCCATGCAATATAATTGAATGGTCTTCGGTTCTTTACCATAGCCACTTTCACCAGTTGTCACCTGAGAGCAACATTGTTTTGGCAGGCAAAATTTGCATGTTTCGGAACATGTAACTTCAGTTTAGTGCAACACAGAAAAGTCAATTGTAGCTTGATGAATAGTAAAATATCTCAGGAGTAAAATAAGTCATAGATTATGGCCATATGCCTTCAACAACCAAAATAGCAGAAGGAAATTGAGAGTCTTGGGTAAAACAAAATATTTGGAAATTACTGAACTTGTCTCTTATACAGTATGATAGTGTCCTATGTCAGAATGGGTCTTGAGGGTAATCCAATATATTTTTGTCACTCTTTATGATTGCTTTCCTTCAGATTATTGGGTGTTGTTTTTTTTTTCTCAGCATCAAGCTTGCGTCGAGCACCTATGGTTTAACACATTTCGTTAAATCTTCCCAAGATCTTACCGGTGGTCGATTCCTCTGGTGGTATCTACATAGCTGCTTTTCTCTGTTTTTTTTTGTGTTGACCAAGCTTTCATGTGTGTTTACTGATTCAGTTTTAAAGTTCAAACAACCTACAACAAAACTGGATGTTTTCTCTATGTTTGTTTTTTCCTAATTTCGCACACCAGTTATACCACATAACGTTCTTTTCTTCATCATAATTCAGCCATTCACTGTCTTTTGTCCATGTCATCTGAATCGTTCGATTACACTTTTCCTTATCATAAGAATTTTTCCTCTCTTTAATGTCATTTTCATTCAACTTTTGCTTTTTTCTGGTAGCTGAATATGTTCTATAAAATGCCACATTTTGTCTGTCTTATAAGGAGCGAATTGTGTCTTTGGAAATACAAGATGTTACAGTATAGCAGACATGAATTATTTAAAGTAAGAAAATGAATACCAGTGTCCTTTATATAAGAAAGTCAGAGCAAGAAACACCATTTCAAAGCATATGCTTTTGCCCCCCCCATCCCATTATATGGCCTCTCTCTGATAAGGACTTCAGCACTTGTTCTGCATGATCAAAGCAGTGGCTATTTTGAACGCTGTTACAAAATATTAGCTTCAGAAGATGGTGCTAGTTTCAGCTTAGAAAAAGTAAGTTCCCATCAAACAAACCCATCTAATTCGGTGTGTTCTATATAACAGTTCCAATAGCAAAAGTTTGGTAATTGTTCCTGAATAATCCGACAGCAGTATATTGTTAAAATTAATAAGGTGGAACCTTTTCAAATCTTAGATGCCCATGCTCAAAGATTTTAAAGTGTACAGCATTCTGCTTGATATCTCCACATCTGTTCAATTATTTGTCCATTCTTGTAAGGGAAAAAATATAAAATCAGTTCTTATCATCATATAAAAAGTAGTTCTATGGAAAATATGTGTCAATAAAGTTATCTTAATAAATTCATCTGATTTTTATAATTATTTTGATGCAAGTGTAAAAAATATAGTTTTCCGTTTGTGACTGTTGGAGTGTTTGGCTAGCAAGCACCCCCCTCAACCCTACCCCCCCGGTAATCAAACAAACTTGCAAACTTTAATTTCTTCAACTAGCTTTTATGATGATCTTTTATGTGGTATACCGTTTTGTAGTTTGTTACTATAGCTGAGTGAATAAAGTGTGATATGTTATTTTTAATTTAATCATTATCAGACTAATCAGGATCAATTACCTAACTTCCATTGTTAATGATGGTACTATAATTGGTGCTGTTAAGCGAATGCACAAATCGGATGGCTTCTTGTTATAGAAATGCACTTTTTCGAGGCAGATATTGACTTCATCTTCTCATGCTAATATTTTATGACCCTGTTGACAATGGTTACTGCTTTGATTCCACGGGACATCTGCCAAAGTTAAGTCTTTATTGGGGAATGGCGTAAACAAATGTTGACTTTCGATAACCGTAACTTACTAGCCTGTTGGACTATTAACATTATGAAAGTTACTAGTCCGACAGGAAAACTACTAGTATGCAATACTGCAAACAAGACAAATATGATACAATATGATAAACAACCTGCACACTAGTCCTACAATGTAAGATGTATCATGTTATTAGTTTTAGTGCTATATCTTACTACCCAAATAATGGCATTGTATAGCATGTTCCAATGTCAGTTCATATCAAAAGGAATAGCCAGGGTTTCATGAATAACTCACTTGGCAGCCCATGTTGTTGTTGGGCTTAACGCCATTTTTCAGCATACGATAGGCTATTCATGGCGGCCAGTATTAATGGTGGAGGTAGATGCCGGGAAATAACCGGAAAGAACCACCGACCTACGAGAAGCTACTGGCAAGCTTTCTCACATATCCACAGTCGCCAAATCCTAGACTCGAAACCACGAAGACAGAGGTGAGATGGCAGTGATCCATAACGGACAGCACTTTAGACCACTAGGCCACTTGGGGCCCCGCAGCCCATATTGACACTCTTCCACAAATTGATATGTAATTAATATACTTACTGTGCTTTTTTTCTATCCAGGTGGAATGAAAGGTTGACACAAGCAAATGTATGCATTTTTGTGTTCCACTGACATAACATTTAAATTTGTTGAAATGTGAAGGTGGTCAAGGTATACCAAAGTATGTTCAAGTAGGTTCATGTGGGGCTGTTTCTTGAATGAAACAAAATGTTGCATACAGTTCCATTAGGCATATATATTTTTATTCTTTATGTTATATTTGAACTTAATTCGATTTCAGCATTCGGGGCTTTGATCACTTTCCAGCCAACTAAAATCTAGGCCAATGAAACTTGGAAACAGGTCCATTTCTTTTGTGAGAATTTGAATTTATTTGAGACAAGACATCAGCCAGTAAAGTCTAACTAAAACATTGACTTGACTTTGTAGAAAAGCGTCATTATCGGTTGCCAGTTGTGTGAGACATTCCTAAAATTTTACTTGATGTTAGTCAATATCAAAACATACTACCCAGCTACGTTAGGCATTAAGATCCAGACACCAAAAACATATCAGTGTTGAGGTCTGACATGTAGAACTACCTGCACACGAGTATTTCATTATAGCACACCACCATAAGCCTATACGAAACCGATACAAAATAAATAAGATGTCATTCATCCAGAGCCAATATGATGAGTGCTTAGGGCTTTTATTAGGTGCCAGACGCTTAATGTTTTCATTCCCTACATGTGCTTCACCCACTCGCATACTTTCATATGAAAAACAAGCACTGGGGTCACATACTCCCTCTGTAATTGTAAATGTCTTCTGACATTTAAAAAATTTGTGCCTACAATGAAATAAATATTAGAGGAACAAATAATCAGTACAATGTATCATGTCTTCAGAAATAAATAAAAATATTATTCAAAATGTGACAGGTATTCACAAGATTAAAAAGCAACTATTTATAAGAAATATCATCTGAAAGCTTATCCTCTTTCATTCCAAAAGAATGGTTTTCTATTACTAACAGGGTTCCCGCGGGTCATGGAATCCTGGAAAAGTTTTGGAATTTAAAAAAATAAGTTTCAAGGGCCTTGAAAAGTTATGGAATTTGTCAAAATCTTGCAAAGTTTTGGAAAAGTCATGGAATTTGTGACAATAGAGTTAAAGAAATTGATTACTTCAAATTTCATAGAGCACCGATAACCGATTAAATAAAATGATAAAATTACAATCAATAAATGGTTTCAATTCATATAACAAGAGTAAGTTCCCCTAATGAAAGTATCATATGATTTCCAGTGTAATTCACTAAATAAAAGAAAGCAGCTGGAAAGTAATGTGTTATGTTAATATTGTAAATAGGAACACATACAAAGACTACATAGAATCATTTCCTTTTTTCTTTTGAATACAAATTACATTGAACATTGGATTATGATATGAATTACTACATAAAGTCAAAGTGTGCTAGCCCAGGTAAATTTAAAATGTACATATTAAAAATATTTTTGTTAACTTATTTTTTATTTTAGATTGAAAGATGTCATTCTTTATATTTATTTACTTGACAATGCAAGATAGTGCAGTCCTTGAGTTTTATGAAATGCCCCTGGTAAAGTTTTGGAAAAGTCATGGAATTTGTTTTTGTTAATTCTGCAGGAACCCTGTACTAAGTTTTTTTTTTTTTCTGCTGTAGTGGTACTAGCCTGACTGATTTAGAAGGTCAGCCCCAGTGGGATTTGAACCCACCTAATTATCCCCGGAAGACCATAAACCCCAGTAAAATTAGTTCATAATATGGAGGACAAAGTAGAAAATAAATGGAACTACAGGTCTTAAGTTAATTTTGCCCAGCAAAAAATTAAGAAATCAAGAGATTTGAACAAAATGCTGTTTGCAAATTTAGATAAGTATTTTGGGATTAAACGGTAAAATGATGAAGATTTCAATGAGATTCAGAACTGTGCTAAAGTTGATGGAACTGATAGTTCAGATGCATCAGTAGCCAAGTGCAAGAAAGTATGTGATGCCTGGCTTAGTGGAAACTGCAACTTTTGCTGGTGGGACTCCTACATTTACCAAATTAGGAGTTCTGGACTTATAGTTT
The DNA here is from genome assembly GCA_016746295.1 of Potamilus streckersoni. Classification (NCBI taxonomy): domain Eukaryota; kingdom Metazoa; phylum Mollusca; class Bivalvia; order Unionida; family Unionidae; genus Potamilus; species Potamilus streckersoni. The sequence goes on from JAEAOA010001977.1 coordinate 2,438,835, forward strand.
TAAAATCCTATCTGAGACCTCTGACCACACAAAAGTATACTTCTGGCAATGACTTCAATGCCTGAATAGGTGTGCATGTATAGGTAAATGATGTCTTTACAAAAGAACTGTCTTGGACTTTTGCCAGATTAATCTGGTGCAAACAAAGTCAGGATATCTGTTTTAATTTCTATAAAAATGAACATGATACCTTATGTACTTTATGAACACCCAGAAATTATTGTTACACACTAGTGGATTTGCCTGAAATGTGAGATAACATTGCATTTGGTCAAGTCATAACTGGTAAGGACACAATAATGACTCAAAACATCACATAATAATCCCTGAACAGTTTATAGAGATTACCTTGAAATTTGCCTTAAACCTGCCTTTTGGTATACCTGTATAATCACCTGTGGGTGACTAAACTTATTTATAAGCATATTTTCAGAGATCTTAATTTGTTGTTTTTCTTTTACAGAGGTACATAACACATTGGCATGACAAGAAATTATTCCTATTTTAAACATTTTGAATGTTTCTTAGTGTTGAATTCTAATCTTTCTCTTCATTTTGCTTGTGTAAGTGTTAATTTATTGAAAGTGATTTTTTTCAGTTTAAAAAGAACAGATTATAGCTGTTGGAGTTGAAGAAAAAATTAGTTTTGTAGAATAACATTCTAGAATACATTCATTAGCAAAACTGTATGATTTGTACATAATGTGGTCATGAAACCAACAGGTTATCAGATCTAAAGGTCAGAGATCAAGGTTATAGTATGACTAATAAAAACAATGATAATTTTGGATATGTTTAGTTCAGGTTTGTATACCTTAACCAAAGCTCAAGGTCACTGAAACTCAGACGTTTAACTCTGGTGTCAGGTGGTATTGTGGTTGTTGCATAAACAAAGGACTGAAATATGTGTATGTTGTATAATATGCTGTTGTTTAATATCTGTTTTAGTGAAATTGACGTAAATTACATGTCTTGGAATTGATTCTGACATTGATTGTGCCTTTTTTAAAAAAAAAAGTTTGGTTGTCTGAAATATACCTCTTTTTCTGAATTTTCCTAACTTACCCCCCACCATCATACTTTACAATTGTTTACATAAGGGTGCTGGAAGGTTTATGGTTCTTATTAATCAAAATCTTGATTTAGCTAAGAGGGGCATTGGTATACTGGATGGCTTTATATTGAGGCTGCATAGTACTGGTAGTAACCCATTTGTACATACATTACACTGTATACATCTTTTCTCTGTTGATTTTCTTTTCAGCCTCCTCGAGAGCCAGTATTGACAGGAGTCTGACTCACCTACAGGATAGGTAAAGCTACTTTAATTTTATACAACAATAAATAGTTACCCAGTTTTCCTGCAGCCACATTCACCCTCTGCTTTGATTGATCGTGATTAATTGGGCAAAATTGGTACAACTTTAGAAACCTGCAAATTTTATTGAAATGCAAGCAATGTTTTTAGAGTTATCGTATATATTTTTTTCAATATTTTAGTCCTCATTATGGGCCATTGTAAGTTTATGCTCCAATACTAATGTAAGTGTGCAGTGTCAAAAGCCAGACAAGATGGTAGTCCGCATCTGATCACAGGTAAGGACACAGCCACCATTATTATTTGGTGCGACATGATAACTGTGAGTGAAACCATTCACTGATGCTTGAATAGCATCAAGTATGCATGCAAAAAGATTGATTCTCCAACAACAATGGACATCTGTCACCATGTAATATATTTTCTCAAATCTAAGAATGCAATTGGACTAGTTCATCACCATTTTTGTCTCCAAAAAGTGTTAGATGCAGATTTTGTTTGGCTGTTTCTTGTGAAGCCAATCAGTATCTGATTGATTTAGATTGTCATGGAGGGGAGAGCATGCAGCCAGTTAAATTTTGTATAACAAAAATGTTTTTAGCAAGTTTTCAATCTCCAGTCGGCTTGTCTATTTCAGTGATGACCTTTTATCAAGCAATTTTGCACTTTAATATGTTTACTAATTTGATTGTTATTTCTGATATAGAATATGTGGAGATGTGAAGCTTATTAAACATATTTCATTTTCATTCTCCTTTTTTCCCCATATTAGCCATGATCATGATGTGGGCACAGGGTCAGGAGGTGCAACAGAGCCTACACTGGCTGAATTCATGCGAACCATGTATGATGGGACAGTGCCAAGGCAACTTATGTAAGCTTCATTTACTCTACCTACATGCTTGAAATAAGTCAAAATGAAAACAACAAAGATCCCTTATATTCCATATATTGTGCCAGCAGATCAGTGTCTATGTTATTTGTTCTGTTTATTACTCCTAACACACATCTTATGAATTTGTACAATATGTTTGGCAAATACATCATCAGCACCTTCATTGGACTCCCTTTTTGCTTTTAAACTTTTCTTTCCTGTAATGAACTTGATGTAATTTCTTGATGAACAAAACACCCTGGTTTTCATATACACATGATAGTATACTTTGTTACAGTGGTCACCTCATTAATGTGTACAGTTTTGCATGTATCAGATTTTTTTTAATGAAGGACAAATTTATTTTGAATGAAATTTATTTCAGTACACTTCAGGGCACAGATACAGCTAACAGCTTCACTGTTTATGGTCAAGAAGTGGACATAGTATCAAGCAAATTGTCTGGGAGCATGGTCAGTCAAGCTTCATTAACAGGAAGTAACAAGGTATGTTAAGTTTACAAAAAATTGGGTTTCATACATGCTGTATGTATGCATTTATTATTTTAAAAAACTTCTAAATATTTCATTTCCTCCATACTGTGTTTGTCTCATATAGCCATTAGGTAGAGTGAGCTTGGCATGGATATACATCAGGAATGCATAATTCAACATCTGTCAATATTATTTTTTTCAGTTTCTTTTAAACACGGTGAGTCATTTTGGATCGTGCTTGTTAGGAATGCTCATCAGGATATGCTGTACAATAATTACTTACCAGCAGTGTGGTAGGAATGTTTTTTAAGACATCAAAATTTTTGTTAGATGTCTCACTTAGCAACCAGGTGAAAAACATATTTTTGACTTTCTCGAGAAAATCTGGGTCAATTTTGATTAAACATTGTAAGAATGTATGGGCATAACATATCGGAATTATACATCTGGTGGTGCCTATAATAATAGTTTGGTTTCCATAGTAACCATATGGGATGCAAATTTTCAGCAGCTTCAGAATAGTTGCACCAATTTGAATTAAACTAGACGATACTGTTTTGATGGACACGGTCAAAAATCATATTAAGAGTGGCTTCTTTGGCTACAATGTGGAAACCTTATTTTCGACTTATATAACAGCAGAGCTAGTTTTGATCAAACATGGTCTGAGCATTTCTTTATACATGCTCCATGAAAATTGTGTTCATATTGTCTATCACTTATATTGAAATGGCTTTCATAGCGAGCATATGGTAAAACCTGTTTTCTGCTACATCTTCAAAAAGGTTAAGAAAAAATTATTTTCCTTTTACCATTTTAATTATTCCCAAGATTAAAAATAAAAGGAATGCAGGAGATTCTTCTAACACTTTGCATGAAATGATTTTCAAAGTCCAACCAAACCACGTTAAGCCTTTGACCACCTTGATCCCTTGGTCTGTTATCCTTTTCTTTTTCCATTCATTCATGTTTTACTAAAAAAAATCAAATTGATGCATTTTGAATTGTGCAGATGCATTTTGTAGTATACCATAAGGTAGTGTAATGTAAACTGCAATTCATTCAGGGTTAAAGCATAATCTGTAAAACTGCAAAAAAATTAAGTAATTTTTTCTGGCATATGCTCACCTCTATGAGGAGTAATTGGCTGTCAAAGTGGATGCCAATTTCCTTTAAATTCCAATCTTTTGGGTTTGGGAGGGGAGTACCAATCCTATAAGAATTACAGTGGGACTTTCAGCGCTAAAATTCTTAAAATAAAACCCTGATTTAACATATGTAATTGGAGTTAAAATTTTTTTTATAAAATCATGTTGCTGAGAGAGAATGTTATTGCTACTTTTAAAAAGAATGTTATTTACTTGCTAATAATTTTCACTTTTTTAAGTTTTATGATGCAAGCATTTTTAGTTTTGCCCCATAAATTTAATTGTAAACTGTTGCTTTTTAGGTAAAAATTACCCCTGTAGTGAATTATGACTGGGAACACAAATTCTATGTTGGCAGTCTTGTGGCAATCCACAGAAACAACGAGTATGCAGCATATGTTTTGAAAGGTAAGTATGGGTAATAAATTATGTGATGTGCTGTTCATTTTAGTACAAATTTATCATGTACAGTGGAACCTCTCTTATATGGCCACCCTTCTGAACCGAAAAAATGGCCTCCTAAGACTGGTTGCCTTTCCAGAGGGGGGCTAAATTTTTTGCGAGAAGTATATGTATTGTATGTAGTAAAAAAGATACATACTTCAAAGCATTTAATGTCTTCGTTTAAAAGTGAAATTAATTGTTAACATGTTCTTCTTGTCTTAATAATAAACTTATTTCAACTAAATATACATTAATAATTCTTACTATTGATTTAAGTGTGATGTGTGAGCCGGAATTGTTGTCATGTATATACATAATACTCTTTCCATTTGCTCCATTTTCCAACTGCTGCTGAATAATCTCCTTATTGGTTACAATGTTGTTTATTTGAGCCTTTTAACATAAAATTGTTTTATTTGATTCTTTTCTACATAAAATTGTTATGCAAGTCCCCACCCCACCCATTGTAGTTGAGTAGAATAACCAACTTTTTCCTAAATTAATAGTCTCCGTTTACATGATGACATGTTAGTGTTAGGTAATAATTTATTCAGATGTTGCTAACAATGCAATTTAATTATGCAGATGAAACTTTTGATGAGTGGACGAAATGCCTTCTTTGTAAAGGAAGTGATAAATATGTTGTCACATGATTTTTTGGTCTTTGTCCTACACCTTGTCTTGTTCAAGGTTAATTTCTCTGTGTTAGTGCACAAAATCTATTTTTAGGCTATGCTGACCATTTCATGATCTTGGCAATACATCATCAAAGAGAAGAATTTGACAAATGTGTGAAGCCCAAAACTCTTATGATAATATTGTGGAACCCATTTCTTGGAAATGTTGGCTTTTATAGATAATGATTAAATGTTAATTTTAGTGTTACATATACTTAAGTCAACACTTTTTTCAGTAATGGAAACCTAACATTGGGAGACGTGTATCGACTGTAGAGATAATCAGATTACTTACCTTACATCATGATATGAATTAGTTATAGGTTCTAGACACATTTGTAATCAAAATAAAACCGCTTGTGAGGGGAACAATTTACATTTTTTTTACTAATATTCTGGCCACTGGTTGCATTAGAGGGGTAGCCATTCTTGAGAGGTACTTTTAAACACAAACTTTGTTGGTGCCAAGGGATTCTGGCCATAAGAAGCAGGTGGCCGCCATTAGGGGGGGGGCGTTCAAGAGGGAAACTACTGTATAAGTGTTTTCAGGATGGTGACCCATACTTGCAGTTAAAGATTTGATATGATTTTCATTTTCAAAACATAATTACTTTAGTGGACAGAGAAATTATAACAAAGTTTGCTGACTCATTAGTGACTGGTTCAAGAGATATAATGCTGGAAAAGGGAATATATATTGCAGAAATCAATAAAACCATGGCCTGAGCAACCATGAGCATTATTGACCTCCAATAGTGGTGAGCCTTCTATTATGAGATTATAAATCTTTATGCTCATAGACTGCTCCTTTTGCTTAGTGGTTAGAACATCCTTCATCGATGCAGGAGGTTGTGGGTTTGAATCCTGGCTAAGTCATACCAAAGACATAAAAATGGTACTAACATCTGCTTCACTAAGCACTCAGCATTAGGAGGTTAGTGTTAGGACTGGTAGGCCTGGTGTTAGGATAATGTGACTGGGTGGGACATCATGCTACTTGTCTGTGGCATGATGCCCCCAGTGCTAGACATCACTGCAAGCTGTCACATTGCAGACAGTGATATGAATGAAAAATTGTTAAAGCTACATTAAAAAATCCAAAAAGCACAAACACCTTACGCTCATGTAACCATTTCCCTCTTAAATTTTTTTAAGCATTTAAGCCTACATGTTTTCCTTCCAGTATTCTGCTTTGATTATAATTGCAGCAGTGTTTTTGCTGAAACTTTCATCTTTTTCTTTCCATTTCTATCAATGATCATCGATCATGTGTTCTTGATAAGCTAAACAAAATCAACAGGACAGTGAAATTGATTGGTTTACACTTCATCGGCAGTGAGCAATTCAAATTGGGATGCACATGATTTTTCTTGAAATTCTTTTGCATTTAGTATACTCAATTTGGTAAGCTTGGAATGCAATTGATATAGTGAGCCTAAAATCACTGTACAGATCTTTATTAATCTTGTGTCTTTTATGCATGTCATTTTAGATACCATGTAAGGTACTTAGCTATACCAAAGATAAAATAAAATGGTCATTGGTGCAGTGGTGTGGTTAAAATTGAACCCAAGCACTGCCATCTAAATTTTGAGAGATTCGTGGGGAACTTTAAATTATTATATCCAAGCAAAATAATTTTTTACTTGCAAAATCTACAAAAATAAATGCTCAGACATTTAAAGCAGATATTAAATATATAGAACTAAAATTGATAAAAAGGGTAAGCAAATGAAACAGAGGAAGAGCAGTTGAAAGGATCTCTCTCTCTCTCTCTCTCTCTCTCTCTCTCTCTCTCTCTCTCTCTCTCTCTAATATGGCTAAATTAAAGTTGCTTGTAATAACATTAAGAAAAGAACAAGAAGCATTTAGTCATAGTTGCATCCAATTTCTTCATTTAAATGCATAAAATGCCGGTTTTCATTCCTTACTGAAGTTGGCTTATACTTTAGGGTAGGAAAGAAATTGAATAAATTCATTGCTCCAGAGGTCAGTGGTTAGAAAGAAAAATGATTTTGATACCTTTACTTCTCGGGATGGGGAGTTTTAGGGATCTTATGAAATGCTCATATAAACAACAAATCACATTTTAAGGCTGTGCCTTATGGCATAGTATGCATTCTCTTGTACCAAATATAGTTGTAATGCAAATAATACTAAACAAACTTTATGGTCTTAACGGTGACAAATTAAAGCTTCACTAGCATTTCATATAAAATTTTAGCTATACTGATAATAGACTAGTTCTTATAAAATGAGAACCTTTAGCATAAGTTTGTTATCATTAACCCACTTGTAGGATTGCCATGAAGTCCCAAGATCTAGTTGTTTCAAATGAGCTCAGAGGCCATCTTGAAAATCTTATCACTTGTCCTCGAGGTTTTCTTTGAATGACTATTTATGAAGTTGGGTTGGTCCTAAATGAAAGTGATGCTGATCTGGCCTTTCAGAATAGCCACTATGACAGCCATTTTGAAAATCTTCTTATCACTGCTTCTTCTGAAGAAAAGTCTGGTGGGTCCTAAAGATGGTGCAAAAATCTGATATCCAGTATGGATGCCATGACCATAAATGCCAACCATTATACTTTTGGAGTAATCATTATAGTTTTTCTATAACAATTTATGCTTTACATTAGTGTATGGATTACATTTTCCTCGTACATTAAAGAATCAAATGAATATAATGCAATAAAAAGTTGTTTTTCTCATTTTTATTATTATCTCTTCAATTCCACTCATATAGAGTTGAGAATATTAATAGGTGACTGTTACATAAGAAAAGAGTAAGAGTATATTTGTTATTTGCTATTTATAGCAACTGCATTAGACCCATTTCCAAGAAAACGGGTTTCTTCAAATGTGAACTTTGCCTAAAGGATTCTTTTATTGATAAGCTAGCTATTTAGTGAACCAGTCTATACTTTTGAAAAAATGGCACAAGATTTGACATGTTTTATGGTGAGATGTGGATGTTATATGATGGAAAATGTTAGAGCAGATGGAAATTTAAGTGTTTTTAGATTAAGTTTTAGTTGTGTAATTTGTATTAGAATGCTTCTTTACTTCCTTTAGGAAAAGGTAGCGGTGTGGTGCGCATTGTGAACCGATGTACAGCTGAGAGGACGTTATTAAAGGATTTTAATGGCAGAGTCATTGACCTGGCATTTGCGCACACAGAGGATGCTTTGTTAGCTGTGGTGGATGAAAAGGGGAATTTGTTTGTCTATGAGGCCAGGGAGGGTGATGATAAGAAAATTGTGTATCCTTCATGGCAAATTATTTGTTTTGAGTGTTTTGTTGCATATGCATATATGTTTGAAAGACGGTGTTTGAAATCATGCATGTTTGTGTCCTGAATCTGTTGATTTTGTGTCCAAAAATCCTTAAGAACTTTGTGGTAGGTGTAAAGGTTGTTTTTCAGTTATATTTGATGTGTTTGGACATTTGTAAATAATTCAAAGCCACAGGAAAAAGTTACTTTTTTGACTAATTGTCTCTCATGAAATAAATAAAATAAAGATAATATTATTAAAGTACATTTCTGAATAGACAGTCCATTCTTGCTGTTTCTGGACAATTTGTAGCTCGACACAATAATGTATGGATTTGAAAGTGCTTGGATAATTCAATGAGATTTTACTAAAATAATTAATGGAACTGTAATCAGATATTTTAAGATGTATGATGTACCCTTTATATGATTATTTTGATTGAAAGTTTTGTGTTCTTTTGTGTTTGACTTCATTCATATTAACAGCATTAATGCTTATCTACTCACTAATTTGGTGGTTGTTGTAGGGTTTAATACTATTTTTCAGCACATGATAGGCTATACATGGTGGCCAGTATTAATGGTGGAGGAAGAACCTGGGAAAACCCCAGAAAGAACCACTGACCCATAAAAAGCTACTGGCAAGCTATCTTGCATATCCACATTGGTCAAATCTGAGACTCGAACCGATGCAGACAGAGGTGAGATGGCACCGATCTGTAATGGAGAGCACTTTAGTCAACATGGCCACTTTGGACCCCTTCCCCACTGGTTTGGAAAAGCGAATGAAAACAGATACATGTAAAATATTTATTGCACCTAAGATAAATAGGAAAATAAGTGATGATGCCCAGCATGGATGCGGTAAATGTCTTAATAGCAAGATTTTGTTATCAGGATCATTCGGTGTGAGTGAATGCATTTTTAGTTTCAGTTAGTGACCTTTCTGTACATGTTAATCATATTCATCAACAATTATCACATGTCCACATGTTTTGCCTGAATATTTAAGACATTTCCTGAAAACTGTTTCTCCTGTTTAATGTATGGTATGTGGAAGTGTGTCTTGTACCATAAAAACACCATAAGTGGTTTGTGGGAACAAGGAGATGTGAACACATAGTTGGTTCAGTCGAGTATAACATCCTGCACATTGCATTAGATCAAGAATACTACAAAGTCACAGTTACCATATATAGTCTCACTGCAAATAACGAAGATCCTGATCTGCCGAGAAATAATGCAACTGTAAATTAGTGTTTATGTTCGTTCGTCTGATTACTCCTAACAAACTGCACAGACCTAGAATTGCCAGGAAATTTGTATCTCATACCTCAAACATATAATTGTTTTTTAATTTTTTTGTACAATAAAATTTTAAATGAACTGGAGAATAAGGTGCACAAATAATAAAAATTGGACATGCTTGAAAACTATTGCACTTTAAAGATTTAGCATGTACATACAAGTCAGCACTTTTATTTACCTGTTTACAAATATTATTTAACATGTGATTGAGGTTTATGCTACTACTAGTCATAAATTAATAGATCAGGCCATAATTTTATCAACAGAACTTGGATTGGCTGAATTTTAGTCTGCTTTGAAAGAAACTAATAAAATGTTGCAGCCTAAGTAATAAATCCACCTGTAGGTGACAGTTTGTATTTTCCTTAATTATTACTCAGTACCACTGTATTACTTCATGTCAAGAGGCCCATGAGTACTCCATCAAGTGAGTACCATCGTGTGATCTGGTGTCCATATATTCCAGATGATACTGATGACAGTATAGCCACAGATTCCACTGCTCCTGATGCATCCAGAGTTCTTGTTCTTACTACTGATGAAAAGGTATTTTTATTCTTTCATGGTTGCATTTGATTTGACTATGTATTAGAGTTGAACAACTTGTCAGCACAATGCTGGCTATATGGTGCTGGTTAAACTTTTAAAAATTGTTACAACATATGGGTCATATTTTACAATTAGACACATAAAACATAATGCTTAATCACACAGCTCTGTCCATTTTTTCTTAGAATATTAATTTTGTATTCTTAAGGGGACAGGTCATCCAGTATGATGTATCCCACCTCAGTACAATAATACTGGCTTCAGCATCGCAGATCACATTATTTATACTCGGTATAGGACTCGTATTGGTGATCTGTATAGTGCCACAGGACATAGTCCAAGACATGCCCTTTGGCTAGTTTTATTCCACAGCACCCAGGCAGAATCAATATAGTCCATAACCAGACTGTGGTTCATGGTATTTATGGATCCATATAGTTCCTTGGCATCACAACCTATAGTGTATGCCTTCATGACCTGTCACAACTTAACAGTAAGGTACAGGCTACAATGACATTACATTCCCAGATGCCCAGTATCATTGAAGATGATGAGATGAGGGAAAGGAAGAATACTGTAAAGCATGCAAGAGAGAGGACATTTCCTTCCCTTTCTATTGATATAATCAAACAAGGTGATGTTTATTCTTTACTGTTGAATGATTTCAACTTTTCCAACTTGAATGGAGTCATTACATGACTGACATACATGACAACCATTACTCTTTTGGTGTAATCATTACACTTTTTTTCACTAAATTATGCTTTACATATAAACATATCCGGATTATGCATTTTCGGCATAGCTCGTTCCCCCACAAAATTAATTTGTTTTCTCATTTTTAATAAGATTCCAATAATCCCACAGACTGTATTCTTGAAAAGATGGCTTCTGCCTTACTTAAGAATATTCTTGTCCGTAGACTGGCAGGCACTTTCGTAGCAGTAGTATGTTCTATTTTTAGCATCTGTCCTATTTCCAAGAAACATGATGGATTCTACTTACAAACTGACCTAGGTTTCTATTTATAGCAGCTCAGTTGTATGGCTTAGTTAGGAGAAAATGGACTGGTTTTCTAATTTATAATTTTTGTTTGCAGATTCTTTGCTTTATTTTAAATTTGGTACAGTACCAGTCTGTAGGTATTTGGTGCTAAAAATCAAGTAAGATTTATTCTAGTCGATGCGTGTGTTATGAGTAAAATGTTTTTCAAATAATTTCACAGATGGATTTGAAAAAGACGAAAAACAAATTCAGAAATGAATACATTATATTACATAATACAGCATTTCATTCTAGGGCAGCTTCACGCCCATTGCAGGCTGTATGGAAAGGATTTTAATATTGATTTTGTTAGTAAAACAATGAAACCTTGAATTAGCTGGTTTTACTAACTCCAATACTATGTAACTTTTTTTTTACAGCATAGCTCAATTATGGATACAAAGTTTATAAATGCAGAGGCATTATGACAGAGTTTTTAATAGAACATGTACTACACATAGCAGTAGAAGACTACGTTGGTGCTTTGTTCAAACAGATGTTTCCTGATTAAAAAATTGCCAAAAAAAATGTGCATACATGTGCAAGAAAAAAAATCATCTAATATTGCTAATTATTTAGAAGAAGATACCGAATTACTCAAAATTGCATAGGCCATGAAAATTGGGTCGTTTGGTATTGTCACTTAGAGGAGTAGTGATTATGATGACAAAAAGTTTTGCTTGGTTTAAGAGACTCTGACAACGTAAAGGGTAAAGTCAGAGTGCTCTTCTTTCCACTGGAGAAAACATTTTGATTTGCATGATAATGTTTGGAATAAACATAAGTTGGCAGAACTGTACGGTGTTTTCAGCTAATAAAGCATCTGTGATGACTGGGATTCATAAAGGAATTGCATTCTATATTTTGAAAAATGGCTCCATCAGTGTGCATATTAGGTTGTCCCTGTCATATAATGCACTTTGCTGCAGGAAAGGCTGCTAATAAGGAGAATTTCTGATGTATCAAGTTGGTGTTCTACCAGACAATGTAGACAAAGTTGATCTGCAATGGCACCTTATTTCCCAGCTAAAAGACCCATTAACTGGAAGATATAAATTTTCTCTTCTTTGTCAGGTTATGAAAGGAATATTGATTCTTTACCATTCTAATGCTGACTGTGATTGATTGTTCAGTATTGTTAACAAAAATAAAACTGAATTTAGATCCAGTTTAGAAACTTATCGCTCTACTTTAGGCAAAACATTCATAGTTTCATCTGGTACAAAGTGTTTTGACATGCATTATGAGAGTGTGTTGTTTTTGAAAGCTTAAAGCGCTACATATGAAAACTTTAAGCAATTATTGATGTAAATAAATCATTTTGGACATAATGCTCATTAAATTTTACCATGCTATATGTGGATTACTCTTTTTGTTCACTTGGATTACACTTTTTCCTCGCTGGGATTGGCATGTATGCACTGATCCCTGTGTGGCACACAGTGTTCCACAGCCAGGTATCAATTAACAATAAAATAAAATTTAAAAATAATTATCCCATTAATATATCATGTAGCATGACATGTATTTTATCAAAGTAAACAGAAACTTTGAGCCCTTGTAATCTGTATTAAATTGCCAATATGTTCAAAAGGCTCAGAAGGTAAGAAATTGCATCAGATAACTTTAAATTTATTTCAGGGAGAGATCTTTAATTTTGTTTTCAGGCAGAGATTTGGAGCATTGACATGGTAACCAAAGATCGCAATGGTGGACCAATAGATGTAAATGATGTTGATCAAGGACTTATTGTTATAGACAGTCATGCTAAAGTAAGTATCCATTCAATCTGCAATACATAACATAAATTTCTACTATATGTTACATTTACCTTACCTAATGATTTTTAGTGATATCAGTTTTGGTTCTATTTATGGAAATTGGGTTTATCAGTACAAAGACTTGTCCTGTTTTTTTTTTGTTGTTGTTTTGTTTTGTTTTTCCATTTTTTTTGGTACTAAATCCTGCAAACCCTTAAGGTTAATAAAGCCAGCTTTCTGTTCACATGCCATGAAGGACTGCGCCAGAGGACCAGTGGTTAGAGAGTCCACCTCGGATGTGGGAGGTCATGTGTTCGAACCCAGACCGAGTCAAACTAAAGACATAAAAATGGTACTAACAAATGCCTTGCTAGGCACTCGGCATTCAGGGGTTAGTGTTGGACTGGTTGGCCTGGCATCAGGATAATGTAACTGGGTGGGACATCATGCTACATGTCTGTAGCATGATGCCCCAGTGCTAGACATCACTATAAGCTGCCACTCTGCATACATTGTAGCGATATGACTAATAAAGTGTTAAAGCTAAAATAAAAATCCAGATCACACACACCTACCATGAAGCAGTGTACTGTTGTTGTTTTTTTTATTATTATTATTATTATTATTATTATTATTATTATTATTATTATTATTATTATTATTATTAAGCTCAAAGGTAAGTTTTGTGTACACCTACAAAACTACACACCGCTCTGGTGGCCTAATGGTTAAAGCATCTGCCTCAGATGCAGGAGGTTGTGGGTTCGATTCCCGGTCGAGGCATACCAAAGACTTACAAAAAAGTACTAACATCTGCCTCGCTTGACGCTCAGCATTACAATGTTAGTGTTAGGACTGGTCATTCTGTTGTCAGGATAATCGGACAGGGTGAAACATCATGCTACATGTCTTTGGCATGATGTCCCAGTGCTAGACATCTCAGTCAATTGCCACCCTGCAGACATCGTAGTGATATGACTGAAACATTGTTAAAGCTACGTTATACTATGAAAATCTTATATTTAGTGTGTTAATTGAATTAATACTAAATATCTGCTTCAAATATGAAAATTGAAAATTGATGACTGTAGCATTCATTTTTCATTTCAAGTAAATACCACAATACATAGAGGATGTCAGCGCTGTTATAATGTTTTTCTAATACATGGTTACACACACAGATCCTGTTTTTTTTCTTCTCCAAATCCTGATTCTTTTTCTCTTTGGTGTCCTGATTTTCATTCCTCTCAGGCCTGGCTGTACATTTTGCCTGAAAGAGAAAATGATTGTCAGGTGTCTTTAGAGAATAAATAGGAAAAATCAGTTCACTGTGCTTGACATCAGTATTCAGGGTATTGTGCAGCAGTATTTAAACTAGTGAGTTCAGTCAGTATTGAAGACCTTGTAAATTAATCATGTAGATGAATATGCATGCTTGGGTTATTCAGAAAATCAGTTAACTTTGCCTGCATCCTTTCAGCCTATTATAGACGCTGCATTTTCTCCAGATGGCACTGCGCTAGCAACGGCAAGTCTGGATGGGGAGGTGAAGTTTTTCCAGGTTTACATGAGTGAAGGAACTAGTCCCAGGTACCACACATTTAGGCAGTCAAGAAGTATGATGTAACTGGCACTTTACGTCCCTTTGTTTTGGACACCATTTCACTTGCTTTTTTCTTTTTAGCTTCCTAAATTTTAAGTCACATCATCTTGCTTGTAAAATTTTCATTTACCCAAGGCATGATTTGAAGATATGCAGATGTCTTTATTGTACCCAGCCAGTTTAGGAAAATCACTTGTCCCACCTACATTTTAAATTTGTTCCAAAATTTCAGTCTTTTGCCATGATATGATGAGACGTATTTATTTTAATCCATATTAAAAACAAAACAAATAATGTATACAATGTTTATATCTTCAGAGGGCTAATGGTTCTTGATCAAGGTATCATATATACGCCATTTCTTGCTCCTGTTCAATAGCATCATTACTTCCATCAGTTAGAATGGAAAAGAATCTACTGGAATTCAAATCTTCCATAACTTTTTTTGCGCAAAACTTGACCAGTATACAGAACCAGGTCTCTTGCTCTGAGGCATGTTCTGCAAATTCACACTATTTTTCTCCTGGAGCACACATAGCATTTCCATAATGGAAAATAGTTTTCTCTACTGGGCTAATGTGTAGGCTGGATTAAAGAGAGTTTGTGTTTTAAATACCAGTCTCATTTACCATTAAAATGGCCTTTCTTAGTAGGGTGTTGTAATTACTAACTTTTCTGTTAATGCTTGCTAGTGTCATGGTTATACAGATTTTGGCATGAGTCTTAGTTGATTAAATCCTGAATTTTCACTTCCACTGGTTGAATTTCCCAACCATCCCAGTTTGGGATATTATTTGCAATAACTGCAAAACATCTTTCCTTCAGACAGTGAATTCAAGCCACAGTTAATTTATTAACTAAATGAGGATGAAAATGTCTTTTTTTTTTTAGTTAATTCTGATTCATTGGCAGCCTTACATTTTCATATATGCAAACATTACACTTTTAGCATAACCATTATGCTTTTTCACTAAATTACGATTTGCACGTAAACATATAAATGAAGCGATTTCGGTATATCCCTCTTCTAAAAAAAAATGTTTTCTTGTATCTATTAATATCTCATTAATCACACAGACTGTATTCTAGGAAAGATGGCTTCTATATAACTATGATATAAGTACACTTGTCTGTAGATTTGCATGTACTTTCCTAACAGTATTATGTTCTGTTGACTTTGTAATCTATTTATAGCAGCTGTATGGCTTAGTGAGGAGGGAACAGAATGGTTTTCCAATTTTAATCTTTACTTGCAGATTCTTTGTCTTAATTCATATTTGTTAAGAACCAGTCTATTTGATATTTAGTGCTAAAAGTCAGATTTATTTAAGTCATTGTGTGTGCTAGAGAAAAAAATGTTTTCAAATAATTTCACAGATGGATTAACCAAAAAAAGACTATTCAGATGTGATTGCATAACACATCGTTCCAATATGTGTGAGGTTCACACCCATTGCATGTTGTGTGGAAAGGATTTTAATATTTTTCATTGTGGTAAATTTGATGTGAAGCAACACTTAAAAACTAAAGAAAGCTTGAATTATACTGACTCCAGTACTAATTTAACTTCTGTTTTTTACAACAGAACTCAATTGTTGACACGACTGTTATAAATGCAGAGGTGTTATTTACGGAGTTCTTAATAGAACACGCCCTTTAGGTAGAAGACTATGTTGGTCCTCGGATCAAATGTTTCCTGATTCCCAAATTGCAGAATACATGCACGTGCAAGAGCAAGATCATCTAATATGGTTCAATATTTAGCTGAAGATACATCCCTTAAAACTGCAGAAGCCATGAAAATTGGGTTGTTTAGTATTGCCACAGACTGGAGTAATAATTATGATGACAAAATATTGTACTCAGTCTCTGTAATATTTTGACAGCAAAAATGGCAAATTTACAGTGCTCTTATTTCCTTACCCAAATTAACAGTAAATTGCACTGTGGAAAACATTTTGGATTTGCATGATAATACTTTGAATAAACATGATATTAATTGGCAAAACTGTATGGAGTTTTCAGCTGATAATGCATCAGTGATAACTGGAATTCATAAATGAGCTGCATTCTGTATTTGAAAAATGTCTCGGTGTACATCACAGGTTGGCATTTGACGCACCTTGCTTCGTGAAAGGCTGCCAATAAATTAGAAGGAAAATGCCAGAAGCATCAAGTTGGCATTGTACCTGACAATGTACTTTTTGCAAACAGAATTGATTTTTTTTAATGTTATCTCCCAGATAACTCAGTGACTGGAAAATATAAATTTTCTTTTTGTCAGGTTATGAAAGGAATATTGGTTCTTTACCATTCTAATGTTGGCAGTGAGAGATTGTTCTGTATTGGAAGCAAAAATAAAACTATTAAAGGCTGAGTAATCCAGTACTTAATGCTGTATTGGTGTGTAAAACATTCATAGTCCCAGCTGGTACAAAGTGTTTTGAAATGCAGCATGGGGGTATGTTGCATTTAAAATCTAAAAGTGCTACATATATGAAAACTTGAAGCAGTGATTGATGTTAAAAGACAAGGGGTAACATAAATCATTTTGTACATATGCTTATTGAATTTGTATCATTTTATATGTGGATTACTCTTTCTTCTTGGTAATCTCTTTGTCCACTTAGATTACACTTTTACCTTGCCAGGGGTTGGCATGTATGCATTTTATCTGTCCATTTTCATGAGACTTTTCCTCCTCAGAATTGTCCTTTTGACCTTTCTTTCAAAAATAATTTATTGTACTCATGTCATCCAAAATAGAAAATATCACCTCATTTGACATATGCTTCTACTAAAAGGACTTTTACATATATTTTGTCTTTTACATGCAGACTGTTTAGCATAAAGCCATAATTCTTTTGTTTCAAATTCAATATCACACATTAAAGTTTAAAAAAAAGTAGATGAAAAAAATTGAAGACTTGTTAATGTCATTTAATTAGTTTATAAATTTCATTGCATTGACTCTGTTTATTGAAATCAAAGGGTGATCCACTTGGCACGAGTAAGCAAAATAAAACACAATCATTTTAAATACTGCTAATTAATAATACTGGATTTGTTTTGCTTAAAGTGTTTCAATTGACAGATAATTTTGTCACTTGACTCAAGTATGCCATCCAGCAGTAATATAATTTCATGCACATGTGACGATTATCAATGGCCTCACACTGTAGTATCACAGAATGGGAATGAATAGAGAATTTAGTATTCCTAGAGAGCATGAATCCCAAGATAAAGGCAGATAAATCCATTAAAATTATTCAAATGGGTGCTCGCCTGACTTGTTATTATAGTATAAAAATGTGCCTTCCTGGACTAGCAGTTTGGAACATTTTACTTAGGACTTTGAAAATGAATAGTCTGGGTTTATCCTGCTATGTAATTTGTGCAGCCCTGGGTTGTGATTATATGATTTTCCACCTGAGCATATAGGCAGGCCAGCATCTGCTTCATGTATTGGTTTCCAAACAATGATTTGATGTTTAGTGAATAGATTTCAAGTTCCCCATAGTCCAAGTGAAAAAAAAAGTCTGGGATAGGTAGCCTATTGCCATGGTGATTGTTACTAGAGTAGACTTTGCATTTATGTGATATTTACATCCATTAAATTGAATTCTATACACCCTGAAATTTGTCACTTTATCAGTGAAGCAGAAAATGAACCAAAACAGAATTTGGAGTGATTACAAATAAAATGCAGAATAACTGTAAATAAAATTAGTGCATTTTGAAGAAAATGAAAAATATGAATGCAGAATGATGAATAATAAATTAAAATGGAATTAAATACAAATGCATTTCATGAATGGGTTTCAAAGGCAGTTTCTTTTGATTCATTTTTATTTTCATGCTTTAATCATTATATCTACCTTTATTTCTCCAATCATGCCCTACGGATGTACTGAATACTTGATTCTAGCCCTTATTCGTGTATACAATTACATCCTGTTACCACTGACTGTGCCATTTTGGGATCAGTGAAAAGTAAGGTGGGACTAGTGAAGAGAAAGGTGGGACTAGTGAATTTTCTGAAACCACTTGTCCTGGGCTAGTGGTTAAAAAAATTTGCTCAGCCCTGTACCATTTAAAAAAAACGCAGTTTACTTTTAAACCGTTATTAATAATTTAGACTTAAATAAGGACCTGATGCACTTATTTTCTCAGCGTAACCTGTAAAATAAAGTTATTTTTAAAATCCTGAGATCACACTTATGCAATTGAGTATTTTCATAAATGTCAGTAATTGTTGTCAATTGTTTTCCTTGTTTCTTTCAATTAATTTATGACTATATTGACTGTAGGTATAGTATGGGTTGTTTTAGTTCCTTAAATTTTTGACAGGATCACTTTTCATTTCATAACTTATTACAAATACCTGTGCTAACTTTTGTAAGTGTCACAATTTTAAATTCAGTTATGTATAAAGAGTTTGAAAATCTTTGAATAGAAATACATGTATTCAGTCTTGTGATAAATTATATCATTGCTTCCAAACAATTGATGTTGAAAATGGTTTCCGGTATCCCAGGTACACAAGCAGCATGGAATAAATATATATTGAAGATTCATTTGACAGTTATTGATGCTATTAATCTGAAATGCTAAAAGATCAGTGTGACTGTTGAAGATTGATAAATTGAAGACTGTATTAATGTAATATTTATGATGTGGGATAGGTGGATCTTAGAAATGAATCTTATGTGCTCTAATTAGCATGATCATATTGGGAGAAGAAAAAAGATTTTACAACACAAGTAAATGGAGCTGACTCGTCTAGTATCTTACATATATGTAGAAAGCTTAAGAAACAAGTTAGTTATTTCTTTCTTTGTATTTTTAAGTTGACAGTAATCTTATCTCGTGTTTAGATTTCTTACTAGACATATGATCTCTGTGTAAATCCTGTTCATTTCAACCTTATTACATTTTCCTTGCAGGTGCCTGCATCAATGGCAGCCACATGATGGGAAACCTATGTCTTGCTTGTTTTTCCTAGATGATCACAAGAATTTCAACTTTGAGTAAGTCAGTCATACTATTTTTTTTTTAATGTGCTAGTTAGATAGATACCAAATGTCCCATTTTTCCGTATTTGTCCTGCATTTTGGACCTGAATAAGACTGGTTTTCTTTGCAAAATTTAAAAAAAAGTAATAAAAAAAATTTTCTTTGCAATTTTCAGTTTAGAATGAGCACTCAGTTCCTTTCTGATAGAAATGTATTGCATAGGAATGTATAGGAATACAGTTCTACAATATGATGGTTCATTCACAATCAAGGCTACCATGCCTGCTTATCTGCCATATTGGATTTTGTAACCATTTATCAATATCATTGTACCTCATGTTCAAGATATTCAATTTTTAATCATATTGAATAGGAAACCAGAATATTCAGAATTTTCTCCAGGAAAGACAAGAAAACAGAACTGGAAGGACAATTGTGCCATCTTTAGAGTTGTGAAACCATCTAGTAAAGGCGAAAACTTTACATTTTGCCAATTGTGTAATGTGATTTAGCAATTGAGCATGGAGGTGCCCATGAAATACAAGAGCATGAAAAAAACATCAGCTTGCTGCTTCATCATACACAACTCAGCCTAAATTTACAACACAAAAAAATCCAGAGATGACTTTGATGTAATTCGATCGAAATTCAGTGTACTAAATTACTTTTAGAAATTAACCTTCATCTTACAGTTACTGGTGTTGCTGGTACATGATTTTGCACATGTCTTCCTGACAGTAAAATCACAAAGGATTACTCATGTGAAAAAACGAAAACAGTTCAGTAAAAAAAAAAATCACACAGAATTTCAGATCATCACTGAAAGATTGGACATAGGAATCAATAATGATTGAGAAAAGAAAATTAAATGTGGTGTGGAAAAGGCTCATATAAACAGTCTGTTCCTAAATGTCTGAAGGGTGCCCATTCAGAAGCTGCAAGAGTGCAACACACGCATCTTTTACATTAAATAATTAAGGAAGGTACTGTTCTGCTTTATGAACAGTTATAGATGTAAAAAGTTATTTATGTATTAATATTTTAAAGTCAATATTTATTCCTGAATATCAGTATTTTTGTCATAAGCATTCAGTATTTTTGTACCCCAGGGTTGGCAGCTATGCAATTAATTTAAGTCTTTCAAACAACAAATAAAATTCTGGAAATGGCTAAGGACATATAAGGGGATATTAGAGAATATATATGCTTTGAGAAGTCCTTTATACATCTGAACATTTCAGGTGATATTTTTAAACATTAAATTTAGACGTGTGTTAGCTATACTACTGTCATTATTATAATACATGTATGGTCATAGGTCACATTAAACTTTCATTTTTGTTTTCTCATTGTTACTTTAATTATTTCACATATTTTAATTCATGGATAATGCAAACCAGTGGTACATTACATCATGAGATAACCAATTTGTGTTCTTATGCCAAATTTTGACAGCCTTGTTGGAGCATGACACATTATAAGGTTCCCATGTTTAAAATTTTGGGTCCTTCATGGCTTCCATGAGCAGTGAGCACTATATATCTTTTACTGTATATACTTACAAGTCAGATCCAAATGCAAACATTATAGATCCTGATCTGCCATCAAATAAAGTGCTGACTGATCAGAATCTCTGTTGTTTGTTCTACTGATTATTCCTACATTGTCAAGCTAGATTGAAAGTGAGAGTTGAACAGAGGAAGAATGCAATTGTGTGTGTGTGCATGTGTTCATTCATTCTCTTATTTAATTAAGTCCTTAATTTCTTAGTATGCATATATGCATTTTACATTGGTTTCAAGCAATCCTTTATTTTCAAGTAGAAAATTTTCTGTGTTTTATGTATATTATAAACATATTTTGTACATGTATAGACATCATATTCCTATGCAGTATTTTCATCCTTGAAAGTGTATGTTTGGATTACTTGAAAGTATATGTGTGGATTACATGAAAGTGTGTTTGGATGGAGACACCCAACATGCAAGTGTCTTTATTTATAGAAGGGTTTTCTTTATATAACCACTCACTTTCTAGCTTTGTAACAACAATTTATTGATAGGATTGCTAATTTATAGTTTCATTAATATCTGTGTACTTGTAATAATGTCATGCATTAGTTAAATACTATTTGCTTCACTGCTCATTTGGTATTTTCACAAATATGAGTGAGGTCAGAAAAGAACCTTAATCTTAAATGCGTATTGATTCCATAACATAACATTACCTCATACATTTTTGGCATCCAATCTCATAATATTTAGACTATTCTTTCTATGAATTGTTTATTTTCTTTAGCATATTTGCACAATGATTTATAACAACAGACATTCTAAAGAAGTGGCACTCCCTAGATTCATGACATTGTCAGTTAATGGTTTCAGACTAATTTTAATTTTATAAAAGTGCTGCTCACTGATTCTGTTCTTAACCACAAATTGCTATGTATATATTGATATTTAAAACACAAGTTGGCAATGGTATGTTTTCATCATAAAATGATAGCTTGCAGAAACTGGGTGGTGATAATTTTCTTGAGAAAGGGTTGATGGTCAGTTAGCACTTAAATTACATGCCTGTGAATTGTGTAAGAGCTTTTTTTTTCTTGGTACAGTTGATATCAACACCATTTTTTGCATAATATGTGTTGCATTAGATACAACATGACACTGGAACTACCTGGGTAGGATGAATAACATCTTAAAAGTCTTAAACTACTGTAACTCACTGACTGTGGACATCTGAAAAATTCACAGTGAAGTCATTTATATTTTCATAACAATAAAAGGCAAAGTTGACATATTTTAAGCAACTTCACCTGGTAGCATGGTCGCTACTGCTAACAAATTGCATAGACCCAGATCTGCCAGTGTATTATGTGACAGGAGTTCTAGATCTGTGCAGTTTACAATTGGACTCGCCTTATAAGTGAGTATATACAGTAATCCATATATTCAATCCAAGTATTGGCATGACAATTAGTGCCATATTTTCTCACATAAAACACACCCAGAGCTACAGACAGAGAGATCAATATCTAAAATGATATAATATCCCAATAACTCCATACAATCACATCATTCAAAGATCTGGTGAAATTCAGTGTTGACCACTGTAACCAAGGAAAGGTGATTAGGTCAAGACATTTGTTGTTATCTCAGAATTTTTCTTGACATACTTTCTTTAGTCAGTCAAACCATAATTCTGTTATAAATTTATATTTTTCATAATGTCACTTGATAAGCAAATGCCATTGACCATGGTTTGTCTTAATTAGCCAATAAGACTGTCCATACTTGCACAAAATATTACAGCATCTCAAGATCACAGTGTATTATGTCACATTGTGACATAAGCAAATAAAACAACTTTTCCAAATTAGTGGAAGCCTTATTCTGATGTTGCAAAGAAGAAACTAATATTTTTAGCAGACCATTGTTTGGCAAAGATCTCTTGGAGCAACATAAGATGTAAAGTTGAAGGAGACTCGTGTGACAGAGACCTCATGAAGACATATCAAGAGGTTTAGTTGAACAAGACTCACGACCCTTATATGGCAGAGATCTCACAGAGCACACAAAAGGTGTGGTGAAATGAGACTTGACTCACTCAAATGTCAGAAAACTCATGGAGTCACATGAGAGGCCTTCCTGGACAATCATATGGCATAGATCTCAAAGAAACAGGTTAGATCCAGTTGAATGAGACATTTGTATAGCAGAGATCTCAGTCACATGAGAGGACTGGCTGAATGAGACAGAGGACACATATGGCAGAGAACTCAGAGTCACATGAGAGGACTGGTTGAATGAGACTAAGCCAGTTATAGATTTGGGTCTGTATTGTTCAAAGTTGGATGTGATGCACACAGATAAATCCAATATCAAATTGTGTGTAACAGTGGGGTGCTTGCTGTACTTATGGCTATTTTGTCAGGCATATTTGAACATATGGCATAATTTAATCCATATATTCTTTGTCTTACACCTAAATTTTAGGAATACATTTTTTGAATGATATACTTGATGTTGTCTCTTTAGTGATCCTGATGTAGAGTATGTATCATCTAATTTCTTTGATTACTTTTGGCTTTGAGGTCGATGCTTGCTTAAGGCACAGTGTCTATTCTCTTTTCACAAATATAATTTGCATTACTAATGATAAGAACGAACTGTATGGTCTTGCTAACATAGTAATAGTATTTAGATCTACAGGCAGCTTTTCAAGTACATTTATATGTAAACTGAAAGGAGTAGGTACTGAAGGGGTAATTTTCAGCCCTTTTTCAGATCCATACAAAACTTGTATCTTTTTATCCAGGACCTGTTTTAATAAAGAGAAGAAACCATTAATTAGACAATGGTTTTCTTCTCATATGGTGCCTACATTTGTGGATCATAGATAAATTGTTTAAAATGCTCCTATCATGCATGTTGCGGAAACATATACATTCTAATTTGTGCATTGTGCATAATAGGCAATTATAAGACTTGAAAAACTGATTTTTGTTTTTAACATTGTTTAAATGATGTGTAGATTTCCACTATGTTCACATGATTACCTATGATACTTATTTTGTTTTCATTTAAAATATTTTGTTCATGTTTATATTAGCACAGACTTGCTGTCAGAATCTTGACAAAATTGATACGCCGCCTTAGAACATTGAAACCAAGCGGTCTGAACCAAGAAGACTAGAAAATGAAAACTATGCACCAGTAGAATTTAACATTTTCTAAATCTTCTTCTTATCCTTCAATTTTTACTATAAGTATAACCGGTATAGAATCAAATATCCGGGATATAATCTGCGTTACATATGTACACAGAGTAAAAATAGATGTCGCTTTGGCTTGTAGACTTTTAGGGAATTATACAACATTTTCAGTTTCCGCAACTAGTCTATACAAGCTGGTTGTATTTATAGTTCTAGCACATGTGAAGACAGAAATGTAGAGGTTTACAAACACAACGTTTTTGTGTTTATTTGTTTGTCGTATATATGTTTTGTATTTGCCTTTGAAAAAGACTCATTAAGAGTCGAAAGCGCTTAGGCTAGTTAGTTACTAGTTTCGTACTGTTCGTCGTCAGTTTATTGCATCTATATATATATATATATATATATATATATATATATATATATATATACACACACACACACACACAGATGCATTATCATATTTTAATGATGTGCTCTTTTTTTTGGTATGCTTTTAACAGTTTTAAGCAATACCTTTTTTTCAAGTTGAAAAATATTTGTTATTTGTGAGTATCAATATATTTTGTACATGTATAAAAAATTATTTTCATACCCATGCTATTCATACTTGGTATACATGTTTTTGAATTGAAGTAAATGCAGTTTATTTTGGCTGTATGACTTAGAAATCACATATTAAGCTATACATTGCAATTAATTTTCACTGATAGAAGTAACAAGATTAGAGCCTTGTAAATTCAAGTTGGTAAAAATGCTTAATAAACTACCTCTTAATTATTTTATTTTTCTTAAGTTTTGTGTGCAAATAAAGTCTAAAAGATTTCTAGCATTTTTTGAAACAGCCCCTAATACATGTACATAGGAATAAATGCACAAGTGACTTCAAACCACACTGTTCGTCCTGATTGCATTGTTCCCGATAAAACAATAATGTGACTATTCATAAACAACACACTGAAGCACTAAAATTGATTTATAAATCAACTGGACCCCATTTTTTTTATTACCCCCAACCAAAAATCCAAGAATATGTCTTGCACAGAGCGAGTGCATCTATTTTTAGATGTAAGGGGGGGGTATTCTCGAACTACACACTTTCTTGCTTCATTAAAAAAGCCCATTAAAAGTTCTGCATATTTATGGTTTGCCTACCAACTGGTAATAATGACATGGATTGGTTAAATATTATTTGCTTCATTACTATATTGTTTTTGTATTTTCACAGTTAAATGAAGTGGTATATCAAATACGTAGCAATGTCCGCCATTAAAATTTCATTTACGGTTTCAAACTGATTTTATACAGAAAATACGCAAATACGGCTGTTAAAATCTCCATTTATTAAAAATAGGATATAAATTAGAAAACGCTCTTCACCGATCATATTTTTAAAAGCAAATTACTATTTGCATATTGATGTTTAAATTTTGAAAGAGAATTTGGTATATTTTCATCAAAGCACAGTAGGCCTAACTTCATGAAATTAAGCAGTGATATCTTGCTACGGAAAAGGGTTAATGGTCAGTTAGCTATTAAAACTTGCATGTGAATGTGCAAGAATTTTTTTGTCGCCATAAGCTGATTGGTATCAACACCATGTAAATACATTTGGGGTTGTGTTACAGCAGTGCCAGAACTTACTGGCTTCAACGAGGGGGCATCTCAAAGTCATAATCTTCAGTCATATTAAGTCCGAAAAATCAGAGGGCGAAGTTGTTTTCGCTTTCATAACAGAAGGCGAAGTTTATGATTCTCAGGCGACTTTTTCGCCCACTATACCTGGTAGCGATGACCCCTGACATGTATAGAATTTTTAGCATTAATCAGTGATTATAAACTAGGTCATTTTGACTTGTTTTGCCTACGTGTGCTGTTAAAATTGAGAATATAAACAAATCTTGTAACCTTATATACATTTTTGTTTACCATGAGCTAGTCTTATATAGTATTTTGAGGATAATAATTACATTTTTTACACATCCCTTATTTAAGTTGTCTTAATCCAATCGATGCAGTTACTTTATTTCATTGACCCTTATTATGATACAGTGATGTCTTATTGCTAAAAGTTTTTATACATCTAGACCTTTATGGGAGTCAACATATTGTTTGCTTTGTATAACACTAAATGTGTTTTTGATTGGTTAATTGATGTGTTGTCATGCAGGTATTTAGTCCAATTCACATTGAACATTCTTTCAGTGTGTATTTGTGATAATATAATCTTAAACCAAAAAAAGTCGTATGTATAAAATAATAAACATCTTATATATGTTTATATTGCACAATTCTTATAATTCTAATAGAGGTGTCTAAATGAGGGTAATTCAACCATACAGAAATAACAAACCTAATTTTCAGTTTGAGTGACCATTGTCTGTTTATTATTTACTCAATACCAAACTAAAAGTTCTGATATTTCATCTGCTAATGTTGTATTGCTGACCAGTCCAATATAAGAATTTATACATGAGAATAATTGCATAATCTTGAGGCAAAGTCACCTTTTTGTTTCAGTGAATAGTGCTTAAATTTCCCAAGTCCTCACATTACAGAATTTTCTTATAATCTGGAGTCAGCTTAGAATTCTGACAACTGGCTTGAATTTGCCAATAGAACTTAAGTCTTGATATATAACACAAGGCTCTTGTTGCCAAAAGTCATACCTTCAGTCAGCTTTATACATTTGATTGGTCAGTTTTGTCTGACTCGGTCAATCTTTGGATTTCAAAATTTAAGTCTTGATTTAATTAAGTTTTGTCGATGAAATTCAGACAAGTTAGCAAATGAAAAAAATATGAACTGAATCTTAGTTGGAACTTGAATTTATCATAATCTTTGAGCTTTGTGGACTAGAAAAAATATCCAAGACGAGAAAGTTCAGAGTTCAAATTTAAGAGTAATAATCTGTATCAGGGCAGAATCATGACATTTAGTATCTTTGCTTGTAACAGTGTTTGTGTTAATGGTAAAAATTGAAATAACATTTTTACTGATAAGAAAACAATAATTCATAGACTCATCTCCAAGAGTCTTGCACTTTTTTCATTTAAATTAAATCAGACCTTATTTTATACAATTTAGTAATAACTAGCAAACAATTTGACAGACCTTTAGGACAATTGACTTATTTTCCATTATTTTTTAAGCAGCTGGCATCACAAAAGAATTGCATTATTGGTAGTGTATTGCCCATCAACAGTTATTAGTTTGTGTTCTCAAAAAAACACTGGTTCATGTTTGTAAAGATGATGCCAGTCTATCATCAAATATGGTCACCATTGCTACAAATAAAATATATATTTAAAGAAACTTGCAACAAAAATGATGGACAGGATTTAACCTGGCATGAAGGCCTTTCAAGTTTGCATAAATGATGCAAAATATCATTAGATACTCTTACTTAAATAAAAAGCTGAAAATCCTTGAATGTTTGTTTGTACCCCACTCCACCACCACCAATTTTAAAAAGAGAAGTCATCAAGGATATAAATGTGTACAAAACTTGGTCATTTCATTCATTTAATTTCTAGGTTCTAACCTGATTGTCACCAGGGGCTCCATAACTCTGTCACCTTGTTGGCATTTCAGATTGAATGGGAGTTTCTTTTATCAACAAGGTTGCCATATTTGCTTGGACCATGCTTTCAAGCAATAGATGTGATGCAGTCCATTGTCTTTGAAAATCTCAATAATTCCTTCAATTTTGGAGTTAGATCTCTTTGAACATATTTACAAGAATTCCACCTATTTCTTTGTTATATTTGTTTTGTAAACATTAAAACTAGAAATTGCAAATATTGGACACAGGCAACACAGTTTTTATTGGAATAGATGATATAGACCAATCTAGAAACCAGAAATGGACAGCAATCAGTCTATTTGCTTGTTTACATTGGGAGCTTCCATTAGTGTTAAAATGCTAATAAGTCAAATGTTAGTGACCCCTTTGATGACAATTAGGCTAGAAATTATAAATCATTGAATAAAATAAATAAGTTTTGTTTATTTTTTACATCCTTAATGCTTTTCATTTTTAAAATCAGAAGGGAGTTACAAAGCAGAGGGTGTGCTATTGCTATAGCCAGTGTGCTAAGGGCAATTAAATCTAAGATGCTAATTGCATACATGCCAACCATGATGCTTTGGGCATAACCATTATGCTTTTTTCTTTCACCTAATTATATGATTCACTTGCCTTTTATATGGATTATGCTTTTTTGGTAGATTAAAAAAATTAAAGCAATAAAAAGTTATATTTCATAAGTATAGCATAAGAGTACATATTGGCCCATAATAGACCTACATTTACTTTCCTTATTTTCCATTTTTAGCACCATAAAAAGGCATTTTTTCAAAGAAAACAGAAGTTTCTATAATTTGAAAACTGGTCTCACACATTCATTAGAGTTTGATAATGTATTTAAGTTGCAGACCAATCTATACTTAAAAGAAATTGGTGTCAGATGTTAAGTAAAAGAAGCTCTATCGATGCGACTTGTAGATGTTATAAGACTGAAAAAGGCTGGAAAGAGGAGCTTTTTAAACTTCAAAACATGTTGGATCAGAAAAGGACAGATCCATAGCACTACACAAATTTAAGAATAAGAATATGAGATTGATTTAATACTGCATTCATTTTGTGTATATTGTCAAACTCATCACAGAATATTTTAACTTGACTTACGATCATTCAGTAAAAGTTAGACTTGTTGACTACTTAAAGTGAGTGTTATATGTAAAATATAATTTGTCAGGATGTTATGTGTTTGTAATCTAGTACTAAATTTTGCTTATTTATCACAAGAATGTTAACCAGATGCAGATCCAGGTTAGTAGCAAAAATAAATGTACAATTTTCATACATAGTGTTGTAATTAAAACATGTATAAAGATTACACTTTTTTGTTCAGATTATACTTTTTTATATTGGCAGTAATTATGCTTCTAACTGTAGAGGTTGGCATGTATGCAGTTAACAGCCATTTTAAAAGAACAAACTTAGCAATCAAAACATTAAAGTTTTGAAGTAGTTGGCCAAGTTGATATGTTAAGTCATTGTCTGCAATTTGTGTAATATTTGTGAGATTGAAGGCAAAACTACAGTGGTGGAGATTTAATTTATTTTGAGGCTCTATGACAGCTGAAACTATATTTATGAAGAAACTGAATTTGTCATTTAATATGATTTAGAATAAAATGGAAATTATTATAATAATGAGTGAACCCTAAATTTAAATAAGAGCATGATCTGGAATGGAAAATTCCCTTGTGGACTTCATTTCTGGTTAACCAGATATCCAAGCATGTTTTGTGATTTCCCTGAGTACTAGATAAAGCATTTATTGCAATAATGTAAGTGTCTAAGGAAAAGAATGTGGCAAAACTGTAAATGCAAAAAAAGAATGTTGAATATTGTTAGCACTACTAGTACATTAAGATTTTTTTTCTTTTTGTCTTTTTAAAGTTTTAGGATGGGAGACAGTGTCCTCTGCATTTGGGATTCTAACTGCAACATTGTTCTATGAGCAACTGCATCTCACTTAAAACCAAAATTATACATGGACCAATTTGTATTTTTTGTACTGGTCATAAACTAGAAGAGTTTATGTGATGGTCTGTCATCCATTGTCTGTCCACATGTGTCTGTTAGCACAAGTTTGTATTACTACTTCTCATAGGGCTGAAAGTGCTTGCATTTACCGATCTCTGCCATCTCATTTCTATCTTAGTGTATTCTCAGGCTTGGCCAATATGTGTAAGAAAAGATGCCAGTAGCTTTCAGTGGGTTGGTGGTTCTTACCTGTTGTTTTTTCTTTCTGGGTTCACCCTCAATCGGATATACTGGCCACCATGTATCACCTATCTGATGCTTAGAAATAGTGTTAAACTTAAAAAACAACAGCTTCTTTGCGTAAACTGTTTGGAGCACTGCCATGAAACTTTATAGACATTCATCCCTTGGTCTAATTGGTCGTTAATGATAATGGTGCTTCCTGATGATGTATACACAACAAAATGTTTTTATTTAAAATGCTAGTTATTCACATCTGGTAAAAGTGAACTTGTAATTGATCATTTGCAGAATGGATTAGTATTCTTGAAAATAACAAGGAAAAAAGTTACTCCTATTATTTAGTTGTGCATTTCTTGGGTAGATTTCAAGAGTGTTGTGATGAATTGCATGCATATTTCACATAAGGACCTATAATCTTGAACTTTTGGCATAATTTGATTTGTGTAAACATATCATTATTGTTAGAATGTGGTTATTTGGATCCATAAGTGTTATATACCAAACCACATTATAGCAAGAGTGATTGAAGATTTAGTGACAGAATGTATGTGTCTCATGGTTGGGGTATAATCACCAGTTAGATATAAAGTAATAATTCTTGTTTATGTAAATTAAATATGTTTTTCAGAGCTCAGTTTTGGAAGTTTGCAGTTACAGGAGCTAACAACAATCAAGAAATTAAAATCTGGAGCTGTGAATCCTGGAACTGCCTACAAACAATAAGGTAAAAAACAAACTAAGGATTAAAGGAGAACTAGAAAAAATTTAGAGTGGTGCAGGTTTAAATTGTGGGTTTGAGTTTTCACAGTTGCCAGAAGATAAAATGATACAAATATATAATGGCAACATAACATTAAAGGGAAGCTAGACAAAGCTAAAAATGAAATTTACACTTAGATAGGTGTGAAAAGAAATGTTAACAAGAGTAAACATGGAGAATACTTAAAACAAGGACACAGTTACGATGAAAACAGGAAGAATAAAATGCAGACTGTGTTGAACACTGTAGATTGATTTTGTTGTGTGGTTTAAAAAACAAATTGAAACAGTTAAATGAGCATCATAATTATGTCTTACTTTGGTAAGAGTCGTAAAATTTAACGGTTTTGAGGATATGCACATGCACATGCATTCAATTTTCCACATCAATGCGTTTCAAGGATTTATCATTATTAAATTTTTCTTTTGATTATGATCAAAAGCACTGACAGAGGGATTACCAAGAAATAGGACCAGGGTTTCCATTACCATCAGATAGGACCTGGGTTTCCATTGCCATCAACTAGGCCCTGGGTTTCCTTTAACAGACATCCCTGTGTATTATACACTCAATTTCTTTTCCAAAATTATAATTCCAATACAGGACTGCTTTGGGACTTTCTTGTACCTATATACTCAAATAACAAACCTGTCATCCCACTCATTCCAAAATACTGCTGTCTCTAGAGCAAGTGTATTGTACCATTTGATTGATTTGCAATATCCAATAAAGAAAACGATGATAATGTCCTTTCCTGTCTACAGATGATTATACATGTAAACCATGTGTGGATACTGTTAAGTTAATAACCAAATCTAATGTGTTAGTCATTGATTTAGGCATATTTTAGTAAATTGTCCATAAAACTTGACTTACAGGCCAACCTAACAATAACTGTGACTAGTAGTCAAAAGAATTACTACCAGGTCTTGCTTGAAGTACATGTGTACTGTATCTCGAAATGCAAATAATATCATTGAAACTTAACATTGGAAACTAATATTTCACAAAACCTTATACCTGAAATACAACTTAAACCATTTTAAGCAATAAGCAGAGTTCAAAATTAATAAATATTTAAATTCAATTAAAAAACCCCAAGATATCTAATAAAGTTCCTTATAATTATGTTCTTTCGTATATTATTACAAAATTAGTCATACACACACCATATATACTCCCTTATAAGTTTAGTCAAACTACAAACAACAAATATCCTGATTACTGTAGCATAATGTACCTGCAGATCAGGATTTATATTGTTTGTTTTACTGATTTCTCCTATCAAATTGCACCTGCTAGCATATTATATGACAGCAGATCAGGGTTTAGGCCATTTGCAGTTGGTCTTGACTTATAAGCTATTAGAGATAGTATTATTAAAGGCCAGTTTGGAAAGGAACAGGATTACGTTTTTGTTTGTGGTATTTAGTAAGCATATTCATTAGGTAGCAAAAATAAATGTATAGTTTTCATACATTGTCGTGAGTTCTTTTATTTCCATTTATATTAATTTATTGTTAATCTGTGGAGTGTTCTACAGAGTAGACCTTAATTTTAGTAAAAAGGGCATATTTTGTTAATGATATAAAAAACATTTGGCTTAATGTTCTGTTAGAGAAGATTTTTTGAAAGCTTTCTAAGTATTGTTAAAGTGATGAAATGGATAAACTACCTTGTATTAATTTTTTTTATTAATGTTTTCCTCTTTCACTGTGGCAATGATGTTTGTATTTAAACACACACACAGACACTTAATACAGATAATTACTCCATCCTTATTTAGTGGTAGGTATTGACAAAATAGGCTGTATAAATATCATTTTTGATAAAAAAATATTAAGCCGTGTGACCAAAAAGAACTAAAGTCTCTGAATATTATTGAAAATTCTTGTTGATATGTATCAAATGTTTTGATGTTGTGTGCATTCTGCCATCATCTTGTTTGAATTCGGAATTCACTGATAAAGAGAAATTAGCTAGATATAGAGAATCTTTAAAAGACTTTATTATTTGAAGCTGAATAGAGACTTTTGTATATGGAATACCAAATGACACCAAATTTGTTATGCAGCTTTGCGCTAAAAGAATCTATTCCTTATTTTCCAACTAAATTTTACTAAGTTATTGCATCCTGTTTCACTTTGAATTTTGCCTTTTATCGGAAAGGGTATTTTTGTTATTATTAGCTGATTTATAAATTTTTTATTTATTTTGTTTTGAATTGGATTGTCAGCAGGGTTGTACAGTGTCAGTAGAGGACGAACCAAGCTACCTATTGGTAAAAAAAAGTGGAAAAAGGTAAAGATTAGAGGGGTTACATATAGCTAATGAGACGCTGTTGAAAACTAATCAATAAATCTTAAATTTTGTTTTTCAGGTTCCTCTCTCCACTAACAGCCTCAAACAGTTTGAATGTAGAGCCCTGTATGAAGGCAGCCCTGGACCTGTCAGCCAGATTTTTGGTGTTGTCCGATATTTGGAGAAAGGTATACATGTTTGCTGAAGGGTGTGGCTAAAACATTGGTATTGTGTGTTATGTGTGTATTGTTTGCTTAAATATTTATCAGACCATGCATATATGTTGGTTTGATACTACATTGATACAGCAGATGAATTCATTCTATCTTAATGTCTCAAGTTGAGATCATATTGCAGTTTTAGCTTGCCAGTAAAATGCAGCCTAGTCCTTGCATCATTCTAAACCTTCTTAGGGGAAATGAGGTCAGAGTGACCTTCCAGACAGAACCACATTGACTCAGTGGTTAGAGTGTTGAACTTGTAACAAGTGATGCTTGTTCAAATTTTACCATCAGATCAAAATTGGTTGCCTACCATAGTGTAAAATGAATTGGGTTTGTTTTTAGTTATGTTTAATAAATTCTTACCTGATAACATACTGAGTTACAGATACGATCAAATTCACGATGCTGTGTGAACAAGGTGTATTGTCCAGGTGTTGACATATGATGCTGTCCATTGTGAACACAGATCCTGTATAGGTTAAAAAAGCATTAATTCAAATTTCCTTACTCTAAAGTATTGTTTACAACATAATTTTCTCTACATCGTGCATGCAATAAACCATGCATTGATGAGATTGGTTGATTAGCATTTGTCCTGGTAAATTTGGTCTTGTACAGATTATTTCCATCCTTGCTGGTACAAGGTATCAGTAGTAGCAGAAACACTTGTTGTAAAATATTTCCTAGATAAACATTAAAAATTGCAATTAATTGGATTAAGCAGTTCAACGTGTTACTTTGGACCAAAACTTATCCCCAACATAACAGGATTATTAACTTAACAGTGATCAAGATAAATTAGTGTAAGAGTGAAGGATTTTTCCGGACCAGACCACAACACTTGACATATACAGGTTCATGTCAGAGATACTTGAGGTCAAGATAAGTGTTTTGACGGTACATAACACCCATATTAGTGGAAAGCAAGACATAGTAGCATAACCATCAAAAGTTTAATCAGGTTTTGGCTTAAGTTTTTCATTTTACATTTGATGAACCCATTGATAGATTTTTTTCATACTTGTATGAATGATTATGAGCCTAAGACAATTCATTAAGTGATACAAGTACATGCCCTTTTGACCTTGGGGACAAGGTCACATTTGACCTTGGGGACAAGGTCACAATGTTAAAAAATGTTTTTCACTTGTATTTCCTAAATTCCTTGATGGATTTGTTCATACTTGGAATGAATCTTGGGCTATACATTATGTTACACATTTGCAGGTCCCATTGACTTTAGAGTCATTGTGATAGAGACAATTTTTAGGGTTTTGGTTAAGGTTTATCATTTGTGTATATTTCCTAAATACTGGATGGATTTTTCTTCATATTTGTAACAAAGTAAGAAAGTAAGACAATTCAAGCAGCAACATGATTGCTCAGCCATTTCAACTTGGTATCAAGGTCATATGTTGTACAGTAATGCTCTGATTGTATGCAGGTCAAGGCCTTCTTTTTTAATTTTTGTTTTTATGCTGTGGGTCACAGGGATTTCTTTAATTCAGAGTAATTGAAATCTTATAGAGACGTGAGGAATGCCCTTAAGTAGGTTTGCATTTACTTTACATTTTGTATTAATAACAGTGGTTAAACCTAATTTCAGGTAATCTATGTACTACAGATCTTTCAAGATGGGGCTGCTAATACAGCCCATGTTGGTTCTGTGTCTGAGTTCCTGCTTGCTCAGCCATGTATTAGTTTTGCCATTCTTGATGCCTCAACAAAGAAATTTAAGAAAATCACAGGTGATGATTCCCACTTAGATGAGATTACAACAGGTAAAACTTCCTCCATTTGTCTTGTAATGTCTTTGATATTGATTATTTGTGTAATGAGATTATTTCATTTTGATAATTATAGGTACCACTCTGCTTGTTCCAAAAAATGATGTAGATTATGTTATCCTGCCCATTGATGTGTGTGTGTGTGTGTGTTTCAGTAATGTTGCACAACTCTTATGCTGTTTAAGATAGAGGCTTCAAAAAGATGATTGGAGGTGGAATACTAATCTGCAACAATTTTGGAATTTGGATACATATCCAGATTGCAGAGTTGAGGGGAGAAGCACTTATGAAGTTAACCTTTCAGAAATCTTTTTACTCATTCACCCCAGGTGCAGTGTTTATGTGGTAGGAGGTGGTAGCCTACTTCTAAGCTCTGTAGCGTCAAGGTCATATATGACACAATAAAGTGGGTGGTATTACAGAAAGGTAGACAGATGTAGCTTTACGATGATACCAGATAATATGGATGTTCTAGTTGCACTACAAAATACAGAGAGACAAAATTTGCCTGATGATGGAATCCATTTTTGTGTCTGGATTTAGGCTTTTTAGCCTCAAATCTAAGACAGACCAGTCTGAACTGCACACAGACAGGTGAACCTTTGCAGAAAGTTGGATAAGATGGGCATTTAGAATAAAGAATAGTCTCGACACGAAAATGATGGAGCCGTTAAACAAAAAAAAAAGAAGTCCAACTTTTACCCTTCTGCTCATGTTCAGGTGAAATAGCCATTGCAAAATGATTTTTCTAACACAAAAAGGCATTAGGTTAACCTAAAATGTCTTGGAGGTCGATGTATTAGGATGTATAGAAATAGCGCCCAAAATGGGTTTCCTACTTGCATTTCTCGTGAAAACAACAAAAACCTCCAGGGGTTAACAAGTTGAAATGTGATCTACATAGGTAAAATTGTTAGCATATTTTGAAGAGAGTGGTATTTTGATTTTGTTAACATTTGCTTTCTTGGATCAGTTTATCTCCATTCTGAATTTATACTAAATTCCTTTATTTATGAAGATATTTCTGACATCACCAAAAGGCAGAACAGGAAATTGTTGATTTGCAGAATTCCTTTGTTCTATATGAAAGTTGACCAGAACACCTATGAAGTAAATGAGATAATGTACTAATGCTCGTAATCAGTATTGGTGTCTGCACGTGCAAAAGCATATTTATGTGTACAGCCTCACTCCATCAGCCATTTTTCTAAGATCATTGGCAACAGTTTGCAGTGAGTTTCATAGTACAGGGTTGAAGGCTAACTTTGTTTATGCATGTAGATTAGCTGCTTATTTTTGGTTAAGTTCTTGCATTTAACCCATTATATATGCTGTCATACGTTGAACCATGAAACTTGGTTGTTAGATGCATCTCGACTAGTACTACATGCACACCACTAAAATATGTCACTCTGCCCCATATTTTATGCTTCACTGACTTGGGTTATATTTTTAGGGTTTTTTTTCTCGAGCACTTTCCATAACAAAACAGGATGTATATGTGTCTTTGTTAATATGACACTTCATTTCATTTATTGGCTTTGGTTTCTGTGTTGAGTTTTTGATAAGTAGGCTTTTTGAACTCTGCATACATACTGGTATACCTAGAATCATGAAGTTTGGTGAAGGAATGCATCTTTATGAATACTAAATCCTCATCACAAAAAATAGGTCACTGATCCATCTTTGATTTTTCACAGACCAGGGTTCAGTTTTATGATTTATTAGACCTCTCTTTTTGTTATACAATCTCTTTAAAGAGGTGGGGGTGACTAGTAATTCTCATACAAGTCTTCTTCCATCCAACCATCTGTCCATCCAACTTTCATTTGTGCAACTTTTCCCACATTTGGGTGGAATGCCATGAAAATAAGTTCATTTCGACCTACATTTCACATTGTCCTGGCTTAGCTAGCATTCTTCCATTTAGCTTATGGTGACATAAGGGTTTTCTTATGACATTTTGGTGATGGATGCATCTTCTTGAGTACTACTCACTCATCATAAAAGTAGTTCACTGTGACCCATGTTTTATTTGTTTAAATATTGTCTTTTAAGTGGTAAAATCAATCAAACCAGATGATTGTGGGGGGCCTGAATGACCGTGTGGTCTAAAGCGCTCACTGTTATGGATCACTGCCATTTCATCTCTGTCTGCATGGGTTCGAGTCTTGGGCTTGGCCAATGTGGGTAAGTGAGAAAGCTTGCTGGTGGCTTCTTGTGGGTCAGTGGTTCTTTCTGGGGTTTTCTCAGGTTCTTCCTCCACCATTAATACTGGCTGCCATGTACAGTGGAGCCCCAGCTTATGAATGCCCTGGGTTACAACCGCAAGGCTGGCAAAAAAAACCAACTTATGAACAGTGACTTGCATTACGAACTAAACTGCCATTTGTTTGTGCACTAAATTTCAACACGCAAGCTCACATATGGCTGGTTCTACTCAAATAGAGTGAATAAAAGGTGAGAAAAGGAGTCTGTGGTGTTCTTGTGTTTAATTTTGTGTCATGTTTGTGTTGTTTTAATGGGTTTTGAGTGTGTTTGTGGGTTTTATTGCTATGTATGTGTTGTGTTATATAGTTCAAAAAGATGTAAAAAAATTTCCTAATCTTTCACATCCTCACCTGAATCTTTTGCATTTTTAATATTGGTGAGTTCTCCTTTTTTCATCTTTTTTTTTTCATGTATAAGCATTTTTCAGCGATATTTTTTTGTGTTGCTTGGAAACAGATGAAAAATTTAACAATGTGACCCTATGGGAAAACATTCCAGGTTATGAACACCGTCTGGGAACTGATTAGGTTTGTAAGCCGGGGTCCCACTGTATAGCCTATCTTATGCTGAAAAATGGCATTAAACCTTTTAACAACAGCAACAACCAGATGATTGTATGCATCTCTATCACCACACCAGAACAAGAAAAGGTTATTGTCACCTTTTTTTCACATTTTACTCATTATTGCAGTAGGTCTATATGGCCCATAACTTAAACTTTACAGTCTTGGGTTAAATTTTGTTTTATTTCTCAGGCGCTGTAACTTGAAGTTAATGATGTATATATCACTTAGTACTGCATCCTTGCAGGAAAAGATGCTTAATGTGACCTGAATTTCATCTTACTGGCTTTGTTTTTTGCATTATTGCATGACTACTACGGTGTTTTGCATGTTATATGCATATTATCTAACCTAATCATCAAACTTGCTGAGGGGTTGAATTTCGACTTTTATCACAACCTTGTTTCATAAATGGCATACATGACAACTATTATGTTTTTGGTGTAACAATTATGCTTTTTTCACTAAATTACACCTTACATGTAAATGTACTTGGATTACGCTTTTTCGGTATATCCCCCTTCCAAATGTATTAATAATTTGTTTTCTCATTTTATTAACATCCCACTAATTGCTCAGAACATATTAAGAAAAGATGGCTTCTGTGTCACAATGACATAAAAGTACACTTGTCTGTAGACTAGTGGTGACTTTCCTTAGTGTTATGTTCTATTTATAGCCTGAAGACCGCTGTTTCTATTTATAGAAGCTGCCTGGCTTAGGACATAACAGACTGGTTTTCTAATTTTAATCTTTGCTCACATATTCTTCGTTAACAATGTGAGGTACAGAACCATTCTATAGGAACTTTGGGGTAAATGTCCTATTTATTTTAGTCAATGCCCATGTTCCAGCAAAAAATGTTTCTCAAATGATTTCACAGATGGATTAGAAAGAAGACCCCCCCCCCGAAAAAAAACTGCTCAGACATGAATACATAAATAACACAATACAGTGCCATTCTAGGGTAGCTTCACACCCATTGCAGGCTGTGTGGAAAGGATTTTGATATTGGTCATAGTGTAAAACAAAGACGCTTTGAATTAGCTTGTTATTGCGAAAAATATACATGTGTTTTGTACACATGCACATTGAGTTTATTATGTTATATGTGGACTACACTTTTTCTACTCAGATTACTCGGAATATATTTAATCCAACTTCCAAATGCACTGGATTACACTTTTTCTTCGCGAGGGGTTGACATGTATGAAATAGGTTTCTTTGATATTTTTTAGGTTAATTTATTAGCAGTTTTGTATGATAGAATTTT
This sequence comes from Potamilus streckersoni, assembly GCA_016746295.1. Lineage (NCBI taxonomy): Eukaryota > Metazoa > Mollusca > Bivalvia > Unionida > Unionidae > Potamilus > Potamilus streckersoni. The sequence goes on from JAEAOA010001977.1 coordinate 2,478,038, forward strand.
GTAACTTGATAATTAGATCCATTCTGTTAGTACTACACCCTTTCAAAAACAGGTCATTGTGACCTAGATTTTATGCTGAACAATGGTATCTGTTTAGCTTATGGCTACAAAAATGTTTCCATGCTATGCCCAGACCTTTATGTGCATTTGGAAGTTGGATTAAATATATTTATTCTGAGGTAAATTTTCAATCTGAATAGCTGCCACGTGTCCTATTTGTTGTGTTTATCTAGTATTTTTGGACCTGAATATGAGTATGTTTATTTGGCAAAAAATATATTTTTAATATAAAAAATTAAAAATTTCCATGCAATTTTCAGTTTAGAACTGGCACTCAGTTCCATTTTTATAGAAATGTATTGCATTTATAGAGGAATACAGTTCTACAATATGATGGTTCATTCACAATCAAGGCTACCATGCCTGTCTTTATCTGCCATATTGGATTTCACAAACAGTAATCGCTTTCACTGTATCAGATCTTTGTAATATTCAACTTCTAATCATGTTGAAAAGGAAAGCAGAATATTCAGAATTTTCTCCAGGAAAGACAAGTTAACAGAACTGGAAGGACAATTGTGCGATCTTGTTTAGATTTGTGAAACAGTCTTGTAAAGGAGAAAACTTTACATTTTGCAAATTGTGTAATGTGATTTTGCTATTGGGCATGGAGGCACCCATAAAATACAAGAGCATGAAAAAGCTGATAAATATCAAGTTGATGCTTCATTATACACAACTCAGCCTAAACGTACGATGTATAAAATCCCCAGAGATAACTTTGATGTAATTCAGTTGAAATACGGTGTACTCTATTTCTTTTAGAAGTGAACCTTCATCTTAAATTCACTGGTGCTGCTGGCACATTATTTTGCACACGTCTTTCAGACAATAGAATCGCAAAGAATTACTTGTGTGAAAAAGAAACAAAAACAGTTAAGTAAAAAATCACAAAGAATAAAGATCATCAATGAAAGATGGTATATTGGAATGAATAATGACTGAAAAAAGAACAAAATGTGGTGTGGAAAAGGCTCAGATAAACAACTTTGAGTATGTTGCACTCTTGAACCTTCTAAATAGGCACCCAAATGAAACAGTGTGCCCATTCAGAAGGTGCAAGAGACATGCATCTTTGACATTAAATAATTAAGGAAGGTACTGTCCTATGTTATGGATAGTTGTAAAATGTTACTTATGCATTAAAATTTAAAAGTCAGTATTTGTTCCTGAAAATCCGTATTTTTGTCATAAGCAGTCAAAATTTTTGTACCCCAGGATGGCAGCTATGAAGTTAGGAGTGTTGGTAACTATGAATCAGATGAATATATTGTACATGATAGGTTACTCTTAACGTGCCTGCACTGCATTTAGATATGAATGCATATAGAAATTAGATTTATGTCATGTGTGGTGAGAGCTCAAGTGGCTAATCAAGCAAATTACAGATGCATAATCTGTGCTTCTCATCCTAATTATACTGGGTGTCATTGTAAGATTATACAAAGCCTTTGACTTTCACCCAGTAAAAATGTCTTACAGGAGGAGACAGTATCACTAAACTCTGAACCAGTTTTAAGAAAATTGATTTTACAAAAACATTTTATGACATTCTATAAATTTGCTATATATACCATAGGAAGGCTTTTTGTCTTCTGTGTGCAGTGACAGGAGTCAACATATCATAATAATTAATGTGTACCATACATGTAGGAGACCTAAAAGCTTCACAGTGAGCTGCACATCATTGTTAACTGTTTATTTTACAGGGGAAATTGCTCAAGAAGATGGTGAAGATGAAGATCTTAAAACAGAGGAGACTGCATCAAAGACGGGTGTGCAAATAAAGCTGTACACAGTTCACCCAAAGTAAGTAATGTAATTCTGCAGGCTGTGTCCTGTTCATGATGTACATTAGACAGTTTATTTTTATTTTTATAACTATTCATTCAGAATATTTTGAAAATGTGTAGCTTGGTGCAAAGTTATGCACTAGCTTGGTGCAAAGTTATGCACACTTTTCTTGCTCTGTCTGATAATTCTGTATACCTCCAATTAGGCATAACATATATTATGTCAGTGTCTATCTGTCTTCTTTTGGGTTTCACACAAAAATGTAAATTGAATTCTGCACAATAACTTTTGTTCTAAAACCACATATTTTCACAAGAGCTCACAATATTTTTTATGCCATGAACTTTAAATTATTTTGAAATCTGGACACTGGGTCCTGATAAGTTTGGAACCGATGTTTCTAAAACTTGAATGTAATTTGCATTGTTTATGCTTGTTCTTCAGTTTAAGCATATTTTAACAAAACTATGTTGACCCCTCTGTTCTGTACATAAAAATACTCTGGATTGGTCTGATATATTTTGCTTGGGTGAAGGTTTTGTCTTAACTGATTACTGAACTTGTCCAAAAGAAAATTGGCCATTTTGCAAAAAAAAAACTAGTGCATTAGGAAGATACCTATTGGTGTCAAAAGATGAAAGGTCACATTCATTGCAGATCAAGGAAGAAAACTGGGTTATTATTTTTGACTTTTGACCACATATCTGGAATGTTGGTAGCTCAGTTCTAACAAATATGCCAAGGGTCATGGGTTTGATATCCATCCAGGCCATCCTGAGTTGGATGCCTCAGTTTGGGAGAGTAGTAAACATAATCAAGAGCAGAAAGTGCCATTACAAATCGACCAACAAATGACTATTAAGACCACACACACCTACCAAAATTAAATACATTACACTCATACAGTTGACCCTATTTCAGTGGTTGTACCACTGAACTCATCAAATTATTATATGATAATTGCACTCTTGTTCAATGTGTCCTCTAGTACAAATTAAGAAATGCATGCTGTTCAACTCATTGCACCCTACATATTCTTTTATTCTTTTCCTTTTGCCTGAAATGGGGGTAAGCAAACATTTATGGCTTATATCTGAATGGATCCAAACACATTTGTTTCCAAGAGATTTTCATTGTCATGTGACCAGATGTTTAGGTTTATAAAGTATGTTGCCTTTTGTAGGTTATTTCTTCTGTGTATGTAAAAGGATGAAAATTGGTTTTCTTATTTTATAAATTATATTGGCATATTTTACCCACAATTTTTGTGTCCTGGCTCCATTTTGCTGCAGATATGAAACACATTTTACATTTTTGCAAAGATTCATCTGTCAGACAGATGGTAGTCCTCGTTTTGATCTATTGTCAATAATTAATTTACAATTGTTGCAATAAGCTCAAGTCTATAGTTGTTTGCATGTACATGTACTTAAATTAGATTTTGGTCAGCTGGATACAGCTATTGTCTTGCTGAGGCCACCCATGGGATGAGGCTGTTCATAGGAAACTAAAAACATGAACAAATTAAAAGGTTTAACATCTTTACAATATACTCCTATCTTTATTTTACTAGATGGCAAGATATCTTTGGTTTCAAAAGATTGGATATTTAATCTGTGGTTTATGCCGCCGTTAGCGACTATGACATAATTTTTTCCCATGCAAAAATGATAATTTCAGTAAATGTGTTCCAGTCACATTGAAAAATGCAACAATCCAATGCTTTTATTTTAGTTTGATGCTGATCTTGTTTGATGAAAAGTTCTTTATCTTTGTTGAAGATTGTAGTCTGCTTTCTTTGATAAAAGCAGCATGTGTTATTTAAATTACTGCTAATGTTTGGAGGACCAAATAGATGTCCGTTTTTTTGTGGCAGCAACATCAAACATTTGTACAACATTGATCATGACTGGATTTTCAAAAATATTTGCTTATTATTTATACAATAAATTGCTGGATGGTAAATCTTTTTTGTCTTTAAGAAAAATAAATCACAATTTGTAACATTGGCAAAGCCAAGAATGATCCCTGAATAAATGTTTTACATTATTTTTTGTATCTTTAAGAAGAAAATAAATGTATATAAAGTTACAGTAGCCATGCCACAATCGTCTTACATTAGAATTCATATGCGATCTCTTCCCCAAAATGATAATAAAATAAAAAAACCTTTTACATGTTACTTTCTTACTTTTATGAACGAAAAAAAATTAGTATATGAGAAATATATCTGTGTATGAAATTTTGGAAGCCATGCCACAGTTATGTTATATCCAAATTTGTGTTATAATGGAGAATGCTATAGTGGTGTCACACTGCACATAATGTCAGATATATGAGAGAGAGAGAAGGGGGACTTAAATGGATTCTTTCTTTACTTAAAAAAATATATATCTTCATTATTGTAGCCTTTAAAATTTTGCCAAATGGGTGCTTTTCAAAGATGACTGTACACTGAAGATAAATGTTTTGCTTGCTTAAAATGATAATTTTTACAAAAATTTATTAAAATTTTCCATTATTCCAGAACCCTTCAAGAGTTATTGATTCGCTTCAAGCCGGAGTCTGCCGTTGCACAGCCTACACCTTCTGTTAGCACTATTTCTCATGAGGAATCAGGTAAATTTTCAGCTGTTAGCTTACCCCACATTAATAGATAGCTAGACAAATGTTTTACTTTTTTGATGCAGGAGTAATATTATTTCTGGCACTGTCAGCAACATTAAGTTTTTATGTTCACAGGCTGCTGAAAGACAGGAAGGTGTTATTCTTAGGCAAGATATAGTGTTCATTATAATCATGGTGTTCTTCACAAGAAAGACAGTATTCATCATTTTTATACTAGGCAAGACGGTGTTTGTAATTGTGTTTTTCCCAGGCAATGTTTGGTGTTCATCAGCATAGGATATCCTAGTGTTCATTATGGTGTTTTTCCCAGGCAATGTTTGGTGTTCATCAGGATAGGATATCCTAGTGTTCATTATGGTGTTGTTCCCAGGCAAAACACAGTATTCAGCATGGATTTATTTCTAAGCTATAGTGTTCAACATGGTATTGTTCAAGACAGTGTTTATCATATGTTGTTGAAAGTCAGGACACTGTTCATCATGTTGTTTCTTGATCTGTTCCATTTTACACCTGTTGTGACCATAGATAAAAGCTTTGTCTCTTGCCAAAACTACACAATGCAGTAACATGACAAAATAAACATTACCAATACAATTAATGGACAAGATTTTTAGAAAATCTGTTGTTTTTTTCTTGTCATAAAAGAATAAAATTAATAATTATTATTATTTTTATTTGTTATTATTATTATTATTATTATTATTATTATTATTATTATTATTAATAATAATAATAATAATAATTAATAATATTTCATTTATAGAAAGTGACTCAAGTTGTAACTAAACTTATCTTTCATTAAATTCTCAGCTTGAGTTTGAAATTGAGTCTCCATTCTCAGTGAATTCAATGCAACATTACAAATGTAAAGATGTTTTTTGCTTGACTGACACAAAATCTCAAGCTTTTCTCTGTCTCAGAAGGTTTAAGATCACATGGCCAGTAGGTCTCATTTTCAAAGATAATCATTGAAAAACAAGCAAAGAAATATATTTTTTTTGAGCTATTGATATATCAGTTTCTATCACACATACTCAAATCTTCACATGTACTGAGTCATAGCATTACACCTACCCTGTCATATCATACATACTCTATCATATCATCAAACATACTCAATCAGAGCATATCACATACTTAGTCATAGCATCATACATACTCAATCCTATCACATATTCATAGTATCACATATTCTATCTTAGCATCACACACTGTCATAGCATCATACATACTCAGTCATATGACACACAATCACAGCATCACACATCACACATTCATAGCATCACACTCTATTATATAATCACACATACGTGATCATAGAATTACAAACACTTGGCCATAGCATCACAAATACCTAGTCATAACACTCTTCTACACACATTTATTATAAAACATTTTACAAATTGACTTATGTCATTACATTAAAAGGAAGAAACATTAAACATTTTTTTAGATAGTAAATCTGTAAAATTTGTTTCTGTGAGAACCTACTTAGGTCAATCTCAGTAGGATCCATTAAGTGTCAGTGTAGTAAGAAAATCTTGGTAATGATTTTTGAATGATGTAACTGTAACTATCTTTTAGACTTTCTTGAATAGCATTCCAAGTTTCTGCACCCACATATAAACAATGCAGTATTATGCATATAAACAATGCAGTATTATGCATATAAACAATGCAGTATTATGAGCTGTTACGGTAATGGGAAAACATTCTACACATTAATTTCTGTGTTTAATCTCAGATACTAATGACTGCTTATCAGTTTTGACATTGCCTAAATTTTTTTGTTGATAACACAAATGTTCCTCACCTTGACTTTTTCAATGTCCATACTTGTATTAGGTATTCAAGATGCTCTGTCAGACATGAGCATGAGTGTAGATGGGATCAGTGTGGATGGAGAAAGGAAAAATGAGGCTGTTTTCAATGGACAGGCAGACACAGCACATATTCTTCTCAAACCTGAAGCCTTCACATTTAGCCCCAGGTAAGTATTGTAAGGTTTGTGATATTGTGTGAAAGTAAGATGTTCTGGTCCCTTTTTTGTAATGATTATGAAGATGATTTTGACAATGATAGGAAACAATATGGTAGCTAATAGCACAAAGAAAATCAATTACAACATTAGATACTGTTTTCTTGTTATAGTATATACTCATATATAAGTCCAATCCAAATGCAAAAACATGTACCCAGATCTACTATTGCATAATGTGCCCACAGATCAGGGTCCATGTTATTTGGTTTGCTGATTAATCCTTACTAACTTAATTGATCCAGATCAATCAGCATATTATATAATGTCAAATCTGATTCTGTGCGCTTTGTAGTCAGACTCGACTTAAGAGTGAGTGTAGATGGTATGCTTGGAAATGACATTGTAATGGTGCTTTGTCTTCACATCACCATTCCTGTGATATATAAATTGTAATTCCAATACCAAGACTACTAGTCCATTACTTTTTCATGAAGTATTTGGTTATTCCAATAGCCATCAGTCCAAAGCTTTTACACATTAATGGTTATTCTGATAGCATTCAATCCAAGACTTACATCAACAGTTATTCTGATAGCAGTCAGTCCAAGGCATTTACATATATTAATGGTTATTCTGACAGCAGCCAGTCCAAAGCTTTTACATATATTAATGGTTATTCTGATAGCAGTCAGTCCAAGGCTTTTACATATATTAATGGTTATTCTGACAGCAGTCAGTCCATAGCTTTTACATATATTAATGGTTATTCTGACAGCAGCCAGTCCAAAGCTTTTACATATATTAATGGTTATTCTGATAGCAGTCAGTCCAAGGCTTTTACATATATTAATGGTTATTCTGACAGCAGTCAGTCCATAGCTTTTACATATATTAATGGTTATTCTGACAGCAGCCAGTCCAAAGCTTTTACATATATTAATGGTTATTCTGATAGCAGTCAGTCCAAGGCTTTTACATATATTAATGGTTATTCTGACAGCAGTCAGTCCATAGCTTTTACATATATTAATGGTTATTCTGACAGCAGCCAGTCCAAACCTTTTACATATATTAATGGTTATTCTGACAGCAGCCATTCCATAGCTATTACATATATTAATGGTTATTCTGATAGCAGTCAGTCCAAGGCTTTTACATATATTAATGGTTATTCTGACAGCAGTCAGTCCATAGCTTTTACATATATTAATGGTTATTCTGACAGCAGCCAGTCCAAAGCTTTTACATATATTAATGGTTATTCTGATAGCAGCCAGTCCAAAGCTTTTACACATATTAATGGTTATTCTGACAGCAGCCAGTCCATAGCTTTTACACATATTTATGGTTATTCTGACAGCAGTCAGTCCATAGCTCTTACATATATTAATGGTTATTCTGACAGCAGCCAGTCCAAAGCTTTTACATATATTAATGGTTATTCTGACAGCAGCCAGTCCAAAGCTTTTACATGTATTAATGGTTATTCTGACAGCAGCCAGTCCATAGCTTTTACACATTAATGGTTATTCTGACAGCAGCCAGTCCAAGGCTTTTACATATATTAATGGTTATTCTGACAGCAGCCAGTCCAAAGCTTTTACATATATTAATGGTTATTCTGATAGCAGTCAGTCCAAGGCTTTTACATATATTAATGGTTATTCTGACAGCAGTCAGTCCATAGCTTTTACATATATTAATGGTTATTCTGACAGCAGCCAGTCCAAACCTTTTACATATATTAATGTTTATTCTGACAGCAGACAGTCCATAGCTTTTACATATATTAATGGTTATTCTGACAGCAGCCAGTTCAAAGCTTTTACATATATTAATGGTTATTCTGACAGCAGTCAGTCCAAAGCTTTTACACATATTAATGGTTATTCTGACAGCAGCCAGTCCAAAGCTTTTACATATATTAATGGTTATTCTGATAGCAGCCAGTCCAAAGCTTTTACACATATTAATGGTTATTCTGACAGCAGCCAGTCCATAGCTTTTACACATATTTATGGTTATTCTGACAGCAGTCAGTCCATAGCTCTTACATATATTAATGGTTATTCTGACAGCAGCCAGTCCAAAGCTTTTACATATATTAATGGTTATTCTGACAGCAGCAGTCAGTCCATAGCTTTTACAAATATTAATGGTTATTCTGACAGCAGCCAGTCCAAGGCTTTTACATATATTAATGGTTATTCTGACAGCAACAGTCAGTCCATAGCTTTTACAAATATTAATGGTTATTCTGACAGCAGTCAGTCCAAGGCTTTTACACATTAATGGTTATTCTGACAGCAGCCAGTCCAAGGCTTTTACATATATTAATGGTTATTCTGACAGCAGCCAGTCCAAAGCTTTTACATATATTAATGGTTATTCTGACAGCAGCCAGTCCAAAGCTTTTACACATATTAATGGTTATTCTGACAGCAGCCAGTCCAAAGCTTTTACACATATTAATGGTTATTCTGACAGCAGCCAGTCCATAGCTCTTACATATATTTTTGGTTATTCTGACAGCAGCCAATCCAAAGCTTTTACATATATTAATGGTTATTCTGATAGCAGCCAGTCCATAGCTTTTACATATATTAATGGTTATTCTGACAGCAGTCAGTCCAAAGCTTTTACATATATTAATGGTTATTCTGACAGCAGCCAGTCCATAGCTTTTACATATATTATTGGTTATTCTGACAGCAGTCAGTTCAAAGCTTTTACATATATTAATGGTTATTCTGACAGCAGCCAGTCCATAGCTTTTACACATATTAATGGTTTTTCTGACAGCAGCCAGTCCATAGCTTTTACATATATTATTAGTTATTCTGACAGCAGCCAATCCAAGCTTTTACATATATTAATGGTTATTCTGATAGCAGTCAGTCCATAGCTTTTACATATATTAATGGTTATTCTGACAGCAGCCATTCCATAGCTTTTACATATATTAGTGGTTATTCTGACAGCAGCCAGTCCATAGCTTTTACATATATTAATGGTTATTCTGACAGCAGTCAGTGCAAAGCTTTTGCAATACCAATAGTACTAGTCCCATACTTCGTGAAGTATTTGGTTATTCGGATAGCTTAGCTTTTACACATATTAATGGTTATTCTGATAGCAGTCAATACAAGACTGCATATACCAACAGTTATTCTGATAGCAGTTATTCCAAAGCTTTTACACATATTAAAAGTTATTCTGATATTAGTAATTCCAAGGCTTTTCCATATATTAATGGTTATTCGGACAACAGTCAGTCCAAAGCTGTTACATATATTAATGGTTATTCTGATAGCCATGGGTTTAAGAGTTTTAAATACATCAACGGTAAGCCGTTGGTCAAAGGCTTTTAATACATTAATGGTTATTCTTATAACCATCAGTCCAAGACTTTTACATGCATGAATGGTTATGTGATAGCAGTCAGTCCAAGGCTTTTAAATGCATTAATGGTTATTCTGTACAAGGCTTTTACATATGTTAAATAATTGTAGGATTACCCTGGAAACTAGGAATATAAATAGGGATATTATTTGGTCATGTTTACAAAAATTTCCTTCTCTTCAGAAAACAGCATTTTGCAGATGATAGTATGAATGAGCAGGTAAGAATGAGTGCTTCCAGTACCAGCAGTTTTACACAAGTCACTGCGATGAATGAAGATTTCATGTCTCCTAAGAGCAGTTCAGGAGGCAGCACAGTCACCTATACTCCATCACATACGCCTCATACTCCTTCCCATACACCATCTTCATCGCACATTGATCCTGCTAGTGCACGGACACACCAAGATGTCACGCCTACCTCAGCCCCACATTCTGCTATCACTGCCGATGAGGAAGATGATGAGCTTGCCACACCCCTCACTAATGACAGAGATATCAGATCCAGGGATGAAACTCCAAAACGACGGCAAGGAAGCATTGATGATTTCTTTACAGATCATGACTTAAAGAATGAGACACACGTAAGGAATATATGTTACTTTTATAAAGGGCAGATGAATATGAATAAATATTTGACATGCTTATTAAGCTATTGTCATTTATCATGTCCTCATAATGACAGTTTATGTGAAATGTCATTTATTATGTCTTCATCATGACTGAGTTTGTGAAATGTCATTTATCATGTCCTTATCTTGACAGAGTTTATGTTAAATGTCATTTATCATGTTTTTATGGTAACAAAATTGATGTGACATGCCATTTGCCATATACTTATACTGACTGTGTTTGTCTTTCACCCTGTATTTTAAAACCAGAATTAATGTGAATTGTCATTTACCATGACAACTCATGAGAGTTGAAATGAAATGTCTTTTGCCATGTCTTTGTAATGTCAGAATTGATGTGAAATATTAATTACCATATCCTCATCAAGGATGATTGATTTAAACATATATAGAACCCAAGAAAGACACTTCTTAAAAAATACATGCCATGGTACTTGTGTTACTTGTGTAGAGAGTTTATATGAAAATGATTAAAAGTTCTAAAGTGTATCTATGAATTATAACTGCACATTAATAACACCTTCCCTGAGATCAAGTATATTTACTGAAACAGCTGTCATGAGTTTATGTGAAATGTCTCTTGCAATGACCTTATAATGACAATTTATGTGAAATGTCATTTGCCATGTCCTCATCAGAGTTTATGTGAAATGTAATTTATCAAATCCCTCAATGTCAGAACTGATGTCAGATGTCAATGACCATGATTTTTTGATGAAAGTTGATGTGAAATGTCATTTACCATGTCCATATAATGACAGAATTTGTGAAATGTCATGTACAAAGTCATTATAATGACAAAATGTGTGAAATGTCATTTAACATGCCCTTATAATGACAGAATTTGTAAAATGTCTTTTGTCATGTCCTTATAATGACAGAATTTATAAAATGTCTTTTGTCATGTCCTTATAATGACATAATTTGTAAAATGTCATTTATCATGTCCTTATCATGACACAATTTGTAAAATGTCATTTATCATGTCCTTATAATGACAAAATGTGTGAAATGTCATTTAACATGCCCTTATAATGACATAATTTGTAAAATGTCATTTGTCATGTCCTTATAATGACAGAATTTAAAAAATGTCATTTATCATGTCCTTATAATGACAAAATTTGTAAAATGTCATTTATCAAGTCATTATAATGACAGATTTTGTAATAATTTTAATTTTATCACTTTCAGTTCAAATGGCAAATTTGATATTTCTTTACAATTTTCCCCGACTAAATCACCTCTTGCTGGGTCTTGGTAAAACTGAGGTAGAATGCAGGGATGCAGACAAATCACTGAACTACTTTGTCTTAGTACAGTTATTTAAATGGCAATGGCTGAAATATTTTACTTCACATTGTAGATATAACAAGCAGGTATAAGTATGAAGACTGAGTGCCAAATTTGTGTTGCATAATTTTCACTTTTTTTACTACAGAGTAGTCTGGAAAGTACAAAAAGTGCAAGTGTGTTTGAGGTGAGTGACATCAGGTTGAAGACGGCACAGGCCTCTTATGATGAAAATGATGAGGAGGTAGCTGAGGTGATGGGTCAAACTCTAGGTGATGATCAAACTGAAGGGATCCCAGAAGGGACACAACCATTTCAGCAGCAGGAGGGGGAGGATTTACAAATGTCAGTGAGCCCCAGAGGGGACAAGATTCAGAAAGCTTGGCCCAAACCTCCTGATGTTAGTACAAAAACCCAAGGAATGGCTACAAAAGCCATCAAAGAAATGTAAGCATTATTCATTTTAGAGCAAGAAAGATTGCGTCCTTTGATAAATATGCACATAAACAGGAGAAATCAATTACCATCAGAACTGAATATGAAAAGTAATTCTTCTGCTTTTATTTTGGTTAGATTTGTTATTTTAGCATTGATAATTCCATTAATGAATATGGGACAAGGATTGCGTATCAGTGAGTATATCAAATGTTCCACTAAACAGTTTATTGTTACCTATATCTGATTGTTGAGTGGCTTATATCATTCCTTTTGTTCAAGTTATCTGCTTTGCTGGCATGGAAATCTGCCCTATTGACAGAATTCTTAATATCTCCATTCCTTTCAGACACAATGTATATTGTATTTGCCCAGTACTTCAGTCTATGTATTATCCATCAGTAAAAAAGAAACATCACTCATTCTCCATTACTGGAAAGCTCTTTATGATCATTTAATATTGATGGACAATGAGGGTTTACTTTTCTCCTTTGAATACATTTGCCAATCATATGTAGAAGTTCTTCTACCATACAAATCTAGCAAGACGAGAAGACAAGAAAATTCTTTCCAACCCTTAATCACCACAAGGTGGCTATGGTTTATTCAGTTTTAACTTCTCCTTTGAATACATTTCCTGGTCACATTGACATAAGAAATCTAAACTATGCAACACAACAACTCCAGAACTCAAAAAAAAAGATGACAAATTGTACTTTCCATGCAGAATAAAGAAAAATAACTCTTATTAATTTCCTCTCCTTTACAACTTTTAGGTGCCTCAACACTATCATTGGTGTGTGTTGTTGCTTCTTTATTCCCCTTCACAGCATTTGTATTTCTGTATGTTCAAGTAACAAGAGTCGTTCTTGTTATTTGTGAACAGTTGGGTTGTTTTTTAACAGTTTGTTGACATTATTATTGTCATTTCAGTAAAACATTGGTGGTGCAGCAGTAAGTGCAAGAAAGTCAACATGCAGCATGTGTTTATTATGGTCAGAAAATATCAGGTCCATGGATTGAATAGTGTAACATCTTTAGCCTTCATCCTAAAATGGTATAAATTGCTTGCATGGTGGGGGACATCATAATGGTCCCTGGCCCTTCAAATTAGTCTTACAGTGCTGATTGCAACCATTGCATCAAATGGTTATGGGTTGTAGCTTAAGTCAAATGCCCTATATCTAAGTAAGTGAGTTGGCATAAGTCTCCCTGCATGTCCAATACTCTTTCATACCATAAAGTGCCATTCCAGCAGTCAAGCAACCAGTTCAGCTAGCTGTACCTATGTCTAATAACCAGAAATCTGTCACTTATGTAAGTCATACCACATACCAGCTGATAGTACCATGATGTGTGGAATAATATAGGGAACAGACAGAATTATTTGTCTGTTTTGCTGCACTTTCTGTACAGGTGACTCCAGAACCAACCACCCTGCCAACAGCCATACATACTGACCAGCTAGCTGTTAAGTGACCATCTAGCTGTCCATTATTATCAAGATAATGGCAAGACTTGCATGGTCAAATCACAGGGTGAGTCATTTGTTCATGCAGTGGAGAGAGACACCTAGAGATGATGGAAATGCTTCATCCAAGCCTCAGATATTCTATATGGATATGGGTATTGATGAGGATAACCCACACAGTGATTAATGGAATAATCTTGGTAACTTAATGCACTAAGATTCATAAGTAGAATTGAACAAGTCCAATTGAAAACTGCTGTTGAGGAAATCTATTGTGTGACGACTGGCACCAACTATTGTGAGTATGACCTATCAAGACAGGGCATCATTTGATTTGTGCAACAAGGAAAAACGTGTGTCCTCCTGCTGCAGTCAGTAAAGATAAGGGAAATATCAGACCATCTGTTGGATAAAATCTGATCAGCAGGACAATTCTAAGACATTCTTCTGTGAAGGACAGTTACTAAGATTGGTTTTGCGACACTAGTATCAAATGCATTCTGACACATTTACCACTAAGCATCCAACAGTAGATAAGAACATTGCAGTGAATATGACTACCCCATTGTTCTACTGTGTTGATGTGTGATTTGGGTTTTTAACATAGGTTTAAAAAATTTCTGTCATATTACTACTATGATGTCTGCAGTGTGGGAGTTTATAGTGATGTCTTGTGCTGATAGTATGATGTCCCACCTAGTCACATTATCCTGACACCAGACTGACCAGTCCTAACACTTTCCTGTTAATGATGTGCACCTAGTTAAGTAGCTTTTGTACAATTTTTAGAAGTCTTTGGTATGGCTTGACTGAGGTTCAAACCCACAACCTCCCACATTCAAGGCAGAAGCTCTAAAGACTAGGCCACCAGAGCTGTCTTTTCTACAAGGTGGAGAAGAATGTTTTTCATGCTACTCTCAAGGTCATGCATAACATTGTGGCAACATCTTCAGTGTTGGACCTAACATTATTTACCATTTTTGCTTGCAGAAAAATCAGGCAAGAATCATCTCTGAATCTGTGGTCAGGATTTCCAAGATCATTAAGAGGGCTACATTGCCATTTCCTTTTATGTACTTTGCTAATTCAGGATATGACTCCTGTCTTTTCTTGTTATCATTTGAGGCATGTCATTCCTTGTCACTCTGCACTCTGCTCTTTGTGTTGCCATTTCTGTTTGGCAGTATGGTAGAGGGCATGAGGAAGGCAGCACAGAATCTGTCCTTCCAACTGGCAATGTGACACAATTTTGAGTTCAGACTGAATCAGAATCCAGAAACAAAGAAATGATCATCAACAAAGAGAAAAAGAGGTCAAGTATAGCTCAGAAACAGCAACAGTTTCTGCCTCAGTCAAATTCCATTCAGCAACTGGTCCCACAGTTTAGGAGGCTGTTTAATGAAGGTGATAAAAAGCAAGGTTTCTCTTTTCCCTATTCTCAAAAAATATTAGCATTGACTTGACACTCCAACTTCCTGTAGACATTCTACCACAATCCTCCAAAATCCATGTTTATCAGCACTGGATGAAAATATTTTTAGCAAACCAAATGGACAGTCCAAGTTGATTCAGAGGTTCTTAGGATTTAATTTATCTAATCTCCCTCTTTTTCCTATTTGGTGATGTATGTACCATCAGATTTGGACAGATAATAACACATACACCCTCCAAGCTTTCCCACAGTTGCATCCACATAGTGTGCCATAAACTCCATTAGTAGCTGAGATATTCATGAAATTTAGCTCAAATCCCTATACCAAGGGTAGACTACTCTGCCCTGCCACAACCAGATCAGCAGATAACTTCAAAGCATACTAATTTTCTCCATATGGCATTTTACCACCAAATTTAGTGTTGTGGCAGTGGTAACCAACTGTGAGGCATTATACAGTAAAATGCAGCCATTGAATGTCAAAATATGATGTAAAACCAGTCTATGCTTCATACATGAGAAGCAGCATAAACATGGGGCAGCAAACCACATAGTTGAAAGAATACACAGTGTGACCCCGCTATAATGCGTTCAGATATAATGCGGTTGTGGCATGGCTCCAGAAATTTTGTTCACTTTATTACCTGTATTTTTCTCGTAAAAAAAAAATAAGTATGTACAAAAATTAAATTATGTAACTTTTGGTTATCACTTTTGAAATGAGATTGTTTATAAATTTGAATATAAGACGTTTATGACAAAAATACCGGTATAAAGGTAAATGAAATTTCGGAAGCCATGCCACGATCGTTTCATATTAGAATCCATATGTGATTTCCTTCCCAAAATGATGATAAACTTTCTACACGTTAGTTTTTGCACCTTTAAAAAGAAATGTTTTCCGTGTACTAGAGAATAATACATGTACATGTATATGATATTTCGGGAGCCACGCCACAAACATCTTATATTCAAATTTCATATGCTAATGAGTGGTTATGTATATGCTAATGAGTGGGCCTGCACTTTAACTTCTTCCTTAATCATTTGCATCCACTTGCATCTCTTTCATGTGCATGTGAATATTTCAGCACACATGAAGAGACTGGTGTTCCTACTGAGGAGGAAGTGGAGGAAGAAGAAGAGGAGGAGGAGGGTGATGAGGTTGTAGTTGAGGAGGAAGAGGAGATTGAAGAAGAAATAGAGGCTGAAGAAGATGATGATGAACAGAAGGAGGAAGAGGCAGATGAACAGATTCAGGAAGGGAATAGATCAGGAAAAGAAAGGTACAAAAGTTTAATATTTATTGTTGCTCAACACCCCCTGTGGTTTGTGCCACCACACTTGTACAGTTGTACAGGCTGTTGATCACAGAATTGAGATTATGCAAGTGCTTACTTAATTAAACATGAGAGGTTAAAGCTTACACTATATAAATTCAACTCTTTTTATTCTGAGCCAAATTACTGAAGAGGTGTGTACTCTCTCATTCCTTCTTTTCAGCCATCTGTCATATATTTTGTTTAAAATTGATTTTTCATGTGATTTTGCTGTGGGGTCATACAGATTTATAGATGCATCTTTTGAGGGTGTCCCTTCTGCAAGTAGGTCATTGTTAACTTTAACACTTTGGTAAGTTTGCATAAGCTTGTTTTTAACATTGTTTCCCCTGGATGCAGGGTCATACAATTGAAGTGTTTTGGTGAATGTGACACTCTTATGTTGAAGTAGAAACTCTGACTAATATTTGGTACTAAAGGGACTTTGATTTAGTTCTGCATTAGGTATGCTGGGACAGTTTTTATATTACAAAAGAGGAGTTATTGAAGCATTCATGTTCTGTGAATATATTAAAGGTTGTTCATACAAACAAGGCTCTCTCTGTGTGTCTGTCACTTTGACTGTCTTTTGTCTGAGACATATAAACATGCTTCAAAATTTTGTTACAGGCAGACATGTACTCAATCCGCTCCATGATCAGGATCTTGGACATTTGCAAGGAGGCATTTAGAAATTGCCCTTTTTAAAGTCTCTCTGTTAAGGCAAATGGACCATCATTTTATCTTGAACAGATTGGGTTTTTCTTAATACTACTAATCCATTGAATCCTGTATAATAGAATACAATCATTGTATGTTTAGAAACCAAATTTTATTTCACCTTTTGGCATAAAAATTCATCCTCATCTGGAAACAATCAAATTCAGTCAGGTGTTATGTCAAAATTCTTTGTTCTCAGAATGCTGTTTTGGTTATGAGTTAAAGCTTTCTCTCAATGTTACATATATCTATTGTATACATATGATTCCAAAGTTGGAGGCATGATTACAGCATCCATTGCAACAATTCCTTGTTCCATTTCAAGTATGTTGACATACAACCCATTCATATCCCAAATCTAAATGAAACTTGATATTTGGTCATAAAATCTGGAAAACGTCTACCATGCAAGTGGCTGCCTAGTCATATTTTCTATTTATGATCAAATGTGGATGTGTTGTCCAGAACACTTACAGCCATGTTTCAATTTCTTTTTATTTTAGCAACGACTTAAAAAAGGCTCCAC
Organism: Potamilus streckersoni; assembly: GCA_016746295.1. Classification (NCBI taxonomy): domain Eukaryota; kingdom Metazoa; phylum Mollusca; class Bivalvia; order Unionida; family Unionidae; genus Potamilus; species Potamilus streckersoni. The sequence continues at coordinate 2,495,730 of JAEAOA010001977.1, forward strand.
AAGTTGCTCCAGTAGCTCATGCAAGAGGAGCTGGGTAAGGAAACATTGCCTTTATTGATTCCAAGCAACAGTGCTACTGGGTCATTCCATGTCAAGTGGGCCAGGGGTGGGAATTTGATCCCCTCTGAAAATCTGGGAAAAGGATATATTGAAGTACCTGTTGAGGGATGAAGACCTACAAAATATTAGGCTCATGGCTCAAAAATTTGACTGAGATTCAGCTTTCTGAAAATTGGCACTGATAACATGTAGTTGGGGCCGATTTTCACACATTTTTTCACATTTCTAAATGGGATAGACAGCTCAAAATTAGGAATACTACAGAACCTTTTGTGTAGATCATGAATCTGAAATCATCTTGAAGCAATTTTGCATGATTAGCATATTTTATGGCCAAAAAAACCCCTGTCCTAAGCATTGCACTAATTCTTTTTCAGGATTCTGCAAGTCCCGCTTCCACATGCAAATAGATGGAGACAAAATTAATGGCATGTAGTGAGAAAATGGATGATACTACATGATTAGTCTGTTAAAAGATTTTATCTTAATTAGATTTAATTAGATTTTCAGATTTTTTGTTTTAAAGTTGTTTTCAGAGCAGAAACTTAAGAATTTACCTCTTATTCAAAAGGTCATGGTACCCAGAAGATGACCTCTTAAAATCTGAAACTGAGGGGATTTAGACTTAATTTCAAAGTTTGTACTATATACATAAAATGGGTTTGGTCAGGTTTTTGGTAAAACTTGAGTAAATCGGAGACCCATTGAGTTTGGATTGTGGGGCACCAAACACCATATAAATGATGTTTTACAACCTTTAGTGGGGTAATTCAGTATTTATAAAACTCAGAATTCAAGATGGTGGCAGAGAAATAAAAAAGACAATTGCAAGAAAAAATTACCTCCGAATGAGTTAGTAACTTCAAAATCACCAATTTGGAAATTTTGTTTAGATATTGAATATGCAGTGAGACTGTAGATTGTTGTGCTGGTGATAGTTGGTGAGGATGACTTCTGGAGTGGTATAAAATCTTGAAAGACTGAAAATAAATTTTCTCATCAAGGTCAAAAATAGAGCTCACTGACATGGGTGCCATGAAACAGTCTTGTAATGAAGTCAGTTTTCTACATTACTTTCCAGATAAAAAATACAAACAGCCGACATCTGAAATGGGGAAATCTGCATAAAGACTGGTGTTTTTTGGATACATTTCCAGGCAACAGGCTAAAAATTTTCCTTTCATCATTGGCACTCAATAAATACTGACAACAACTGCAACCAGAAGCATCTGGAGTTTCAGTTATTCATACAACATTAGAAATTGCTACTTGGGTGGCACCATCTTGACTTGGCCAGCTCAAATTACGAGCACGTCACTTCATAAATTTTGCGAGAATGTCCCTGTCATCACCAAATTTTCAGTATGGTTGCAATGATTTTCTAAAACAGTTGCAATGAAACATTTGTTATCATAGATAAAAGCTACATATTTCAGATTGTACTTTGTCGAACAGTGAAGTAGCACATGGAGTGTCTTCTTGATGACTATGTCCTCAGAAATACCATTCATAACATTATCCCATATTTTAAACATTCACAACTTTTTCAGCTTCATTTGCTCTGGTACGAAGATCCAGAATTAGAATTTGGTTCTCTGTGACAACTTGCGTACTTGCTAGAGTGGCATGTCATTTTACAGTGCTACCAGTTCGATCCTACAGACACTGTCCTTGTAATGTGGCGAAGAAATGCCACACTGCAGGAATCCCAAAGTGTCTCACATGAAATGTCAGATTAGTTAGAACTTTTTAATTTTTGTACTGTGATGATTCTCCATCACTAAAGAAAACAATCTGTTCTGTACTTGGGTTTAGTGTCCAAATTCTGTGAATGTGTTTGGAGATAAAACAACAGAATTTGCATCGAGTTTTAGCAAATTTAAAATGATGCAATAACTGTCACATTCAGTTGCACCATCTGCCTTTATTTATGTAGCAAATGGGTGCAGGGTTACCTGGCTATTGTCTCCATGGTGACCCTGCACAGCATCTCAGATAATGAATCATTTTCTGAAATATCGAGAAGTATGATTGCAATGTGGAGTTCATTACTTCTTTCAATTTTTGTAAGTGGTGTGATTGTGCCTTTGCTGTTTAAAAATGTATCCTCTGTTTTGCTAAATTTGAGGAAATTTTTTCTTGGATATTGTCTGTACTTGGAAGCTACAGGCTCTAGTATTGTGGTATCAGTGTGTAGCCACCAACTATAGGTTATTTCATCATCGTCATCTGTATCACTTTAGTCAAATAGGTTAAGTAATAATTAGTGCACCATTGCCTTCTTTCAAAACTTATCAACAAACAGTTTCTATTTTCCAAAGACTATATAAAGACTAAATAGTAAACACTATTTGAGACAGTAAGTCCTTATAGTCACATTTTATAGGAAGTGCATTCACCATCAACTTTGCATTTTGATAAATTTCACAAACAAACTGTACGAGACCCAGAACTGTTCACTGATATACACCACTTGAGCCTCGGAGAGCATAATTCTGAAAAACCTGTTTTATCATAAGCAGCTTTGGTTTGGATTGTTCATAAAGCTCTGCTTTATTTATAAGAAGAAGTCTCTTCTGTTTCCATCAAGCTTTACAAAAATGTAATCTCTCCTGTCAGGACAAATTCTTGAGTATTTGTCATTTTGACAGAATTCAGTGATGCAAGCCTCTACTTCAGGATTAATTCTTTCCCCTGTCTTTGGATTTAGATTTGCCAAAAACACCCTTCTCATATTTAAGCTCTCTTTCCTTCTGCACTAATCTATTTAAAACGTTGAATTGATTTCTGGTCCGTTATATATTTTAAATTTCTAGCACAAGCATGAGAAGTTTCACTTTCCGTTAACAAAAACTGATAGCACAATTTTCTTTGAATAAGTCTTCAATAATCACATTCCTCACATTGACTTGTGTTGGCACAAGTGTATGATGTTTCACTTTCTGTTATGGAGAACTGACAGCACATTTTTCTTTCAATAAGCTGATGAGATCACGATAATTACATTCATCACATTGACTTGTGCTGGGTTCAGGGTCCAATACCTCAGCTTCAACCTGTATAATCTAAGCAACTTTGCATTTTGTTGCTACACCATGCATAAGCCTCAGGGTGTGAAATATTAGATTTGAATGGTGAGCAACCAGTGCTTATGAAACTGGTATTCAAATCATTAGAGACATGTAAAATAGGCTCATAGTGCTTGCCTTCATTCATGACATTATATACTATTGGCTCATCATTCTTATCTTTGTATTTCATGGTACAGTTCCTGCATAACTTTGGTCCTGGTATCAAATTCATTTGTTAGGCCAGCTCTTTGTCATAAATAACATGAAGGACTGCAGTTACAAAATACCACTACTACTACTAATAATAATTTATAAATAATAATGATATGATGTGTAAAGAACGATTATAATTTAAAAATATATATTTTATAATCATAAAATTTATAAAGTGCACCAGTCCATATACTATGACCAAAAATTCGTGTACAATAACTATGTTGAAAGAAAGTATTAAGAGTTTAAACATAGTTTTGAACAAAGAGCTGATAACTTATTTTTTTAAAACAGACATTCAAAGATTGTAAGCATCTTGAAAAATGAGTCTGAGAATGGATTGGAAGACATGAGCTTACTTTGGCTGGCTTTTTGTGCACATTTCCTGGGTCCATACACCGCTCTTGCAGACTGTTGGTTCTTGATATATAGTTTTTCATGATATATGCACAACTTTAATATGCACAACTTTAATTCTTATTCAGTATCAGCCTATTTGCTTATGAGCTCCAGGAAAGCAGATCTCTGATCTTCAGAAAGACTAGAATTAGAACACTTGCTATAATACATCCTATGCTATTCTGAATTTTGCGAATGAAGTCTGAAAAAGCAAGATTCTATGACTGCCATTTTGTTTTCTGTGAAGAAATGGTGCAATCTGATGCAACTGCCTAAGATGCCTTTAATATAAAAAAAAATTGGATTTTATATTTGGAATGTACACAAAATTGTCAATATAACATGATTTTGAAGGTACTAGCTCATTCAGAAGTAATTTTTTCATGAAATTTTTTTTTCTGCCACCATCTTGAATAGTGAATTACCCCATACATGGTTGTAATATATCATTTATATGGTTTTTCAGCACCACAGAATCCAAATTTCACATTAAAATGGGTCACCAAGTTACCCTGGTTGATGTACCAAAAGACTGACCAAACCCATTTTATGGATACACCACAGTTTGAAAAGTCAAAAACATATCAAGAAGACGTGAACCAAGAATAAATTTTTTGATATGTTGGAGGCATTGAAATGAAGTCTAAATTCCCTCAATTTTAAATTTTTAGTAGTCACCCATCATCCATTTTTTCAGTACATGCCTAGTATTTCATCTCTGTTTATTTGCATGTGAATGCTGGACTGCTGCAAATTTCTGAAAAAATTTAGTATGTTGCTTGGGATATGGCTTTTGTGGCCATATAACATACCAGCCATGCAAGATAGCTTAAAGATAATTTCAGATCCATGATCTGCAGAAAAGATCCTGTAAGATTTGTGATTTTGAGCTGTCTAACCAAATTAGAATGTGGAAAAAAGTTATTTGAAAATCGACCCCAGCTGCATGCTTTCCCAATCGGTGACACTTTTCAGAAAGCTGTTATCGAATTTTGAGCCGTGAGCCTAATATTTTCTAGGTCTTCATCCCTCTACATGTATTTAAGCATATATTTTTACAGATCTTTTTTTGAGGTGATGAAATGCTGAAGTTTTCAAAATTTGGCCATCTTGATATGGAATGACCATACTTTCATTTTGTATTTTTCACTCTTCACAAGAAAGTATTGTAAATTTTCCATGCTCTAAAACAATTCTTATTTATGGAAGGGAAGCTTTTATATTACTGAATGTATTAATGCTTTTGAAGTGCATGCATAAAAGTTACTTTATGACTGATTGTATTAATTTCTTTGAAGGACAGATTGCAATGCATTTAATGACTTAATATATTAGCATCTTTTGAGCACCAATAAGAAAGAAAATACTTTACAATGTATATACTAATTTAATTGCAGTACAGATCAGAAATTTACTGTGTTACTCATAAAGAAGAGGCACCTAAAGTCAAATTGCAAATTTCATGAGATTGAGATGGAGATTCCATTATCTGCCTGAAATGATTATTTAGAAGTAACATCTTTTATAATTGGGCAAAACAAAAAAACATGCTCAGATGTTAAATGACTAACAGGCCTTTTCTTTGATTGCTTAATATGCGGTCACTTATATCTTACATCTGATGATAATCACATAATATATTGACAAATCTGGATCAAAACAAATAGTATAGACCCAGAATATAATCACATAATGTACTGGCAGATTTGGGTTTATGCTGTTTGTATTATACCTACTTTATAGTTTATATTTGTTAACATTATCTTTAGTTATAAAGGATTTTAACATATTTACCTTTATCATGTAGTATTAGATGGTTATATTGATTTGGAGAAGTCATGTTGCAGGGGTCAAGCTAGACTTAAGTTTTAGGGAGAAGTGATTTTTTCTTTTGGTCAGAACAGGGAGAAGTGGGAGTTAAACAGGGAGAAGTGAGACCAAAACAATAAACACGATGCATTATCATATTGTAATGATGTGCTCTATTTCTTGGTATACTTTTAACAGTTTTAAGCAATGCCGTATTTTCAAGTTGAAAAATATTTGTTATATGTGAGTATCAATATATTTTGTACGCATTTAAAAAATTATATTCATACCCATTCTATTCATACTTAGTATATGTGTTTTTGAATTGAAGTAAATGCAGTTTATTTTAGCTGTATGACTTAAAACTCACATATAAAGCTATACATTGCAAATAATTTTCACTGATAGAAGTAACAAGATTAGAGCCTTGTAGCTGCAAGCTGGTAAAAATGCTTAATATACTACCACTTAATTACTTTATTTTTCTTAAGTTTTGTGTACAATTGCAGTCAAAAAGATTTCTAGCATTTTTTGAAACAGCCCCTAATACATGTACATAGGAATAAATGCACAGGTGACTTCAAACCACACTGTTCGTCCTGATTTCATTGTTCCCCGATAAAACATTAATGTAACTATTCATAAACAACACACTAAAGTCGATATATAACTAAACTGGACCCTATTTTTTTTTACCCCCAACCAATAATCCAAGAATATGTCTTTCACAGAGTGAGTGCATCTATTTTTAGATGGGGGGGGGTGTCCTCGAACTACACACTTTCTTGCTTACAAAAACCCATTAAAAGTTCTGCATATTTATGGTTTGTCTACCTACTGTTAATAATGACATGGATTGGTTAAATATTTTTTGCTTAATTACTATATATATTTTTCTTTTTTTTTCACAGTTTAATGAAGTGGTATATAAAATATGCAGCAATGTCTGCCATTAAAATTTCATTTATGGTTTCAAACTGAAAATACGCAAATATGGCTGTTAAAATCTCCATTTATTAAAAATAGGATATAAATTAGAAAACGCTCTTCACCGATCGTTTTTTTAAAAGCTAATTACTATTTGCATATTGATGTTCAAATTCGAAACAGACTTTGGGCATCTTTTCATCATAGCACAATAGGCCCAACTTCATGAAATCAAGCAGTGATATCTTGCTCCGGAAAAGGGTTAATGGTCAGTTAGCTATTAAAACTTGCATGTGAATGTGCAAGAATTTCTTTGTCGCCATAAGCTCATTGGTATTCAACACCATGTAAATACATTTGGCGTTGGGTTACAGCAGTGCCAGAAATTACTGGCTACAGCGAGGGGGCATCTCAAAGTCATAATCTACAGTCATATTATGTCCAAAAAATCAGAGGGCGAAGTCGTTTTTGCTCTCATACCAGAAGAAGGCGAAGTTTACGTTTCTCAGGCGACTTTTTCGCCCACTTCGCCTGGTAGCGATGACCCCTGATGTTGGCTTAATGGTTAGTGGACCATATCTTTAATCAAAACGTTGCAGGTTAAAGTCCCATACCTACCAACTCTTATGACTTTGCCATAAGTCTTACAAAAATTACCCTTAAAATACAGACTTCAATCAAAACCTATGGAAAAATGATTGTTGCCAAAAAATCTGGATAATTGGTTCACCCGTGTTTGATATGGATCTGAATTTTAAATTAGAATTGGTAAAGTTAGTCAGGAAACCAGACTAACTTTACAGCAGTAGCCCAGATGCTTTAATCTGCACCTATTTGTTCATGCAAAGAATCAAACTGTTGATTGTAGAATTTTTTTTAAAATGATGTCCAGAACACAATGCTTGTGTAAAACTAAATTGAAAATAAGCTTCTTAAGATGTGTTAATTATCCACACAGAAGAATAAAAAGAAGTATTTAGATAATTGTGAATTAAAGCTGGAAAGGACACAATTATGTTTATTGGACATCACATGCCAATTTGAGTATGTCTTGTGGTAGGTGATATGATTGCTGTTGTTATGTGAAATGGAAAAAGAATTTCCAAGAATTACAAGTTGAGAGATAGTAATAAGCCATTGAGTTGCATACGGTTTTGAACTAAAGTTTTGCAACTGTACTAGTGGTAAATAAAGCATACATGTGCTTTACAAACTTTTCTGTTGAACATGGTGTTTATCGTTGCTGCATAATACTTTTATGTACATTTTCCAGCTTTACAGGAGCAGCTATTGATATTTTGTTACACCTTACTGAAAATTGGTCAATCTTATGGAGAAAAATCAACTTCCTTACTGAGATAAACTCATCAAGGTAGGCAGGTCTGAAATCCTATTGTCGGATCGGCCCAGGTCAGCTGCAGTGATATGTCTTTGGGGAAGCCATTTTGCTCAAATTGCCATGTGACACTAAATAACCAATTGGTGGTGTTGTGCTATAAAACACCAAACCAAATGAAATGCTAATTTGTAAGGGATAATCTTCCCAAATTATTTTCCACTCTAATTTTTTAATCCTTACATTTGTATAACTTTCAATCAGCACTATGTAGTTATTAATTTCCGTACATGACATTAAACCTTGTACATGTGTACATTCCCAGTTAAATATGGTATTAATTGCAGTTGGTGTGATATGTAAACCTGAACTCCAGCACTGTACACTCCTGCTAATAAAATAAAAAGTTGCTAGGAAAATAAAAGTGAGGTATAATGTGCTAATATTGCAGAGAAGTGTTGTAGATATATTTACACATAATTTCTACATGAGCAGATAACTTGAATTTTGAGAAATCTAAGCAATTTTACCTAATTTTGATATTTTGGGGTAGGGGAGAAATGTTCATGTGTTAGCTACAGAATTGCTTAAGGTGATGTATGGAGATTTTAACAGAAAAAGCTTCCTTCATTAGAGTTCTGTCTAATATAGGTATATATTATCTATTTCTTTTATTAGAGTTCTGTCTAATATAGGTATATATTTTCTATTTCTTTCATCAGAGTTCTGTCTAATATAGGTATATATTGTCTATTTTTTTTCATCAGAGTTGTCTAATATAGGTATATATTGTCTATTTCTTTCATTAGAGTTCTGTCTAATATAGGTATATATTGTCTATTTCTTTCATTAGAGTTCTGTCTAATATAGGTATATATTGTCTATTTCTTTCATTAGAGTTCTGTCTAATATAGGTATATATTGTCTATTTTTCTATACACAGGGATTCAGTGCTGGCCCATGTTCGGGAAGTTCGCAGAGAAGTTGTACGTGAAGTCATAGACAAGACACAGCTAGCCCAGGTGTGTTAACTCTTATTTAATAAATATAATTACATGTTTCCACAACTATCTCACATGATAATACGAGTAAAGATCATGATGAAGAAGAATGAATTTCATACCGATCTCAGATTTTTCAAATAGCTTTTATATAGCTTTGATTATTTGCAATGTTTTTTTTCTGTTTTTGGTCATAGAGATTTTAAAAAAATGAAACAAGTTGTACTAAGAAAAATACTTTTCTCCTTTAAATACATTACCTGGTCATAATAACTTAGGAGAGTAGGTAAGAGGTGGGGGTAGGTACATTCCCTTACCCCACAGATATCATCTCTAATCCCATAAAAAAAGAAACACCTAATGCAGTGATTACGTATTTAAATTCATTTTTTTTTTCCACAGAGATATGTACATTTATGTGTATAAGAAAGTTGGTAATTAAATGGTGTAAATAGTTTGTATACTCACTTACTGAACTCTTTGTTATTCATATTAGTAAAGAAATAAAAAATATGCACAAAAGAACCATTAGTTCTAATTATTCAGTGCTAGATTTTGTTAAAGTCAAGATGCTTGATTTCTGGCTAAGTCACACTAAAATTAAAGCAGTACTTTATTTTCTAAAACATGCTGGACATGACCAGAGTTACTTGTTTTTGACAAACAAAATACCCAAATCTTATTCTTCCGAAATACTTGTGATGAAATTTTCACAGTGTTATTGACCTCATAATGTATTTGAGATGAAAAATGTAACAGTTGTCTGCATGGGTTCGAGTCTAAGATTTGGCGAATGTGGATATGTGAGAAAGCTTGCCAGTGGCTTCTCGTGGGTCGGTGGTTCTTTCCGTGGATTTCCCGGTTTCTTCCTTCACCATTAATACTGGCCGCAATGTATAGCCTATCATGTGCTGAAAAATGGCGTTAAGCCCCACAACAACAACAACAAAAACAGTTGTGAAACTGCCTCAACCAGGTCTGAGAGTAAACAGTGTAATGGGTAGAGAATTATCTCCCCTTCAGAAAAACTCTTGAATCCTTCTCAAAACATAAAATACCTGAAATAATAACTTAAAGAAGCATTGTATTGATTGAAATATTTGCTGATAAACTGACTTTGCACTGGTTGAGCAAAGCTGGAATAGCAAGACTGATTATGACAGCAAATCCTCTTTCCCATCAATTTGAATGGTTCTTTTCCAGTCATTGTTCTACTAAACCATACATGTAATGTTGGCATTGCAATTGATAGTGGCCTTTGGATTCCAGGTATAAAAACACTTAAGGACAAATGCCACTCAGGAGTAGGACAGAAGTATGTTCATCTTTGATAATTACAATATTATGCATTTTCAATTTTCAGTTTCATAGAAGTATTTCTGTTTTTGAGAATTTTATTTATTTAATGTAATTATGATGCACATTGGTCTATGTTGCACCCTTTAATAAATTTTTGTACGTGTATTGTGTATCATATGACTTGAAATAATTCAAGCGAAGCATTTTATGTATTTTTCCATTGATACAATACATGTATATTTTCATATATATATTTTCATTTTTATATTCTATTATATATATAATAGAATGAAATTTATTGAACCCATCTGTGTATCTCAAACTAGGCTACATATTGTTACTACATAAAACAGTCCAGTATGCATACTATAAACTGATGTGTATAATTATTTTAATAAATAATTAAACCCAAAAAAATCCTGCAAAAAATTATAATGTGCATGTCTTTTATACAAAACCATATTATTTTAGCAAATATAAGTGTAACAAAATAAAAGAATAAAAAATACATTACATAATACTAGTTTGCTATTGACCTGTGTTGTTGGAGCAAATGTACTCTCACATGATATCTTTTCTTGCTTTGACATTCAATTGCAGCTCGTTATACAATTTTGGTTCATTACACTTAAGCTTGGATAATTGCAATTGTAATCAGTTAACTAAATAAGCATGCATTAGTGTAGAATTATATAATTAAAACTATATAACATATAATAAAAGATTTTAACTTGACCATATTATTTAAGAAAAATTCATAAATATCTTTTTATTTTAAATAAACAGAGGTATTTTCTGTTAAAATTGCTGTGATTCATTGCAAATAATTAAAACAATGGAAATCATAATATAATTATTTATTTCAAGAACTAGAAACTGGTGGGGTTTTTTTGTCCTCGGGGTGGTTTTTGTCTTAGGGGACTTTTCTCCTACCCCAATCAGGGGGCATCTGTTCGGGGGGTGATGCTTTATTCTACCCCCACCACAGGGCTTCTGTCCTTGTGGGTTATTTGTTCATACCCTGGCCTGTGTGTATCTGAGTGACTTGGGACTGATTTGTGCATTTCTAACTGCTCTTTAGGACAGAAAAGGGCTTGAGTCGGATTTGAAGTATATGGATATAGTGATATAAAGACTTTAAAACTTTAATAGACATAATATATTCCCAGAATAACCTGCTCTTACTTTTGATCCATTTTTATTTTATGCTGATGTATAATGTGTGTATCTTCTTTACATTCTCAACTTTCCTATTATTTGTTTTATCACTTTTTGTTGTTTTCATGCTTTCTTTTTTATACTATCTTTTGGCCTTTTCTTATCTGTAGATTTTTTTGGTAATGTTTTAATCTTGTTTTAAGTCTTTCCATTATTTTAGTGTGTTATAATTTCCTTATACTTAAAACTCTTAGTTTTATCTGTTTACAATAAAATTTATTTTATAATATTAAATTAGGAGGAAGGAGGTACATATAATATGGCGGTAATCAAATTGCTTCTGGTGTATTGGGTAATGTATTTTGACAGTGGTATTGTTTAGTGCTTTTGTTGTTATGCCTGCGGAGACATCAATGGTCTTAAATGTGCCTAACTACGTAGGTAAATTAATTATTATATAAGTGATTAATGGAACACTTTTTTGCCACAACATTGTTTATGTGCTTGGTTGTAACTTAACATATTGTTTGTTTGTATAAAAACAGATTGGTAAGACCTTTGTTACAAGAATGCAACACATCTGGAACAATTTTCCAGCAATGGTTGGTATTGCACTAAAATGATTTAGTACTCCAAGAAATTTATAAAATTTTTAAAATAATTGGGAGTCATTTCATGTTCTTGTTATATTTTAATTTAATGTAATATTTCCCTAATTTTTTACAGCTGCATCAGATTTTACAAACAGTTTTATCCAACATGGAGATACAGCAGCGACAGCTGGACGAGGTTCATCAGAGGATTCTGGAACAGCAGGATGCATATATGGGTTTGCAACGACAGCAGCATGAACGTGAAACACTCCTGCAGGTGGCACAGGAGTCACAGACAAGCATACAAGAACAAATGGACAAACTTGAACACCTTGTCAGCTCCAAAGTTGAGCATCTCTTCTCCCAGCATGCACAGAGGGAGAGTATCCTTTTTCTGTTCAAAATTATATAATTTATGGACTGATTAGAATTTTCTCAAGAAATGTGGAATTTCAGATTTCTAGGTCAGATTTGTGGATTATAGTAATCAGAGATATGTAAGAGTTAATTCCTTTTCCTATTTGTTCCTCAAGGACATAAAATAATGACTGAAAGCTCTTTGGGTACCAAAAGAGAAAATTTAAGTTGGCCTTCATTATCTTTGGAATTTGGGAGATATTATGGTGTTAATGTATTGATTTGACCAGTGTTCAACACTAATGGGAAAGTAAGAATCGATTGGATAATCATAGAATACCAGGCAAAATTTCGCTGTACATTGACAATTAACTGTTTTGACATAAGAGTTCTTTCCACCCAACACAATATAGAAAGGATAAATTTATGGAACTGTTGATCACATCAGATTTAAATAAAAGATTGTCTTATGTCCTTACTCTGTGGTTCTCATGCAGCTATGCTGGAAAGTATTTAATACATAATCACATATTTATGTGTAGGAGAATTTTTTGACTGCATGTATGTGATGGAGGGAAAAACAAGAACCATAAAAAGCATTAATGTATGGTTTGTCGAGCACTACATTGTTACATACCATTTGTTTTTATGGCAATGACTGCATTTATTTTCTTGCTGTAATTTATTTCTCACTTTAAATTTAGAAGAAAAGCTAAAATGTCCATTTTGTATCCCTGTTGTATGAGAATGTCATTTAACTTTATCATTGCATCCTTGACTTAAATGTTCAGATCAGCGAGTTCAGGACTTGCTGAAACAGACAGAGTCCAGAGAAAAACTGAAACTGGACCAGCTGTATAACACAGTGACTCAGACCATTAACACAGCTTTATCCTCCAGCTTAGAGAAGGTGGTACAGCGTGAGATGAGACAAAATATCCTGCCAGGTATAGCTTTATCAGTCCATTTAACCTCATTTATAGTGGTATGGATGCATTTTGCATGATTGATTTACAAGATAATTTAACAGGCAGTGCATTTGGTCTTCACCTTATTAATGATGGGTTTGATCTCTTGGTTCATTAAATGGTGAGCTGGTTGGTGCCCATCTAGGGATTGTTTTACTTGGGGTAGTCTGGTTTTAAAACAGGTGATTTATATTCTTTGGTCAAAATTTCATGTTTCCTGAACATGACAGCTTAGAATTTGTATGAGTCAAAGTTTTATGGGTTTTTTGGGGGAAAGGGTTTAAAAATAATTGTCCGAAAAATAAAATAAAAAAAATTGAGCAGCAGTGTAGGCTTATGATCATAGATAAGACTGCTACATTTATGCTAGCCTTGGTAGCCCTGTAGCTAGTGAACCATGGTTGCAATCAGAAAGACCTTGGTAGCAATGTAGCTAGTGTACCATGATTGCAATCAGAAGGACCTTGGTAGCTCTGTAGCTAGCAGACAATGATTGCAATCAGAAGGACCTTGGTAGCTCTGTAGCTAGTGTACTATAATTGCAATCAGAAGGACCTTAGTAGCTCTGTAGCTAGTGTACTATAATTGCAATCAGAAGGACCTTGGTAGCTCTGTAGCTAGTGTACCATGATTGCAATCTGGAGGACCTTGGTAGCTCTGTAGCTAGCAGACAATGATTGCAATCAGAAGGACCTTGGTAGCTCTGTAGCTAGTGTACTATAATTGCAATCAGAAGGACCTTGGTAGCAATGTAGCTAGTGTACCATGATTGCAATCAGAAGGACCTTGGTAGCTCTGTAGCTAGCAATGATTGCAATCAGAAGGACCTTGGTAGCTCTGTAGCTAGTGTACTATAATTGCAATCAGAAGGACCTTAGTAGCTCTGTAGCTAGTGTACTATAATTGCAATCAGAAGGACCTTGGTAGCTCTGTAGCTAGTGTACCATGATTGCAATCAGAAGGACCTTGGTAGCTCTGTAGCTAGTGTACTATAATTGCAATCAGAAGGACCTTGGTAGCTCTGAAGCTAGTGTACCATAATTGCAATCAGAAGGGCACATGTTCACATCTTTCCATTAAATTAGCTCAGGTCATTTATTATGGTGTGTCCTTTGGCAAGGAAAAATTACTCTGATTGCCATAGTGATAAATAACTAACTTGTACCAAGATAACCAGGTTGGATTTTAGATTCACAAGACAAAACTTTTGATTGTGATACAAATACAATGTCTGTTGATAAATGGCTTGAACGAGAAAAGAATTATGATAATACATTTGTGTATAAGATCCTAATATTGAACAAATTAACATAATCCACACGTACCTAATAATGCAACATAAATGTGAATACAGATAAATGAACTTACATATTACAAGGACAAAGGTGAATGATTCAAAGTAATTTCACACATCAAAAAAATGATGCGTTTTACTCAAAATAGTAAAAATTGATGTACTTGTATAGTAAGGTGTATTTACTCAAATAGTGAAAAAAATGAGGTCTTGACTCAAATAGTAAAATGATGAAAACAAGGGATAGATATCGTACAAAATATCTTCACACTCCCAAAACACTGGACATAACAAACCGCAAAATTATCTCATGGCTGAAAGATTACTTTGACACTAGCACACTTGGCTACCAGTCACACTGGTCAATCAAGCAATCAACATTATAGGTAGTCACTGACCACCATTCAAATCCTTGGTCAATCAAGAAATCAGTGCTCACTGATTCGGTCAACATCTGCTGCTACTTGTCCAGCAACACTGTTCACTCAGTTCTGCAGCTGCTGTGGTCAGCTTCTGTGGTTATCTCTACAGCTGGTACCACATCAACTCTGATCAGCTGAAAATAAATCTTACACTTTCTACAGTCAAACCCACTTATCTCGACCTTGGTTATTTCTAACAACCCGCATTTGTAAATTGTTTAGGTCCGGTCCCGAAAAAATCCTTTATTATGCTATATTTTGCCCGCTTATTTCAAACTCTGTTAAGTCGATAACCTGGTTATGTTGGGCATAAATTTTGGTTCGAAGTGACATGCTGACCCATTTAATTCGACAAAATACAACTTTTTAATGTCAATCTCGCAGAAATTATACAAGAAATGGCCAGCAAAAGCGATCGGTTTTCACACACAATTTTGGTAAGTTATGGGAGTAGTCACATGTTTATTTAGCATTTTTTCTATTTTTGGTTCCTAAGAGTAGCTTAATCAATTATTTTATTAAGCATATATCATGTTTACTACATAAAATATTCAAGGGTTACAAAGACGAGTGTGCACAAATTACAATGTAACTTTATTTTACGAAAACGCAGAATCTTAAATGTCAGCTACATATATATTTTATCATTTCCCTTTTGTTTCTTAAGATACATTTAAGATCTGAATTATGTTCAGAAATACATGTATAAAAGAAACAATTGATCAAGGATATACAATTAAATTAAAAATCAATGTGCAGGTGGAAAATTGTTGATCGCCTGAATATTCAAAAGTCATGAAATTTTTCATATGCACATAATATCATTACGATTTGTTTTTTAGCATTTT
The DNA here is from genome assembly GCA_016746295.1 of Potamilus streckersoni. Classification (NCBI taxonomy): domain Eukaryota; kingdom Metazoa; phylum Mollusca; class Bivalvia; order Unionida; family Unionidae; genus Potamilus; species Potamilus streckersoni. The sequence continues at coordinate 2,511,485 of JAEAOA010001977.1, forward strand.
AAGACAAAATAACCAAACATATGTCAGCAATATTTTTTAAATATCTAGGAATTATAAACATAATCTGCACAGCATTTTTATTTTAGCAAATATGAAATAATATCAGTCTGCTTTTATTTCTCTCACTCTCTCTCTCTCTCTCTCTCTCTCTCTCTCTCTCTCTCTCTCGTTTGTGTTTTTCTTGGATCCATTTTTCAGTCATGATGACATTCAAACCCCAGATTACAGCCAAACATTTGTTTTTCAGTGTGTCATGTGTTATATGGTGTAATTGATGCACGCTATAGTATGAATGCTAACACTTTATGTGATTTAGGGAGTTCATATAATTTTTCATTAATAAATTGCTCATGATGATAAAAAAGGAATAAATAATAACAACACCAGGTTAGTTTCTTTCATTTTATTATCAGTTAAACATTTTTTGTATTTTATTGTAACATGCAATAGAGTGGATTCCTGTTAAACACAAGCAAGAGACAGGAGTAATGGTCAAGGACATCTTAGAAATTATGTTGCCAGTTTTTATGAACCCAGATATCTCTGGACCTGGTTATGTTGATGATTTGTTAACACCCCCCTCCCCGATGTGATCTAGATAACTGGGTTTGACTGTACTATGATTGAAACGGGCATACACATATATATGGTGAGTTGTACAAATTACATAATTGGCACAACATTACAAAACTAAACAGGTTCAGAAGTGAAGCTAACTGTGTCTGAAAAGATTACTATGGTACTAAACATTTCTTTTAAGAAAATGCAACTTTTTTTTGCTAATATTAATCTCTTGAAAAGTCACAAACAAGAAGAGAAAATATTTACATTATGTTACATAAGCCAAAGCTACATAGAAAATATACAAAAATAAATGTAGTGCAATAGTTACAACTTATACATAAGAAATTAATAAATATCTCACATACCTCTACAGCTGAAGATGTGAAGTCCTTAAGTAGATTGCTCCCTGACTATGCTCAGTAATGTGAAGATTTAACCCTTAAAGTTCGACATTAGTTACACCACCAGTTAATGTCTCGTAGCACTTGTCACGACTTAAGTCGTTTTCCAGGCAAGCAACAATGTATACATCCTATTACTTCAGCTTGCCATTACTGATTGTAAAACTAAATTTGATTGGTTTATAGAGTCCTGGAATGAGCATTCCATTGTGCTTTACTATGTGGTTAGCAAAGAAGTTTTACGAATGCTCGCTTTTGAGTACATGGTTCCTAGAAAATAATTAAAATGGCTGATGCTTAATACAATGGTGATTTCTTGCAATAAATACTGGCTTCTGATAACGATGATGACAGTAATTTTTAAGGATTTGAGGAGGATGAAATTATTGGAGCTGGCAAAATGTTGATGGAAATGCATATGAGTAATTTTGAGCCAGAAATTGATGCAGAACTGGAGTCTGATGTACATGATGGCTTTACAAGAAAAGATGGCGTGCCTGTCAACTATTCATTCACTGGTATTTCAAAATTAAATGTCCAGATGGCGATCTATGAACCAATGGACTGAGACTTTTTTTTAATGCAAATATAGAACAAATAAGAATTAAAAATTTTTCATGAACATTTATTACTGACACTGGGTGTCTAAACTTCTAACATTCATGGAGTGGATGCTTATAAAACTTACCTTTTCTTTACATGTGATTTTCACCATTTAGATATGACATCGTAACAGACATAACATATACATGTACATTGTTCGAACAAGTAAAGAATATATTTCTTTGATATATTTGAACCTTTTCATGCAAAAACAAGCACAAATACAGATTTAATAAAATGGTAATTTGTCATTTTACCTTTTTTTGCACCTGTACATCAAATATGTTAAACTTACACATGTGCCTTGCTGCTAATCTTAAAGTTTCGACATCCACTATCATTTTTCATATAGGGTTTTGTATCTATTGTGTATATTTATTGAAATACATGCAAGTTAAAAATTGACATGTTCTTTTTTTTTCTCCAAACAATTCAGCACTGAGGATCTTGTATTGCAGAACAGTATAGTGGATTAATCTATGGTGAGGGATTTATACACTGACAATGCAGCCTTTCATTGTCTGTGCAATTGATGTTTTTCCTATTGAGAAAGCACTTCACATGTGTGGCATAGGAGAAACCAAAATTACTATTTAGAAATATTGTAAAATATACATGAATCACCCTTGTGTATTCGTTGTACACAAAAAAAAAACAAAACCACAAACATAAAAGGATTTATACAATTCCCTGACACCACTTGTAAGTTATTGTGCAGGCAAATGTTGCAAAAATCAACCCATGTATGTAGAGACCTAATCCTACTGTTATTTAAAGAAAAACAAATTGCCATGTTTATTTTTGAAAAGTCCATGCTTGATGATAAGGCCCACCCCCCACACTCTCCCGAACTTTTGGCAGATGTTTTCTTAAGATTTCATTTTTAGACAATAAGTCTCTTCTCAATATTTTTGTATGCCCATTTTTTGGTAGAGCATATTATGCTGTTACTGTCCTGTCTGTTTATTATTTATTCCTTTTCTGCAAAATAGCTTTAGCTTGATGTCACCTACCTTGTCCAAACATTACAGGTAAGTTCTTGTTGATGAAGGGAAGAAGCCTATCATTTCTTGGGGTCAAAAGGTCACTGACTGAGAGAAGAAAAATGGTTTCTGCACAATAACAATAGTTCTGTATCACATATCTGGATAAGTGTTTTTGGATTCCTTATACTTGGAATAAGAAAGAAACTTGATCAGATGTTGGGTGAAATGGTCAAGGAAAAGGAAGAACAAATATTTATGCACAATAACTTTAGTTCTACATCACAGACCCAGAATAAAAATTGTTGATGGCTTGTATTTGCAGGAGACTATTGATTTGGGTGTAGAGGTCAAGGTCATGAGTTAAAAAACAATGATTTCAGCACAGGAATGTAAATTTATGACTATATACCTTGAAAATTTGTTGGCTGATTTACATATTGGATGAGAAAAGAAGCCTAATGCATAATAATTAAAGTTATGGTCTGTTTGTTCATGGGCTTTCACTTAAGTATGGAAAAAGCCTTTTGATTTAAGAGTTCAAAAGGTCAAGGTCACAGTATCATTGTGTCTCAAGGAAAAGTTGGTTTTGCAGATTAACTTTTTTTTTTAGGTAATATCCTTGACCAAACTGTTTGGATGGCTGGCACTTAAGTTAATAAATAAATATATGTATTGTTAGGGTCAAAGTTCATGGTCGGTCTAATTAAAAATTTTCTTCATTCACAGTAAGTTTGGTTGAAGACCACATACCCTGACTAGAGATTTAAGTGATTGATACCCATTGGGCAATAATGACCACAGTCCACAGTGGTCTGCTAGGACCTGTTTAGAGGATAAGGAAACCTAGAATGGGTGTTTAATGTGCCATTCATGGTAATGTTGTTGATAAATTATGAAACTGGTCACCTAGTCTTATTGTTGCAGAAATATTTTAGTTTAATCAGCATACTTTAAAGGGGACGTAAGCATAGAAATGTTGGCATGGTTTATTTTGATTATGATCATAAATTCATGGACTCACCATCGAAGAAAACCACAGATACTGGTATCCCAAATGTAGGATTCACAATATTTTGTTAATTTTCAGATTTTTGTAAAATAACAAATGGAAGTGCATATCAAAATTTATTGCTACATTTCATTTTGTTCAATTAGAAATACAGATTATTAAAATATACATGATTATATTGTTTTGAACATTAGAATACAGTCTGTGCAAATTTTAAAGTTCTGTTACTTTGATATTTATTCACCTTCGTATCTCAGGTGTGACAAAATCACTCGAACCAGTCAAGGAACAGATACATCTGGAGATGGCCCAGAAGTTAACAGCCACAGATTCCTTACTAAAGGACAATATTGCCAAAATGGTTCGTTCACGGGTGAGTGGTGGGTTTAAAATTGCTTCAATTCACTTCATCAAACTTAGGTTATTCCATTTTAATTTGCTTTTGTGGGGTTGAATCTTACATTATTTTTGATCCCCTCATTAACAGTGGTGCCAGAGGTAACTTCTATTTTGCCTATGATCATTCGTTACCCTTGCACAGGGATGTTGCTGGGCTTCACCAATGCTTCAGTTGCATCTGTTTCACTTATTGGTAACAATATACACCATCTGGAGATTGTTTGGGTGACAATTTGGGAGGGTTTGTTTAAACTTGTATATAGTCGTGGGATTGGGGTAGATAAATTGAAAGGCATTGTAAAAGGAAGTTGCAAACTCATTTTAAATGAAGTGGAATCTATTGTTATATAAACAATCCTTCATTCATACTGACAAATGCAACTTAACAGTGAATTTTTGCATCACGATCTGCTGATGCAGACACCTGCTGTGTCACACTAAGATATATAGTTCTGCTTAAAGAAAACTGATTACTTTTGAAGCACCAATTGTTCTGAACAAGTTCTAAGCAGATGAAAGAACCCCTTCCATCTATCTCAATTTATTACAATTATTTGATGATACCACTGCAGAAACAAACTGGCATTTGTTTGGTCCTCAAAAGTTTGCATTTAGCAGTGACTGTAATAACACATGCTCACTTCATCAAAGCAAGCTGACTTCAATAAAACAAAACACCTTTCTTCAAAGAAAGTCAGCACCAAGCTTCAAATAAAAGCATTGGAATCTTATTGTGTGTTGCATTTTCTAAAGTGATTGGTACAATTTTTTTGTGCAGTGAAAGTTTCTGCTTTGCAGGAAAAATGTTTACAATTCAAAACTCAATGTCACTGTAGGGGCCCCTAGTTTTCAAGTGGTCTAAAGCGCTGACCGTTATGGATCACTGCCATCTCACCTCTGTCTGTGTGAGTTTGAGTCCAGACTCGGCTAACATGGGTAAGTGAGAAAGCCTGCCAGTAGCTTCTTGTGGGTCGATGGTTCTTCCCAGGGTTTTCCAGGGTTCTTTCTCCACCATTAATACTGGCTGCCATGTATAGCCTATCTTGTGCTGAAAAATTGCAAAAAACCCAATAACAACAACCTAATTGTAAACTTGTGACTTTTGTATTGTTATTTGTTTATTTATGTCAGAAGTTGTCTTGAAGATATTTTTTGTGTACACTTATGAATGTTTGTGTATAGGTGCATGACCTGAAAAATAATTATACCACACAAGAAGTGTAATTCATATGATTTAGAGATTTTCATATTTTCAGCTATTTGTTTGTTACACCCCTATTATCTTGGACCTTTTTTCTCATCCTTTCAGAAATTTTTTTAATACATCATGAAGAAAGTAAATCAAATATATAAAGCTAACTTATATTGCATTCATTTTCCTGCTCGAGTGAATTTTTTATTTTGCTCACATGAAAAGTCTTATGTGGGTATATCTTCATGGAAGTAACTCAAACATTTTAAAACTAATTCAGTGCAACCCAATTTTCATACTCTGGTGACTTTTGTATTTTCAGCTGTTGGTTTATTAATATACCCAAGATGTTGTTTGCCATTTCTCCTGCACTCAAGTCTGTGTTGTTTTCTCCAAGCTGTCATTTTTTTCACACCCTACAGATATTTTAATGAAAGTTAAACTATGTCCATACCTTATCATCCAGTCAAGTCCCTAGTTCAGTGGTCAAAAGCATTTGCAAAGAAACAGTCACATGATAGGTACATCATGTTTTTTTTAATTATGCATCTTAATTGGTCTTTTTATTTCAGCAAACCATAGATGCCATTGGGATGGCAGCAGGGAATGCTATATCAACCCCAGTCCAAGTGGCCTATAGAGAGACATTCCAGAATATTGTGATTCCATCCTTTGAAAGAGCCACCCAGGCCATGTTGCAGCAAATCAATGACACATTCCAAAAAGGAACTAGAGAATGTAAGACCTAAACTACCCTTATCAAGAATAAGTCCTCATATTTACTAACAGCAAATACCCGGTACAACCTTGTATGGTGTGTAGTAAGAAATACATTTTTTTTAGGATGTGATTATGGTAACCTTACTTGATCAGGATCTATTCTGGTTATTAGCATTTGTCAATGAAACAAAAGAACACCAAGTTCCCAACAGTTATTCAAAATAAAGGCATGCTAATCTTTTCTTTTAGCTTATGTATACTAATTAGTGTGTATGTTTTGGAATTTTTAACCTAGGTTTAACAATTTTGCAATTGTATAGCTATGATGTGTGCTGTGTAGCAGTTATAGTGATGTCCAGCACTGGGACATCATGCCGCAGATATGTTACATAGCTGCCATTCCTCATAATTTTGGCATGAATTTCACGATTCTTTCAATGATTCACGGATTCATGACAACATGCAGAAAAATCCAGACTTCCTCAATTCACAGTTATTTTAAATCTTTAATAAAATAAGCAGTTTCCCGTTAAGTACTGGTTGTGACATAAGTACTGGTTGTTGCCAAAAACGGTCAAGTATTGCTGGTAAAACAATAGCTGATTGATATAGTTGGTGGTAGCAGGCATTTTAGCATATTTTAATCTCTGTATAAGAGTAGTTTTACAAATGCTTTTGAGAGAAATTGTGGCCTAATTGGAATTTCGCTTCTTGCATGAGCTACCAACACTGATTTGAATTGCCATTTGGCATTGATATTAAAAATATCTTCACCACCAAGGAAGAAAATGTGTATCACACAAAAGTGTAGTTAAGTTTGGAATATACAAAAAATTGGCTATGCATTCAGCCATCAAAGACCAATATATATCATGCTTATTTCACACAGTGTGCCACAAATTTTAGCATTGGGCATATTGGCAGAGATGATGTCAGGAAGAACATCAAAAATCTCATAGAGGTGGGAAAAATTAAGAACTCGCAAATTTCAGCTCTGGAATACTTTAAGCCATTGACGGAAGACCTACAAACTACCGAAGCTAAACATTGTGAGTTTTCTTGTTGAACACGATCTACCTTTATCAGCTGTATCCCATGCTAAACATTTTGTTGTTGGTGGTTGGGTTTTTCCTCAATATAATAATGTTGTATTGCATAGGAATTAAATTAGTTGACCATATATAGATGATTTTCATGAGGCCGTAATGGCTAATAAAGGTGATTATTGATACATGAACTGTTCATCTGCTGCTTTTCACTGTAAGGTTGAGAGCCTTGGGTGGCTGATTGATCTAAGGTGCTCACCTTCACAAATACCTGACAGCTCACATCTGTCTGTGTGGGTTTGTTTCTCAGCTCGGCCAACATGCATTTATTCAACGGATTGCCATTATCTTTCTGTTTGTTGGTAGTACTTCCATGGAGTTTTCCAGATTCTTTCTCAGCCAAATATACTGGCTGCCATGTATAGCCTATCATGTGCTGAAAAATTCATGAAACCCACAAAACAATATGACCATTCCAAAGTTACTCAAAGTCTAGGACTTTTCACCCAGTAAAATCTAGCTTCTATGTGGACAATGATGTCTTCTCTAGGAGATTTTAAGTACTGTAATATGTAAAAATAAAAAACAATAATAAAACAACATCAATCCTTCATTTTTATCAACTCATTATAGTACCTGTACTATGATACAAAAAAGAATGTTCTTGTTATTGTTTTATTCTTTTATGCCATAACATTATGTAGGTAGCTAAATGGTACAGGTGTACAGTACAGCTTTGTACTGGCTATTTAATAGTTGAAATTTAAAATCTTGAAAGAAATGACACTCAGAAAGTAAGATACTTTTTTGTTTTAGAAAAGGGGTCAGCATTTCATTGTGAAGATCATTTTAATTAAAATGTATTTTCTTCATGATAATGTTTACATTGGATACTTTAGATTGGTTAAAGCTATGTAAAGGTGAACAACATTATCATCAATTACACTCTGGTTAATTAATGCCCTCCATGCCTTGCATCAGCATGACATTAAAGTTCTAGTTTTGAAAAGTGTTTTTTACTCTTCACATTGATACAGGCATGTGCATCTAGGGAGCCAGCTGGATAGTAATTTTTAATGTTCTGATATGAAGTTGGTATAACTCAATTAAACCAGGTCAGGGTCCAGATGTGACCCACAAATCACGTCTATAATAATATACAATAGAAACATAAATTGCAAAATACAAACTCTTTATATTGGTGTGTAAAATAAAATATAATAAGACTTAATGTTACAAATTAAACTGCATAAATGTTTTTTTTTTGTAGTAGGATTCATTCATTTTAAATATACAATTTATGATTATCACTAACTGTTTGAACAAATGTAAAGTAGAATCCTAGTTTCTGATTTAATGTGATTTAATTAACTGTGACCTAAAGCATCATTAAGTTCTTTATTTTTAATTCAGTTATAGAAATTGCTGGATTTTAAAACGATGCTATTGTTTTATAAGAGACTTGACAATTATAAGGTCCTTGATTTGTAAGAGATTGTGTGTCTTGTAAAATCAAAAATAATTGTGTGGATGATTCTTTAGTTTTGGGAGCTGGGAGGTGTTTTTGTGTCAATGCAATTTCATGAGGTCATGTTAACCTAAATGAAAATCAATTAAAATATTTGGTGGTTGATATAATTTTATAGATTTATAGATATTTGTTGCAAATAGCAAAAAAAGAAATCTTCCACAAATATGAAAAAAACCCAAACAAAAATGAGTCAAGTAAAAGGGTCTAGTGCTGTCTTTTGCCTATAATCATTTTGAGCCTGTGTGCAATCCATGTATAATAAATAAATTCTGCTTTTAAAACTTAAAGATGTGTGTACCATTCATACATGATACAAATTTGTTTTCACTACTGTTCACAGATATAAAGCATCTTGATGCACAGCTGGATCAGATGAGACAGAAGCATCTTGAGGCTCGTGATCCAATTGTGTCTGAACTTAGGCGAATAACAGACTCATTTCAGATGTCGGCAGAGAGGATACAGAGCCATGTCCTAGCCACAATACAGACACAGCTCAAGTCAGAGCTACAGTCATCACTGTCAGGGTCAGTCTTATTTTAATACTAAATACAGACACAGCTCTAGTCAGAGCTACAGTCCTCACTGTCAGGGTCAGCCCTATTTAATACTAAATACAGACACAGCTCAAGTCAAAACTACAGTCCTCACTGTCAGGGTCAGTCTTATTTTAATACTAAATACAGACACAGCTCAAGTCAGAGCTACAGTCCTCACTGTCAGGGTCAGTCCTATTTTATTACTAAATACAGACACAGCTCAAGTCAGAGCTACAGTCCTCACTGTCAGGGTCAGTCATATTTTAATACTAAATACAGACACAGCTCAAGTCAGAACTACAGTCCTCACTGTCAGGGTCAGTCTTATTTTAATACTAAATACAGACACAGCTCCAGTCAGAGCTACAGTCCTCACTGTCAGGGTCAGTCTTATTTTATTACTAAATACAGACACAGCTCAAGACAGAGCTACAGTCCTCACTGTCAGGGTCAGTCCTATTTTAATACTAAATACAGACACAGCTCAAGTCAGAGCTACAGTCCTCACTGTCAGGGTCTGTCATATTTTAATACTAAATACAGACACAGCTCAAGTCAGAACTACAGTCCTCACTGTCATGGTCAGTCTTTTTTTAATAATAAATACAGACACAGCTCAAGTCAGAGCTACAGTCCTCACTGTCAGGGTCAGTCTTATTTTAATACTAAATACAGACATAGCTTAAGTCGGAACTACAGTCCACATTGTTAAGGTCAGTTTTATTTTAATACTAAATACAGACACAGCTAAAGCCAGAACACCTGTCCTCACTGTCAGCATCAGTCTTTTTTCAATAAAATCTGTAATGAAGTTTTTCTAATCTTACATAACTTAGATGTCAGATAATTGCACAGAATGTAAGGTGATTGCAAAATGTAATTCATTTTTCAAAAATGCTAAATAAATATCAATAAAACTTAATTGTGCTAGGATTTTTGGAAATCATTCAAGTTACTTCTCAGTATCACATTTTGGTTAGGTCCATGTTATTGGACCAATAAAACATAAGCAGTCTTTTGTTGAATATGGGAAGCAGAGGTGATTGAGTTTTACTAAACAGTTTTTTTTTCAGTTTAGGTAAATATTTTCATAAAATAATAAAAAAACATTAACCATGGATAAATTATGTTCATTTCTGGGATGCTGCATTAATGTGGAATTGACCTTGGAGTTAGGGTAACAGAATTGTATGATTTGTATTTAGGTTTAGTGTAAGATTTTCATTTGCTTTTATGCCTTCATTGTTTCAGTTCTGACTAGTGTTGTTGCATTTTAAAGCAAAGAAAATTAACTATGCAACACTCATTCACATCTTTGACTTGGTATGAAGATCATAGATATAGATTTGAATTAAAATTGATTAAAAAAAGATTTTTGTCTGTTGTTTTTATGCTTGATTTCCTCATGTCATCGTTTTGTACATGGGATGTCAAATTAAAAAACAAAGACACTTGATTTCAATGATACATTTCCTCACACATTTTCCTTTTTAATCAATATCATAGACATAAAAGAAAAATACAAGTTGAAGGTTCAGAACAGTACTTTAAGGTCTTGACATACAAATAATAGGTTTTTTGTTTTATACAGTATAATATAATTGTTTGATTTTGTGTGTAGGATGCAGGAGACGATTGTTCGCTATGTTAGGGATGCTGTTCGAGAGGAAGTATCCATGGCTGTTAAGGAACAGGGTGCCAGTATCAGTGATAGTGTCCTTAATGCCATGAGATCAGGGGCTGTAACTCCTGTGCAGGTGACACCAGATCCCCAGCTAGCCAGATCTCAAATTCTACACCTTTTACAGCAGGGCCAGTTGAATACAGCATTTCAACAGGTATGTTAATCTTTATTTTATAATCTTTCATTTGCAGCCATCTCTATATGCATGTACAGAGGTATCTACAGGGTTCCTATGTCCTTCTGATTTATAAGGAGGTCCTGGAATCCCACTGGAATTTGAATTCAACTAAAATATTCTGGAAACCTCCTTGGAAATTACTTTTTATCTTAAAATGTCCCAGACTTTGATCCTAAAAAGCGAAAATAAACTTTGTATGACAAAATACATTATTTTTCAAATGCAACATTGCTGTGAATGATTTTGCAATGATTCTGTCAGGAGCAATAGTTGAATCTGGTAACCTAGGGCTGTTCCATTAAAACATACATGGGACCAGGGGAAGGCAGTTTTGAAATTGGGTAGCCACCCATAGATGTGATTTAGGTTTTTCAGGACCCACCAATAGAATCAATTTAACAAAAAAAGCATCCACAGATAGAAGTTTTTTGTTGGGGCAGTAGCATACATTTGGAAAATATTTGACTAATATTATTTTATTCAAGATGTAGCATAAAAAATGCAATTATGCCATGATTTGACACTAACATTTTTTTAAATAAAAAACCGGCATGACTTCCTGCTTTTGAAAAATGGCGGTCCTTCTGATTGATATAAAGACCTGTTTTGTTTATAGATCTACTTAGTGCAAAACAATGTATAATTTATAAAATAAAACACACATAAAAGGTTGTTTGTTTATATCAGTTTACATTAAATTCATCAATTTATATGCTTTGTTTGGCAATGCTGACAAATCTTGAACAGGTAATTTTTTATCATCATCATAATCATCGCTGTTTTAACCAGCATCAACATCACTGTCTGACAGTTCCCATTGCAGCATTATTTTTTATCCATTTATTCCCATATCTCTCTGACAAGGCCCATTATAGCAAGACTGATGGTTTCAATGTCTACCTTGGGTACATATTTTATACCAAAAAAAAATTAATTTAAACCTAAGAAGAAATAGTAAATTATTGAATTAACAGAATTAAATAATCTAGAATGTGTCTATTTTAAACTGGTTTAAGAGCTTAGTACATTATTATAAATGGAATGGATCTCAATTTAAAGTTGTGTTTAATAGTTCAAATTCAAAAGTATAAAATGAAACTTTATAACATTTACCTTTCACTTAAACATGTCAGTGGCAGTCACTATTAACTGAGAAAAAAAATGACCGGAGCAAATGATATGGTCCCTGATAAATTTCTGACAATATTTAACCATCATGTAGATTCTGCCTGTTTCCAAACCTTGTCCAACTTTCATAATTTTCGCATAGTATATGGTCATTCCAAACCTTGTCGAACTCTCATAATTTCGCATAGTATATGGTCATCTATATTTCATAAATAAAGGAGCATTTCTAACAATGACTCGGGGTTGTTCTTTCAGCTCATGGGTTCTGATTGTACCAATTCTAAAGTTGCTACAGCCAACTACAAATGATCCCAAATAATATACACAAAACAAACTGAAAATGTCATCTTACCCTTCTTGCTGTGGGTTAGCCACGGAACATCCTGCTTCCACTTATCTTGTAAGTTTCTTTCTCTTTTGGTTTTCTCGTACACATGTATTTAGAGTTTCTTGTCTTGGGGTGGAGTTGGGGTGGGGCAGCAATTGACACCATACAAAATTTCCACATTTTTCAAACACACAAAACCACAAATCGGTCAGTATCCTAAATGCTAGATGCTCATAAACGATTAACAAAGTGCCCAAATGATAATTTATGGCAGGCACTCAAACGACAATAAAAATTTGGATTTAATGCCATAGGCTTGATCTCTGTTTTAACTTCACTTTTGATTTTTGTTATGTTTGACATGTTTATAATTTAAAGAGAGATTTATACGATCCTATAACATAGGATAGATATATTTTTAAAGGAGACCAGAAAAAAATTTTTTCCTTTCATGTATGTAATTATTTACAAATTTTAATTCGACTTTAATGTTTATAAATTACATATCAATAGGCAGGTAGTTATTATATTGCGCGGAAGATACCACGATTCTGTAAATTGCCAAGTTTATCTGAGTTTTTATGAGATGACAGGTCCCGTGGTCCTGTGACGCAATACTACACAGTCCAGAAACAGAAACAAGGCAAGTGATACAGGGGAAATCAGATTTGGGTCACACATTAAAATGTTGAACCTGTTTCGGAGAGCTGCTCATAACATATATCTGTTGAACTGTGTGTTAAAAATTTAAAGAAAAGCAATGTAGTTTTTTTAAAAAAATACTTGTACATTGTCTGCTATGCAAAATTGTGATAAGGAATAAGGATGGTGCCCAATGTGAAAATTAAAAATTTAGCATAATGCAATAAATTCATTTAAGAAGATTGAGATTCAATCGTATTATATGTGAATGATATATTCATTACCTACCCCCAACACACCACCTAAGGATTGATATTTGAAAATATACATCCAACACTGAAACATTGAGAGACAATACTGAATTCTGGGCAGACTTTAGTATGAAACAATATTCATTACCAGGAAGGAGTAAAAAGTCATTGAGAACTATCTTAACTTAAGCATTAGCACTTTCAAAACAAAGTGATATAGCAGTGATAAAAAAATAATTTTATTAACCCGCCACCCAAGGTTCCTCTAATTTTAGTTTAGGCCCATCATGTATTCAAAATAAAGTGCCCATTGGGCTTGTGGGGTAAAAAATGTTTGCCTGAGGAAATGAGTAAATGTTTTTCAGGATGTTGACCTACATGCCATAACATGGCACAATTTCAATCAAATTACTGCAGCCCTAGGCAAAATTGAGATCTAATTTTAATGAAATGGGAGCTCTACTGAAAATTAAGATTCTAAACCCCTTGCAAGGTCATGTTTAAAGACAACACAATTTTCAGTAATCTTAACATTTAAAATTTAAAAGAAAAACAAACAAAAAAAAGGAACTTTTCACTCTATGCCGGTTACATGTATGTATAAACTGTAATCTATAGTGAATGGAGCTGATATAAAATTTTTCTCTTGGGCAGTTTGAATAGCAGCGTTTAAAATAAAAGAGGTCTGGTATAAAATCAAAGTAGCACATTAACTGGCTGACAATAGAAATTGAGGTGAGGCGACTATTGACCCCACCCCTTTCCCTAATGTGCGAGTGCTCAAGGGACGAGCCATTTCTCCCTGCGATAACCTTATAATCCCCAAGGACAAGCCCATTTTTCATATTTTGGTCAGCTGTGGCTAAACTGCAAAATAGCTGAAGTTTTGATTTAAGTACACGAGAAATCTTTATCCTTGTATTTATCTTGTGAAAAAGACTTCTGTTTGGATCGTGTTCGATAGTGGGTGTATGCAAGCATCAACAATTTAATTGATAAATAAACGATTCTCTATTTTGTTATAACCTACCATGTATATAGGTTTAAGTCTCCAGGCCTGAATGAAAATATTTATTCTGATTTATTCCTGCATGGTATTATAATTTTATTGCTTCTTTTAATTTAATAATGGGATTAAAACTTTATATATACAGTAGAGAAATGTCAGGTGTTAGCCGAGTTTCTTTGTCGGAAATGGAGATGCAAATTTGCTTGTAGAGAAAATTACACAGCATTCACAGTGATCATTCACGGGATTTAAGTAAATGGGTGACAATTTTATTTTTTATTTGTTTTACTATAGTATTGTTGTAGTGGTTCTAAAAACTCAGAAAATTACTTGAATAATTATATATTAATACTATAGGTAATAAGCCAAATTTGTCGAAACGTCACAAACAGGAGAGAATTACAGATCCAATTTATAACGTTAGTAACACACTGGCATCACACATTTAGCTGTACAGCTATGTGCAAATGGTCTGTACATGTTTTTTTTGAAGAAAATATGATGAGCAGGGAAATATGGAAGCGAATGGAGTTATTGTATTACACTCAAATAAAAATACATCAATGGGCAATCTAATAAATATGGAAAATATGCAAATGCATCAATTCTATAGTATTTTGTAAACTGACACAAATAATCTATACTACTATAGCCTTATTGTTTGCTGCATTATACAGGTTTTGTTAGAAATGGACTCTACTAGGAGATTTATTTATTTAAAACACTGAATTCAATTGTTTAAATCTTGCATTTATCCTACACATAAATTATCGCTATCATTCGACATGAACGTTATAATGTTGCATGAAATGAATGAGTGCTATTTTTAAAAAATGACAGAAAAATTAAGCAAGAAAATTTATTTGATAACTTCTCTGCAAAGGTAACTTTGTGAACCTGTCTCAGATTTTGAATTCCCAATAAGATATTAATCGTTTTCTAGTGATAAATTGATGTATCATTTGGCAAATACATTTTGATTTCAAACCAAATAAGTGCGCCTTACTCTAGTGACATGAAAACGATAAAATACAATTTTCTTAATATGTTAAAAATATTTAAAACATTTGATCAGCAACATTTTGTGTTATGTATATACAGCATAGACGATTTCATTGTTGTTTCTGCTGAACAATACAACTATCTGCATCGCATCTATAAAGGGTGTTATCTTGATCAGCACTTGAAGACTGAGACTGCATAGAACTCTCATCATCATCAATGTTAACAATAGCAGAGCCCTCTTTAAGCAGTTCAATTGGTACGGCTTGATGTTTGTCTCACTAGCCATGTTTCTGTTTATATTCGAGGACTCGCTAGTATGATGTCAAGGGACCATGTGATCTGTTGTCTCATAAAAACTTCGAAATACTCTGCAATTTACGGAATTGTATCGTTTTTGCAATAAAATCACTATCCGCTCACAATAATTTTTTTATGAACATCATAGTCGAATTAGAATTTGTAAAGAATTAAATACATAAAAAAATTTTCATTTCTGGTCTTATTTAGAGGTAAGGAAATAAGGTGGGACATAAGACATGGAAAAAAGAGTTGAACCATGTGCTTTAATTTGTGACTGCTGGTTTGAACTGTCAAAATGAAGTACGTCATAAGTTACAACAAAATAGGGAATCATTTATTTGCCAATTAATTGCTGATGCTTAGATACACACATTGCAAGATAAATGCAAGGATAAAGATTAACAGTTTATTAGTCACACTGGCTTTATTGCTTGTGTACTTAAGTAAAAACATCAGATATTTTGCAGTTTAGCCACAGCTGATCAGAATATGAAAAAAAGAGATTGTCCTGGGGGATTATAAGGTGCATCACAGGGAGAATGGTGATTTCCTTGAGCGCTCACTCACTGAGGCAAGAGGGTGGGGGTCAACAGTTGCCTCCCCACAGGTCAATCAGTTAATGTGAAACTTTCATTTATACCTGACCTCTTTTCTTTTAATCGCTGCTATTTAAACTGCCTTTGGTATAAAGTTTTATATCAGTTCCAATCACTACAGATTACCATTTATAGATACATGTAACCGGCATGGACTGAAGGGTTCTTTGTTTTAAATTTTTTTTTAAATGTTAAGGTTACTGAAAATTGTGTTTTCTTAAACCCCGACCATGTTAGGGGTTTAGAATCTTATTGTTAGCAAAGCTTCCGTTTCATTGCGGTGATTGGATTTAGATTGTGCCCTGTTATGGCATGTATGTCAACATCCTGAAAATACATTAACTTATTTCATCTTGCAAACAATTTTATTTTCCTACAAGCCCGATGGGCACCTCACTTTGAATACAGGATGGGCCCAAACTAAAATTAGAGGAACCCCAGGTGTCGGATTATGAAATTTTTTTTTAAGAATGCTGTATAGATAAAAGATATGTGACTTGATTGTTGCATTTTGTGGTCACTTACTCGGCCTCCTGCCTATTTTCCTGACTCGCATGTTTAACACTTTTCCAAGGATTTAATATATCCTTTACGCTGGCAACTGCCAGTCAGAATGCTGGAGTCGCTACTATGACATCATGAAAGTAACTGAACAGACACGGAAATTTTTATATGAGGTCACGGAAATTAAGCGTCCTGAAGATATGTCAATATTTATATATTGACATTCTGGTCACAGATGATACTTCAAAATAAGGTTTTCTTCTATAGTGCTTTTATTATTTTTCTATATTTATATTGATTTCTTGTCTCCTTTAATATCCATTCTAAAATTGCAGGCAACACAGACCACCAAGCTTTAGGAAAGTGGTGGTCCTTATGAACATCACATGGCCTTGATGACTGGTGCTTATAAAAGTTGTTAAGGCTATGTAAAGAGTACTTAACAAGCCTAGGTATATATTGCAAAAGAATGACATGCCTGCAGGAATGCTACGATGTCTACATTCTACTTTACTCATCTTTTTCTGTAACATTTAACACATCTGAAATAATATTAGCATGGACAGTCATTCCCTTGCCTTAAATGCTGTTCTACAACCACTCTACCCCTGTTTGTAGATGTAAAATGTGACAGACAAGGTCACCATGTACTGATTCTACAAAATTATGCATGGTTCTGTATGACTTATTTTTTATAGCTGGGAAGTGGTCTAAACAATGCTTCAAAACAGCATTCAATTTAATATCTTTTTTTCAAAATATATTACCATAATGATTTCTTACATCATGGATAAAACATTGTGTTCCAGTCATTAACAGTATAAAGACAATAAATTGTCCAAACTTCACTTAAGGAGTTCAAGTTTGTCAAGAATATGAATGACGACTTGCAATTTGAGACCCGGTAGACTTGACCAACAAACATTGGAAAAAAGATGTTAATGACATCCGTCTGAAACAAAGCTAACACAGTGTTAACCCTAACCCTTGTATCTAAATCCATATTTGCCATCTTACAGGTCACAAATACAAGTACCTAGATCATAACAACAGACTCATGGCAGCAAATGTGATTTTGAAATCTGAATGCTCTGGACAAATGACATGTTGGTACTTCAGTTGCATGTTTGACATTAATATGTACAACAATGACAAATACTAAATCTGAAATTTCATAAACATCAATAAATGGCATCTATAAATGGCATGATTTCATGTCTGAACATGTACTTGGGTAATGTAAACTACTGAAACAAAGATAACAGAAGTAACAATAGAACCAGGAAACCTTTTTTCTTTCAACAATTTTTTATCTTGACCATTTTATGGGATTCATCATTTCTGAAATGAAAGTAAGATCTTTTTAAAACTGGCAAATGTTTCAGGAAATCCCCTTCATACATCTTAATGCCTTGGGCTCACAGAGGTAGATGCCTGTATAAAAAGAAAAGAACTGATAAGCATTATTAAAAATTTGAACTATGTGAGAAAACTCCTATGACACACATAATTAAATTCTGAACATAATAGGTCAGTGCTCTGTACAGGTTACTAGTGTTGTAACTATGTTTCATGTTGTGATACCAAAACATAACATGTCAATGTAGAAACTGAATGGCTTTTAAAAGTACTTGTTGTTGAAGGAAACTGTCAACACCTCTGTATTATAAACATGATTGGATTGGTACAGTGATCAGAGTAATACCATACAGTCTTTTATTGAAATACACATACCAATTTTTATTGTAGAATTTTTAATGGTTGGAAGGGGTGTAAAGTACTTTTAAGCTCTCATCTGTGCATACGTGCATACCAGAGATATAACAGATTGGTGCAAGGACATGCTAAGTGATTAAGTAAATACTGCAAGGGATTACCCATTATCAAACTTATATCGTCAGAAATGGTGCAAAATTTCTATTCAGTTTCTGACAGTAACATTTTGTACTATCTAAAATAAAATAAACTGTATAATAATTTTGTAAAAAAAAAACAATAAAAATTTCATGCAAGCCATTCCATTCCTAACATTAATAAAAAAAAAAACAACAAATGATTAAAACTATTTTGTTTCATCAGTGCTGGCTTAATAAGAGTTATTATTCCAGGTGAGGGTAAGGGGCTGTCCATTTAGTACATTTGAAAAATGCCATTTTTGCCCTCTCCCCCAGTTGCAGGGTGGACTTTTTTCTAACCCTCCTCAGTGTGAATGTATACATTTACTTCTTACCCATTTTAAACACTGTCAATTTCTACCTAACTACGAGATAAGAGTCCGAAGACTGGTATGTGCTTTCCTAACAGTGATATGTTTAGCTGCTGCTCAATTTCTAAGAACAATGCTTGATTCTATTTTCAAACTGTGTCCTAGGTTTCAATTTATAGCAGCTCAGTTGTATGGCTTAGGAGAGAACAGACCTGGTTTTCTAACTTGTAATCTTTTTTTGCATATTCTTTGTTCTATTTTATATCTGATACAGAACCAGTCTGTAGGTATTTGGTGTTAAAAGGTCAGGTTAGGTCTAGTCGATGCATGTGTTAGTAGGAGCAGAAATGTTTTTCAAATAATTTCATAAAAACAAATAGATAAATACATGAATTACATAATACAGCATTCCATTTTAGGACAGTTTCACACCCATGGCATGCTGTGTGGAAAGGATTTTATTGTTGGTCTTGGTACAGTCAAACCGGTTATCTCGATTGTATTCAGGGTGTAAAAAAATTCGACAAAACTGGTCCCGAGATATTCGGGTTCATAAAAACGGTAACTATATTTTTAAGATGTCCTTGATCATTATTCCAGTTCTCTTGCTCATGTTTAACTGGAATTCCGCTCCACACACACACACACACATACACACATTGCATGTTACAATAAAAAAGAAGAATGCTTAACTGATAATAAAATGAAAGAAACTAACCTAATCCTTTTTTTATCATCATGAGCAATTTATGAAAGAAAAAAATATATGAACTCTGTATATCACATGTAGTATATACATTCGTACTGTAGCGTGTGCATCACTTATACCATATAACACATGATGCATTGAAAAACAAATGTTTGGCTGTACTCGGAGGTTTGAATATGTTATCATGACAGAAAAATGGATCCAAGAAAATCACAAATGAGAGAGAAACATTGACAGAATGCTTTTATAAACCCACAATTCATGCATAACAATATGTTAGGTGCTAAATAACCAAGAGTGTATTATATCCAGGTTAATATATGACAGTATCTTGCAAATAAAGATCAATACATGTTTTTGAAAATACATGTACTTGTACCTTCACTGTGAGTGCAGATGACAATCTTTTCGCTAGCATGGGTTACAATGAGTATTATTAAAGCAAGTGGATGTTGAGCATAATACTTACCCAGCAGTTGCAAATTTGTAACAATTATGATTCCAGATGGCAAACAAATAGATGTCCGAGTGGTGAATAAACATATCCGGTAACTAGCAATAAACTAATTTTCTGAACTTACAGGCAGGATATCAAATACAAAGCAAACCAGCTCTGGAAACTGACTTTGGATTCATTTAAGTGTGTTGATTGATTTACTCTTTTGGTTTTTTTTCTCAGCCATCTGTGGTTCCCTTTTACAGGTATTCACGGGAATTTTGAAAACAAATTAAGACAATGGAAGCCAATGGTACTGCCAGACCAAAAGAAGAGATATTACAAATAAGAAAACAAAACAAAATTAAGAAGAGCTCAAACCTGAAAAATAAATTTTGAGGCCTTGACTGCCATTGTATAGAAGCCAAGTGCCTGAGATTATCCTTTCCGGTGCATCTATACGAGTGTATATATATATAGGGTGATATTCTGCCTAGTAATAAATTTCTTCTGTTTATTTTCTGTTGACATGTACATGTATATGCTGTTTCATGAAATGGCTGAATGCATTAAAAAAATGAAATTGTTTGTGGCATATTTTAAAAAACAAGTGATTTTGAATTGTTCGTTACAAATCAGCGTCAGATTAAACAAAAGCAGACTGATATTACTTCATATTTGCTAAAAAAATATAATGCAGTGCAAATCATGATGTTAATAATTCCTAGATATTTTGAAAATATTGCTGATCTTTTTGGCTATTTTGTCAGATATGTGTATATGGAACAATTTCATGACTTGAACATTCAGGTGATCAGCAATTTTCCACCTACACATTGATTATTAATTTAATTACTTGTATCTCCACGATCATTGTTTCTTTTATACATGTATTTCCAAACATAATTCAGATCTGAAATGTACCTTAAGAAACAAAAGGGAAATATATAGCTGTCATGTAGCTGACATCTATGATTCTGCGTTTTCGTAAAATAAAGTTACATTGTAATTTGTGCACACTCTTGTCTTTGTAAACCCTTGAATATTTTATGTAGTGAACATGATATATTCTTAAAAAACTAATAATGAGCTACTCTTAGGAACTAAAAATAGAAAGAATGCTAAATAAACATATGACTACCACTGTAACTTACCCAAATTGTGTGTGAAAATCGATCGTTTTTGCTGACCATTTCTTGTATAATTCCTGTGAGATTGACGTTAAAAGGTTGCATTTCGTCAAATTAAGCGGGTCCACATGTCACTTTGGACTGAAACTTATGCCTGACATAACTGGGTTATCAACTTAACAGGTTGAAATAAGCGGCGGAAAAGTAGCAAAATAAAGAATGTTTTTGGACTGAACCAAAATGATAGACAAATGCGGGTTGTCGAAATAACCGAGGTTGACTGTAGTAAAACAAAGAAACCTTGAATTTGCTGGTTTTACTAAATCCATTACTAAGGTATCTTCTTTTTTACAGCAGAGCTCAATTGTGGATACACATTTTATTAATGCAGGGGCATTATAGAACATATTCTTCCTCTAACAGGTGCTTTGTTCAAACTGATGTTTCCTGATTGCATAATTGCCAAAAAATATATGTATGTGCAAGAAGAAAATTCTCTAATGATAGGTATTTAGAAGATACTGAATCACTCAGAATTTCAGAGGCAATGAAAATTGGATCATTTGGTATTGTCACAGAAACGAATCTGATTATGATGACAAAAGGTTTTACTTGGTCTCTTTAAGAGAGTCTGACAACGAAAAGGATAAAGTCAGAGTGCTCTGCTTTCATTACCAGAGTTAAAAGTTGATTTCACTGGAGAAAACCATGATTATATATTCATGCACAAGTGACTTTTTGTAGCTACATATTCATTAAATCCCCCATATATTAAAACAGTTTCACCACCACTTGTAAAAACTAGTGTGAATGCATTATCAAGGTGAGTAATCTTACCATATAAAATCTAAGTAATCGTGACCCAGTTTTTATATTTGTTTGGCATTATGTTTTCAGGTATCCATTTATTACACTATCTTAAATCTATTTTGCATGCAGTTAAAAACTTGCATGCAGAGGCATGTGAAGTAAGTTTATTCTGAGTATCCAAACTTGGCCACTGTGACCTAAATTTCATGCTTGAATGATTTTTGTATTTTCAGTTATCCATTACATCCTGTATGTCTTGGACCTCATTTCACCTACACTTTCACAATTGGAATATTGATACACCATTAGAAGAGTAACTCTGTAATACCCAGTCATTCACTAAGACCTAATTCCTGGGGTGACTCTAGTTTTTACAGTAGGAATCCTCTAGGTTAAGCATATAATCCTGGCAAGTGATCAAGGACAAATTTGTTATTAAAGTGACATTTGTTCATTGATTATGCTTGTTAGATGGCAAATGTAGC
Organism: Potamilus streckersoni; assembly: GCA_016746295.1. Lineage (NCBI taxonomy): Eukaryota > Metazoa > Mollusca > Bivalvia > Unionida > Unionidae > Potamilus > Potamilus streckersoni. The sequence continues at coordinate 2,533,876 of JAEAOA010001977.1, forward strand.
ATTTTAACATTGGATTTGTAAAACAGAGTAATCAGGATATGGCATAAAGCTATGTTGGCAAGAGATGGGAAAGTGAGAAACATGGTGGTTCATTTTTCTAAATATACATAATAATTTAGATTTTTTTGTCTTTCCCCAATTTAATTTCAGGCATTATCAGCAACTATGATGGACATGGTGATATATATCTGTGAGAATGTGGATATTGGCCAGGTTTTTGAGCAGACTCCCTGTCCCCTCCATCAGCCTGTCTTACTGTCTCTCATTCAGCAGCTTTCTGCAGATCTTGGTTCAAATGCCGAACTTAAATACAAGTAAGTAAATTTATTATTGTCATAAAATTGATAGGTGTTTTGGAGATCTGATCTTATTTATTCATAAACCAAGTAGTTAATGTACAGACAGATCTGTCTGCCACACATCTTTTTACATGGTACTAAGATCACGGAAAGTTAATGCTGCAAAGAGCTCTTTGAGATTACTAACAAACTAATGGCAAGGAATAAATGTGCACCACTTCTAACTATCATCTTTCCAGTCAACCTTCCAGACCTGTTTGCAAATTTCTTCTGTGACAAAGTACACACCATTAGAGACAAGCTTGCCAACACAATTTCAAGTGACTCGTCATGATACAGTTGTGATAGAGAATATTAGTGGCAACCATTAGCAGTATTTGAACCTGTCTCTATGAAATTAGTATGTACAGTCGTGATGAAGAGTGCACCAAAGTCATGTGATCCAAATCCAACATGACTGCTGCTTGAATTATTAATACCTCATTCTCATCCTTGGAATTCCCATCATTTTTTCCAAACTGCCTCAAAAAGCTCTCTGCTGAAGAAACCAATACTCGACCATAATGATTTAAAGAAGCACTGCCCAGTTTCTAATCTCCCATTCATGTAAAAACTCTTAGCAAAAGTTGTTCTATCACAACTTGTATCTCATCTGAATTCAGTCTTTTTAGCAATGTATTGTCTGCATATCGCCCATGCCACTGTACTGAAACTACTTTTCTGAAAGTAGTTAATGACCTCTCTGCTTTGGATGGCAGAAAGATTACTGTCTTCACCCTCCTTGATTTGTCTACAGGATTTGACACAATAGACCATGATATATTACTTCACTGTCTCCAGCATTTATATGGCATTCATGATACAGCCTTACTGTGGTTCAAATCCTCCTTGGTCAACAGGACACAAATTGTGTCTGCAAATGGAATACACTCCAGGCGAGTTGATATATATTGTGGTGTTCCACAGGGGTCTGTTCTTGCACCTGTTCTTTTCATTTTATCGACTAAGCCACTCACAAGTGTCATAGATCATCATCTAGTCCCACCAATTGTTCACTGATGACACCCAAATACACAAATCTAGCCTCCCAACTGAAGTTGATGCTTTCCATCCAAGGTGTAGAGAGGTGCATTTCTGATGTGACATAATGGATGACATGTAACAAGTTGCAGATGATGATAAAACGAAAGCCATTCTGATTACAACACAAAGACTTTCTCATTCACAGCCTTTACCTCAAACAATAAATATCAGCAACAGCAACATTAAATTTATACAGCCAGTACAAAACCAATGTTACTCTCGACAGTACTCTCACATTGCACCAACATGTCATGATCATATGCAAGGCTGCATATCTCTCGCTGAGATGCATCAACTCCATTCAAAGATATCTTTCAGTTGATGCCACTAAAACACTTGCGTGCTCCTTTGTACTTTCGAGACTGGACTATTGTAACTCAATTCTGCTGGGTTCATCTCAATATCTTCTCCAAAAACTTCAAAAAGTTTGAAACACTGTTGCTAGGATCATGATCAGAGCACATCTCCCCTCTGCTCTGTACCCTACACTTGCTAGCTATTCAATCTAGAATCAAATAAAATTTGTTCTCTGTACTACATTTCTCTGACAGATTCCAGTCCAACATACCTATCTGACCTCACCCATGTGCACACACGAACAAGATACTTGCACTCCTCATTTGACAATTGAACACTCATTATTCCCACTATCAAAACGAAGTCATATGGACAACATTCTTTTGCATTGTGGAACAAATTGCCCACTGAACTTAGGCACGAAGACACAATGATTTCATTCAAGAGTGCTCTAAAAACTCATCTATTTCAACTGCAAGAATAAATTTACGTACCTAATAATGTTTCCTACATTAAATAATTTCAGCATGTTTTATGTTTTCTAATTTCATGGTGTTTGTTTTTATGTAATTATATCATTATATATTTTTGATATTTTTGGTGTTGTCTAATGTTGTAAAATGCTTAGAGCTTCTAAAGATTAGGTGCTATACATTAGATTTGAGATACCAGTATTAACAAGGCTCTTAATTGAAATGACCTTTTAGCAATCTGTACAGCATATTTCCTGATCAAATCCTATGTTTGACAACTTATAAATCCATGTGGAATAACACAACCATTCCTTCTGCCACCAGTTTGAATTGTGTGGATTTATAATGTGACTGATTTGATGACTGTTGTCACTGATCAGCATCACATTAATTGCAAATTAATTTTACATTGTAACCCACATTTCTCAAAACTTGTCAGTTAATTGGTTCACTTGAAGGGTTTTAATATCTCTCATATTTGCATTAAATGATATATAGAAAGAGAATAAAAGAATACCAGTTCAAATCATAAATCAGTTGATTCATCAGTAGTTAATGTCACATTACACACGTCATGTTGCAAAGTGAATGGAGGAAAAGATAATTGAATGCAATAAAAGTTATAGCTTCTCATGCAAAAAGCTTGGGCAGTCCATAGCCAATGATATTACTCTATAGTTTAAATATGACCTATTCATGATAGCATCAGTTCCTAGCCAATGAAATTACTCTATAGTTTGAATAAGACCTATTCATGATAGCAACAGTCCATAGCCAATGAAATTACTCTATAGTTTGAATAAGACCTATTCATGATAGCAACAGTCCATAGCCAATGAAATTACCGTCGTTTGAATATGACCTATTCATGATTGTAACAATCCCTAGCCAGTGATATTACTGTGTTGTTTGAATATGACCTATTTATGGTAGCTCATTTGCTGGCATTAACGGTTAAAATGTGACTTTTATTTCATTCAAATGCCTAATATTTGGGTACATGACAGTGAATTGTTACATATGGTGCCCTTGGCAGCATTTTTAAGTGTGTAGGACAGAGACAGGCTTTGTACGAATTTATTTTGAATCCTGTGACATAATTGAGGTGGAGCAAACTGGAGAACCCAGAAGAAAGTACAGACTTTGAATTGTTAAACACTTAAGCTTGAAGACCTCCAAACCTGTATGTTCTTTACAGCCAGGACTGTATTGGGCTTAGGTTAGTTATTTATGGATCATAAAGTTGTAATGTAAAATATTCATAGAGACAGATTGTTTTGGCAGTGGCTGACAAGCTTTGAGTTTGCCCACCAAAACAAAACACACATATATTTCAGTGCAAATGTACAAACTTGTATATTGTAGACTTTAAATTCAGTGAAATATTTTGTATGCCTTCATTGCAATATGAACCAAAATAAAAAGCTTGGCCTTAAAAATTAAAGTTTTCATCTTCTCATGAATAAATTTAAAGACCATACCTATTGTAAGTTCACATTGAATGAATGTATACTCTTTATATCTATTTCTTTGTGACATTACCTAAAAGGTATGATGTAAGTGATGTAACATTGCCAGTAAAACTTGATACTAGCCAAAAAACTATAATTTGCTGAATACACGTGTACATTTATTGTCATTATTTGAATATATTTTTGGCTTTCATGCTTTCATGTAGGTGTTTGGCATAAGAAAAGCTTGATTGTACAATATATGTGTCTATGCCCTTTCAGCAGTCCATCTTCTGATTTTATTGAGTTCATTTTCATGTCATAAAAATTGTTGTAACTGAGATGTCATTCAGTTGATAACTGCTGTTCATTTTACTCTTGGTGTGGTCATTACACTGCTAACATTACTATTGTGATTGAAATTTTTCTCGTAAATTTAAAATGTTAACATTATTTTACCCAGTTATCACTATCTCCAGATACCATGTTTTCTATAAGGAAAAGTAATCTTACCTGACATGGTTGTCAACAGTAACATAAATGATCACCTAAATTAAAACCCTTTTTTTGTCAGTGTTCATTGTAAGAAAATATTGAATAGTAAAAAATATTGCAGAATTAATGTAAATCAATTTAAAGTACATACTTAATTATATATAGTAATTTGTTTAAGGTTTAATTTTTTTATTTTTTTATTTTTTTCAGGTTTATTGAAGAAGCAATGATGAATCTTGACAAAAGTGACCCAGTGACACAGGAGCATGTTTCTGGTGTAATCTGTGGACTTGTACAAAAAATTAATGTCTTCATTAAAAAGCATCCCGATCACAAAATGACTCGCCTGTTTAAAAAGCTACTAATGATGGCTGAGAATTTCGTGATAAGAGCTTAAGAATGTGATAACATTCTTTAATGTATTCATTCATCAACTAAATTTTGCTACTGGTTTTTCATTCCAAGTTCTGTGGATGCAATTGTAAAGCCTCTCTTGGCAGAAACTAAACATAGTGATCAATTTGACATCATTGTTCATGTCCGTCCAATGTCTGTATGTCCTTCCATATGCTAGCTTTAGGTTATTGTGTAATGTTTTTAAGGTTAAGTGCAGCATTGAAATTTTTACTTTATAGCTAAATCAATGGTAGACTCTACAAATAGTAGTGAGTCCCTTGTTTTAAGTCTTTTAGTTTGATGTCTCATGGAACCAACACATACACTCAGTCCTCAGTAAATTACTGAAGATTACTTCCCTTGCCTGACTTGATTCAACTATTCATGTGTATTCCTTCATATGTTGCAAGTGTTGTTCCTTTTTTGTTCATAGCTGCAAACTTTAAATTTTCCAAAAATTTACTCAGTTGTGAATCCTTTTGTTTATTCAAAATATTCTTACAGTGATGTAGTAGAGTTTACTGAAGAAACCTCAATCTGCATACATGTCTGATGCTGTCTAGCAAATAAAATGAAGTATTTTATATATTTCTGTGATTTTAAAGCAATATGAATTCTCTTTCTTGTTTGTATTTTTGTAAAGAATGGACATTATCAGTATTTTAATTACTCACTGAATATGCCTTTGTTTTGTTAAATGGTCCTCTAGACTTCACAGGTTGGTCTTTGTTCATTGCATTTATGGTTTATAATGACTGAAAACAAACAAAAAATTGGATTGCACATAAATATAGATGAATTCACAGTGAAATCAAATAATTTTTAGACCAATCACTGTAAAAACTTTTAAGTTGCTACGAATTAAATGTTGATGTTCATACATACTTGCATGCAAGTAACAGGGTTCCTGCAGGTCATGGAATCCTGGAAAAGTTTTGGAATTTAAAAAAAAAATTTCAAGGGCCTTGAAAAGTTATGGAATTTGTCAAAACCTTGCAAAGTTTTGGAAAAGTCATGGAATTTGTGACAATGGAGTTAAAGAAATAGATTACTTCAAATTTCATAGAGCACTGATTACCAATTAAATAAAATGATAAAATTACTATCAATAAATGGTTTCAATTCATATAACAAAAGTTTCCCTAATGGAAGTATCACATGATTTCCGGTGTAGTTCACTAAATAAAAGAAAGCAACTGGAAAGTAATGTTTTGTTAATATTGTAAATAGGACCACATACAAAGACTACATAGGATTGTTTTCTTTTTTCTTTTGAATACAAATTACATTGAACATTGGATTATGACATGAATTACTACATAAAGTCAAAGTGTGCTAGCCCAGGTAAATTTAAGATGTACATATTAAAAATATTTGTTGTTAACTTTGTTATTTTAGATTGAAAGATGTCTTTAATATGTTCATTTACTTGACAATGCAAGATAGCGCCGTCTTTGAGTTTTACGAAATGGCCCTGGAAAAGTTTTGGAAAAGTCATGGAATTTGTTTTTGTTAAGTCTGCAGGAACCCTGAAGTAAGATTTAATTGCAGACTTCATGGACCCAGATCTGCTGTAGCATACTCCACCAGCAGATTATAAGATTAATGAGTAAAGCAAACACATAGACCCTGATTTGCAGTGGATGGTATGAGAGTTGATCAGGGTCTGTATTGTTTGCAGTTGGACCTGACATATAGTATGTAGAGCTTTTGCTTCTTATAAGGAAATCATTGTCTATTATTGTGCATTCTTATTACAGCTAAATATCAGATATCCTCATTTGTAATATTCTTCCTATATTCAGCCAGAAATATCTCGCTTATTTAAGAGAGGACTTTGTCTACAGTTAGAATAATCTGTTTTACTGAATAATTGATATTCACAATTTGGTATGGTAAATTACAAATATGTCCAAACAAAATGGAAGTTTGTTCAGGTACATTTTGAATATTATTATGCCTGGGCATGCTAAAACATAAATATCCTGTTTTCATACAACTAATGACATGCATGGCATGTGTTTTTATCAGAATATGAATAGTTTTTTATATATATTTTTTTTTCACGGACAAAGCTAGTGATATCAAAAGGTCATTCACTTTGATCATTTTATAGCAAATTGTTCTTTCGTTTAGGAGATAAACTTCTCTTTAAATTTATGTAATAAAGAATCAATGTCTTAAATGTTCTGTAATTTTGCAATTGACAGCCACCCCTTTTTATATACAAATATGAAATGTTGAGGAACTTTTGCAATTTTCAGCATTATTATGACTAGTGTCTCCATCAATGCTATTTCACCTGATAAATAGTCACAGCAGTGGTTAAGGAGTCAGCAGTGTTACATTTTTTGTTAATGTTTGGAAGTTATAAACAGTGGGCCAATTGACAGGGATGTAGATGCAGGTGGGATACCTGGTTCACCTAAACTTGTTGTAACAAGCAAAAGTTCTTCCCCTTTATGACTTGCATTATGCTGTAGATATAGGTTGCATTGACTCATTTTGTACATGAATTACTTTAAACAAAAACTAAGGTCAGCCAGATTTGAAATAAATGATCAACTCTTCTGATCTAAAGGTTTACTATGTGCAATGGAATTTTAATACGTGGTTATGGATATTTAGTGAGGCTTGATAACCACCTGATAAACAGTTGATAGGAATTTTATCCCTTATCTGTAATCATCTGCCTTATTCATTTACAATGCATTCTTCTTTGTGGATTAAATGTCCTACACTAGACCAACAGAGTGACTGGTTTGAGTGTACAGTGTATATTAGTAATGTACTGGCAAATTATTTTCATTCATCTATTTTTTGGGGGGTTTTGTGAAAACCACCACATTTATTGGGTATTGATATTTGTTGACTGAGGAGAGGTTCCTATTTATCCGCAAAAGGATTCTTCTTTGTTGGGTTTCTAAATTTGTGGTTTGTAACAAGCAAAAATCAATGAGAGGCTTGATAACAGCCTGATAAGCAGTTGATGACAATTTCATCCTTGATCTGTAATCATCTATCTTATCCATTTGTATTGAATTTATCTTTTTTTTTTTTTTTGTGGTTTATGAAAACCCTGACACTGGTTGTATATTTATATTTGTTGATTGAGGACAGGTTCCTATTTATCTACTAAAGGATCTTTCTTTGTTGGGTTTCTAAATTTGTGGTTTGTAACAAGCAAAAGTCTTATGTAATTTGATGTGCAATGAAAAACAAGGAATTTCAGGAAAAAATTTCTCAATAGTGTGTAACAATTCATCACAAAATTCCATTTACAGGAATTAAGTTTCTCTCTGCAATATGTTCATAACCTCTGATGGTTTAAATACCTGCAAAATCCTTTTAAAACTTGTTTACTCTTATTTACATTTGTTTAACTTTTACCAAGTTGCAAAACATTATTGGCCCAGTTGTACCATACAGTAGGCACCAACAGATCTGGGTCTGCCTTGTCAAGTTAAAATCATTGTTTGGGCAGGATTGGTTCTTCTTTAGTGGCAAATTCAAAATTATTTCGCTTTATCATGCAAAAGAAATGGTAGCTACTGTCATTACTCGTTTTTAAGTCAAGTCCAAATATTTTCTTAAATTTCTTTTTCAAGAATGAAATGAATCCCTGGTGTAAGAGTTTTCAAATTTGTTATTTTGGTGAGCATTGTATTTATCTATCTTGCACAAAAATCTCAGTATTTTTCAGAAATATAAGCAGTAAAATGCAAAATCTTAATTGATAATTATAGTAAGACAAGTTCTGCAATTTGCAGATATTAGGTTTCTACAAAAATGGGACTAATTTGCAAGTTTTTTTTATCATTTGTAATATTTCTCATGATGGAGATCCTGGCTGTGAATCTCTTCTAGTATTGCAGTGTGTTTTGTTTATGCCGTAACAGCAAAAGTAAATTGATTTGGCCTTGTCCAATCAATCATGAGAAGCTCTTTAGCATAACTAAGAAGTATACATGATTTAGACAAATCATTTGAAGCTCCTTGGCACAATTGTAAAAAGTGCACTTGATGTAGACAGATCATTTGAAGCTCCTTGGCACAATTGTAAGAAGTGTTCTTGATGTAGCCAAATCATTTGAAGCTTCTTGGCACAATTGTAATAAGTGAGCATGATGTAAACAGATCATTTGAAGCTCCTTGGCACAATTGTAAGAAGTGTACTTGATATAAACAAATCATTTGAAGCTCTTTGACACAATTGTATGAAGTGTACTTTATGTAAACATCATTTGGAGCTCCTTGGCACAATTGTAAGAAGTGTACTTGATGTAAACATCATTTGGAGCTCCTTGGCACAATTTTAAGAAGTGTACTTGATGCAGAGATCATTTGGAGCTCCTTGGCACAGTTGTAAGAAGTGTACTTGGGCCACACTATCTTATCTATCATGATGCCTTTTGATGCCAATTATTTTGTGTGCCACAGGATACAGCATGGCGGCCACATGCGGACTGCAGGCCACGTGTTTGATACCACTGATATAGACAGATTATTGGAAGCTCTTTGGCACAACTGTATGAAGTGTACATGATTTTTGTTTGCATGGGTTTATATGGCATAGCTTCAATTGTGCACATGCAAGCAAAGTATATTGCCCACAGACACACTATAGCATTCTACCCTGACTAGTTTGATGGTCAAATTCAAATCTATACCCTTTTGGTTACAAGTCTGCTACAGCAAGCCACTGCATCTCCTCCTGTACTCAAATGAAATGTTGGTTTTGTTGTTATACACCCACTGCCAAATATGTATTTGACTTTGTTCATTTTTCATGCAACACAGTATTTTTAATACATTAATAAAATATTAGACATTGGTGTCGAATATAGCATGATTACATAAAACTGATGTGACATAATCAGGGCAATGATTGTATGCTTGTGTACATCAGAAGCAAAATGTGTTATCTATAAACAAACTTTTTTACCATTTTGGGAGCTGATAATATTGTTGGCATGATTGCACAAAATTACATGACATAAGCAAATGAATTATGGTTGGCATAATGTTGATGTTAGATGACAGGATTAGATTAAAGGATTGTTTTTATCTGTCAATTAAAACTTTTTAAAATTTTTTTAAATGTATGAAAACATTGTTAACATGACTGCACAAAAATTGCTTGATGTAGTCAAATTCCATGCACATGTAAATGACCTGATTTTAATATCCTGCTACTAAAGACAGCTTTTCTTCTATTTCCTTTTTTCTTTTATTAGCAAACTTTTTGGACACAAGTTCTTTTTTTGCATATATGTTGCATAAAGTGTTTCAATAACAAATATTAATTTGTATTAGTGTTTCATATTTTCATTCAATTTCAGATGTGCCAGACTCTTTGGTTTTGCAGAACTGATATAAATTTTTAAGTGAAAATTTCACATTTCAGATTATTATGAGATTACAAGAATTGAAAATTTAGTTTGGATTAAATTTTGTACACTATTTTATTTGTATACAGGTAGTGACAACAGTATTTTAGCAGCAACATAATAAATTGGTTCATTTAAGTTCATTCTCAATGTAAAAAACATGTACATAATAATAAACCAGTCATGTAAACTAATTAGCTGAAAAAAATGACATCAGAGATTAAGTGAAGAAAAAGATTCCAGTAATTTGTGAGGAATAATTTTGTTGTTATGGTTCTGAAATGTGAGAATGAAATTCACCATTTATCATCATTAAACCTTCATTGTTTTTGACCGAACAGGTTATGTATGGGTTTGTTACTTTATTTGTTCCATATGGGTTGCCTAGTTTTCTGTAAAATGGATGCTATGATTTATATCTTAAGCATTCTAAGCAGTTGGTATTTCTCTTGCCTGGATATAAATGATAATCACTGTAAGATTTATTTTTTTTGGGGTAAAATTATATATTATTAAACAGTCATTATCCATGGTGAATCCATGTACACTTTAGAGAGCTCAGAAAATAAGTACTAAATCTTGCAGTTGTTTTTAAGTAAACTTTAAAGTTGTATTTAAGCCGTTTAATTTAATTTGATTTAATTTTTTCTTCTTACAACCACACTTCATGTTTGAATATTCATTTTATGTATATATTGAGATTAAGTCATGAAGGAGCAAGTGGCAATGGTTTTTGTAAAAATCGTGCAGCTAACAACCAAAATCGCAATACAAAATTTAGTAATTTTGTATTTTACTGAATATTAACCAAATGTTTATATTCATCCAAAGATTGACAGGAGAATGAATCTTGAGATGGATTAATTTAAGTGCTGCTGATACAGCACATTCTCAATATAATACCCCTCATTTTAACACAATTACCCCTGTCATACCCTTGTCTCCACAGTAATTGACGTGTTCATCTGTCTTTGCATCTAGCATATGTTAGTACAACTAGTTCTTGTTTTTAACAGATTGCTATGAAGCAATATTGTAATTACATGAATATATTTATTTTGACAAATCACTTCACTCCCAAAAATATTTTGGGGGTGTTGTGGCCCATTTAGTCTAGCAGCTATATATGACACAAACTAGTTATATGACTGGTTCCACTGTAACAACCAAAAATATACTTTAAGAAATGAATTTGCTCAACTTTTTTTGTCTTGGAACCTTGAAAATATTATGTACATCACAATATGTGCATATTGGCAAATAACTTTGCCGCTGCAATGTTTGAATTATTTCTCCTTTTTGTCTATTTTTATAATTCAATCTTGGACATGGTCTTTTTAGTGCAGTTAGTCACTAGGGTTTTTATTTAGGGGGGGTGGGAGATTACTATGAAACTTGCAAATATAATGATTATCATCAAAAGATGTACATATCAAGAAATCTCTACTCCCACAACTTTTGTGTGAGTTATTGGCCCTTTCTAAACCTATACTGTGCTTGATGGTCTTGTTTGTGCAACTAGGTCTGCTGATTTTTCTCAGTTTTTAGCTCTACTGGTCAAAAACTAAAAGTTTGTGGGATGGTCTGCTGTACACTATCCAACATCCATCTGTTGGCACAAGTTTTTTTTATCACTACTCCCAAATTACTTAGAATACTGTCACTAAACTTTACATATGCATTCATCCCAGGAATGAGCTGGTTTTAAATGAAAATGATACGGCTCAGACATCCAGATTTTAGCCACTGCAGCATTCATGTTGGAAATAGATCACTGCTCCTCCTGACTGTATGTCACATTGACATGGGGTATTTTTAGCCAATGCAGTAGTCATATTGGAAATAGATCACTGCTCCTCCTGACTGTATGTCACATTGACATGGGGTATTTTTAGCCACTGCAGCAACTGTGTTGGAAATAGATCACTGCTCTTCCTGAATTTATGTCACATTGACATGGGGTACTCACCAAATGAATTGTTATGATCCTAAATCAAAGTATTGTTAATGTGGCCTCAAATATGAGCCATGGCAGCCATCTTTAAAATCTTGTCACTACTCTGCTGTCATTCAGTTTTCACCAGACGACTTTTCATGGTGTCTATTACGTCATGGATGAGAATTATGCCAATCTATCATCCAGTATGATAATTCATTGCCCTTTTAGGAGAGTTGTGGACTTCTATTGTTGATTGGGTTGTGTAACAGAGGGAGTGTATTTACATAAGCAGATTGCTCATCATTGCTCTAGTTATATTTTTACAAAATTTTAACAGTATTGAGACTGACGAATAATTTTTGATTGGGATAGCACTTCCTCAATATAAAACCCTTCATTATAACATGAAAATCTTTGTTTTAATTTAAGCAAAATTTTAACAATATTAAGGCAGACATCTTGATTAAATAACCCAATTTAACATGGTACTTGTTTACAGTATAAGTATGGTGATTGTTTCATTTTGCTAAATGTTTGTAAATTTACTTGTATCATGTACTTTATTATAAGATAGTATCCCCATGAAGAACATGATAATAAGGGAGTACTCTATATGTATGATGTACCTTATAAGATTGGCTCACTATAAAGTAGTGTAGTCTATGGCTTTCCATGGTCAGCATTATAACAGAGTACTGTAGATGTATCGTGTAATTTATCATAAGATAGATTTACTATAAGGTAGTATAGTTTATGATTCCCCATGAAGAACATTATAATAAAGGAGTACTGTATATGTATCATGTACTTTATTCTGAGACAGGCTCACTATAAGGTAGATTTGCCAATGGCTCCCCATGATAATCATTATAATAAAAGAGTAATGTGTTGAGATTAATTTTTAATGTTTTTTTTTGTTGCTTATTCCAGAATAAATATATTAAAATTTTAAGTTAGCTGCTGATATGAGGTGGAAGTCTTCCATGTTCCCCTTATGATGCAAATGTTAGGGGCAAGATAAAATTAATTTCTTATACAAGATTTCCCAGTGTTGACTCTGTGACATGTTGATAATCTGTATGACATGTTAATTATCTGAGTTACATGTGGTTGGATATTTAGTTATCAATTATTGTTTTATTTTTTACAAAGAGAACTGATCTGAGTGAAGACAGATGCTAAGTATTATTCATAGATTTAATTGAAGGGTATGCACAATCCAGTCATGTTGTATATATATTTTTACATGAATATTTTGTATCATGCACCATTGGAATATTGATTTGTAAAGGTTTGTTTTGCAAGTCATGCAAACCATTTTGTTCTTAAATACTATTAAAATGTGTAAAGAAATTAATGTTTTTGTTGTGGCTTTTCTGGTGTCTTTATTTTTTAACAAAAATCTTTAAGCTCCTGTTATTTAATAAGCATGTCAACTAAACTCATGTTTTTATTTTGCTGCATGAGAATTTTAATTTAGATAAGCACTATACCATTTATTCTTATGTCAGATTGCACTATTTTGTAGCAGAAACAGAGAGACAGTATATTAAGGCTCAGGGTTCCTGCAGGTCATGGAATCCTGGAAAAGTTTTGGAATTTAAAAAATAAATTTCAAGGGCTTTGAAAAGTTTTGGAATTTGTCAAAAACTTGCTAAGTTTTGGAAAAGTCATGGAATTTGTGACATTGGAGTTAAAGAAATTGATTACTTCAAATTTCATAGAGCACTGATTACCGATTAAATAAAATGATAAAATTACAATCAATAAATGGTTTCAATTCATATAATAAGAGTAAGTCCCCCAAATGGAAGTATCACATGATTTCCGGTGTAGTTCACTAAATAAAAGAAAGCAACTGGAAAGTAATGTGTTTTGTTAATAGGAACACATACAAAGACTACATAGAATTGTTTCCTTCTTTCTTTTGAATAAAAATTACATTGATCATTGGATTATGACATGAATTACTACATAAAGTCAATGTGTGCTAGCCTAGGTAAATTTAAAATGTACATATTAAAAATATGTGTTGTTAACTTCTTATTTTAGATTGAAAGATGTCATTCTTTATGTTCATTTACTTGACAATGCAAGATAATACGGTCCTTGAGTTTTATGAAATGGCCCTGGAAAAGTTTTGGAAAAGTCATGGAATTTGTTTTTGTTAAGTCTGCAATGTCAAAAATTCTCATAAAATTCACAATGTTAAATTTGAAAACTCCTTTGTTTTTTTAAGGGTTTAAAAATATTACCTTATATGTTTAATATTAAAGAGACTTGAAGTTTAATAGATTCTTTGAAAGTATCACATAAAAAAAACTGTAAAAATAATAATTTATATTTTCATCTATGGAAGTTTATCATGTGTCAAAAGTATGAAGAGAAGTACTTTGGTTACCCATTCCATTTCTGTTTATTATCAAACTGTTCATTAAAGCATTATCCTTACATTTGTATCAACCACCAGTTTTGATTAATTTTAGCATATTAGAGAACAGAGAAGTCAGCTTAGGACAAATTGGGAAATTTTAAAAAAAAACAGCAAAACTGACCCCATTTGTGTAACTTAAGCTCTTTAATAATCCAACCATAAGAATCCTATACGAATTACATTTGATCATATATAGAACAGACTATAATCCAGCTTGACAACTTTAAGCACAGAACAGAACACACCCTCCAGAGATGGTAGATAGAATCAAGGGTAATGTATAATATGTTTTGCTGTTTAGAATTAGCATCAAAATTGTTTTGCTTAAGCCAGTTCACAGTCATGAGGTCACAGTATTGCCACAAATATACTATAAACTGCAAGCGGAATTTGAAAAGGTGGGTAATTTTTTTTTTGTTCAAAATATATTTACTTAAACGGGATTTTAGCTAGGGACATAAAATAATGCTCATATGTTTGTTATAATAATGTTATAAATATCATTGACAGTTTGATGATGCAATTAGGCAGACTTGTTAAAGTGTTCTTTCCCAACTACATGTTTTAGTACTCATAAATTTATATCGTGTGACTCAAGTGATGAAGCTGTGATGGCTCATATATAAGTCCAAACCAAATGCAAAAACATGTACCCAGATCTACTATTGCATAATGTGCCTACAGATCAGGGTCCATGTTATTTGGTTTGCTGATTAATCCTTACTAACTTCATTGATCCAGATCAATCAGCATATTATGTAATGTCAAATCTGATTCTGTGCAGTTTGTAGTCAGACTCTACTTAAGAGTGAGTGTAGATGGTATGCTTGGAAATGTCATACTTGTAATGGTGCTTTGACTTCATATCACCAATCCTGTGATATATAAATTGTAATTCCAATACCAATAGTACTAGTCCCATACTTTTTCATGAAGTATTTGGTTATTCCGATAGCCATCAGTCCAAAGCTTTTACACATTAATGGTTATTCTGATAGCAGCCAGTCCATAGCCTTTACATATATTAATGGTTATTCTGACAGCAGCCAGTCCAAAGCTTTTACATATATTAATGGTTATTCTGATAGCAGTCAGTCCAAAGCTTTTACATATATTAATGGTTATTCTGATAGCAGTCGGTCCATAGCTTTTACATATATTAATGGTTATTCTGATAGCAGTCGGTCCATAGCTTTTACATATATTAATGGTTATTCTGACAGCAGCCAGTCCAAAGCTTTTACATATATTAATGGTTATTCTGACAGCAGCCAGTCCAAAGCTTTTATATGTATTAATGGTTATTCTGACAGCAGCCAGTCCAAAGCTTTTACACATAATAATGGTTATTCTGATAGCAGTCAGTCCATAGCTTTTACACATATTAATGATTATTCTGATAGCAGTCAGTCCAAAGCTTTTACATATATTAATGGTTATTCTGATAGCGGTCAGTCCATAGCTTTTACATATATTAATGGTTATTCTGACACTAGTCAGTCCAAAGCTTTTAAATATATTAATGGTTATTCTGATAGCAGTCAGTCCATAGCTTTTACACATATTAATGATTATTCTGATAGCAGTCAGTCCAAAGCTTTTACACATGTTAATGATTATTCTGATAGCAGTCAGTCCATAGCCTTTACATACATATATTAATGGTTATTCTGACAGCAACCAGTCCAAAGCTTTTACATACATATATTAATGGTTATTCTGACAGCAGCCAGTACAAAGCTTTTACATATATTAATGGTTATTCTGACAGCAGTCAGTCCAAAGCTTTTACATACATATATTAATGGTTATTCTGACAGCAGTCAGTCCAAAGCTTTTACACATGTTAATGATTATTCTGATAGCAGTCAGTCCATAGCCTTTACATACATATATTAATGGTTATTCTGACAGCAACCAGTCCAAAGCTTTTACATACATATATTAATGGTTATTCTGACAGCAACCAGTCCAAAGCTTTTACATACATATATTAATGGTTATTCTGACAGCAGCCAGTACAAAGCTTTTACATATATTAATGGTTATTCTGACAGCAGTCAGACCAAAGCTTTTACATATATTAATGGTTATTCTGATAGCGGTCAGTCCATAGCTTTTACATATATTAATGGTTATTCTGACACTAGTCAGTCCAAAGCTTTTAAATATATTAATGGTTATTCTGATAGCAGTCAGTCGAAAGCTTTTACATATATATATTAATGGCTATTCTGACAGCAGTCAGGCCAAAGCTTTTACACATATTAATGATTATTCTGATAGCAGTCAGTCCATAGCCTTTACATACATATATTAATGGTTATTCTGACAGCAGTCAGTCCAAAGCTTTTGCATATATTAATGGTTATTCTGACAGCAGTCAGTCCAAAGCTTTTGCATATATTAATGGTTATTCTGACAGCAGTCAGTCCAAAGCTTTTGCATATATTAATGGTTATTCTGATAGCAGTCAGTCCAAAACTTTTGCATATATTAATGGTTATTCTGACAGCAGTCAGTCCAAAACTTTTGCATATATTAATGGTTATTCTGACAGCAGCCAATCCAAAGCTTTTACATATATTAATGATTATTCTGATAGCAGTCAGTCCAAAGCTTTTACATATATTAATGGTTATTCTGACAGCAGTCAGTCCATAGTTTTTACATATATTAATTGTTATTCTGACAGCAGCAAATCCAAAGCTTTTACATATATTAATGGTTATTCTGATAGCAGTCAGTCCAAAGCTTTTACATATATTAATGGTTATTTTGACAGCAGCCAGTCCATAGCTTTTACATATAATAATGGTTATTCTGAGAGCAGCCAACCCAAAGCTTTTATATATATTAATGGTTATTCTGATAGCAGCCAGTCCATAGCTTTTACATGGATTAATGGTTATTCTGACAGCAGCCAGTCCATAGCTTTTACATATATTAATGGTTATTCTGACAGCAGCCAGTCCATAGCTTTTACATATATTAATGATTATTCTGATAGCAGCCAGTCCATAGCTTTTACATATAATAATGGTTATTCTGATAGCAGCCAGTCCAAAGCTTTTACACATAATAATGGTTATTCTGACAGCAGCCAGTACAAAGCTTTTACATGTATTAATGGTTATTCTGACAGCAGCCAGTCCAATGCTTTTTCATATATTAATGGTTATTCTGACAGCAGCCAGTCCAAAGCTTTTACACATAATAATGGTTATTCTGACAGCAGCCAGTCCATAGCTTTTACATATATTAATGGTTATTCTGTCAGCAGTCTGTCCATAGCTTTTACATATATTATTGGCTATTCTGATAGCAGCCAGTCCAAAGCTTTTACATATATTAATGGTTATTCTGACAGCAGTCAGTCCAAAGCTTTTATGTATATTAATGTTTATTCTGATAGCGGTCAGTCCATAGCTTTTACATATATTAATGGTTATTCTGATAGCAGTCAGTCCAAAGCTTTTACAAATATTAATGGTTATTCTGATAGCAGCCAGTCCAAAGCTTTTACATATATTAATGGTTATTCTGACAGCTGTCAGTCCAAAGCTTTTACATATATTAATGGTTATTCTGATAGTGGTCAGTCCATAGCTTTTACATATATTAATGGTTATTCTGACACTAGTCAGTTCAAAGCTTTTAAATATATTAATGGTTATTCTGACAGCAGCCAGTCCATAGCTTTTACATATATTAATGGTTATTCTGACACCAGTCAGTCCAAAGCTTTTACACATAATAATGGTTTTTCTGACAGCAGCCAGTCCATAGCTTTTACGTATATTAATGTTTATTCTGATAGCGGTCAGTCCATAGCTTTTACATATATTAATGGTTATTCTGATAGCAGTCAGTCCAAAGCTTTTACAAATATTAATGTTTATTCTGATAGCAGCCAGTCCAAAGCTTTTACATATATTAATGGTTATTCTGACAGCTGTCAGTCCAAAGCTTTTACATATATTAATGGTTATTCTGATAGCGGTCAGTCCATAGCTTTTACATATATTAATGGTTATTCTGACACTAGTCAGTCCAAAGCTTTTAAATATATTAATGGTTATTCTGACAGCAGCCAGTCCATAGCTTTTACATATATTAATGGTTATTCTGACACCAGTCAGTCCAAAGCTTTTACACATAATAATGGTTTTTCTGACAGCAGCCATTCCATGGCTTTTACATATATTAATGGTTATTCTGACAGCAGCCAGTCCAAAGCTTTTACACATAATAATGGTTATTCTGACAGCAGCCAGTCCAAAGCTTTTACATATAATAATGGTTATTCTGATAGCAGTCAGTCCATAGCTTTTACTCATAATAATGGTTATTCTGATAGCAGTCAGTCCATAGCTTTTACATATATTAATGGTTATTCTGACAGCAGCCAGTCCATAGCTTTTACATGTATTAATGGTTTTTCTGACAGCAGCCAGTAAAAAGCTTTTATATATATTAATGGTTATTCTGACAGCAGCCAGTCCATAGCTTTTATATATATTAATGGTTATTCTGACAGCAGCCAGTCCATAGCTTTTACATATATTAATTGTTATTCTGACAGCAGCCAGTCCAAAGCTTTTACATATATTAATTGTTTTTCTGACAGCAGCCAGTCCAAAGATTTTACACATAATAATGGTTATTCTGACAGCAGCCAGTCCATAGCTTTTGTATATATTAATGGTTATTCTGACAGCAGCCAGTAAAAAGCTTTTATATATATTAATGGTTATTCTGACAGCAGCCATTCCATAGCTTTTATATATATTAATGGTTATTCTGACAGCAGCCAGTCCATATCTTTTACATGTATTAATGGTTTTTCTGACAGCAGCCAGTAAAAAGCTTTTATATATATTAATGGTTATTCTGACAGCAGCCATTCCATAGCTTTTATATATATTAATGGTTATTCTGACAGCAGCCAGTCCATAGCTTTTATATATATTAATGGTTATTCTGACAGCAGCCAGTCCATAGCTTTTACATATATTAATGGTTATTCTGACACCAGTCAGTCCAAAGCTTTTACACATAATAATGGTTATTCTGTCAGCAGTCTGTCCATAGCTTTTACATATATTAATGGTTATTCTGACAGCAGCCAGTCCATAGCTTTTACATGTATTAATGGTTTTTCTGACAGCAGCCAGTAAAAAGCTTTTATATATATTAATGGTTTTTCTGACAGCAGCCATTCCATAGCTTTTATATATATTAATGGTTATTCTGACAGCAGCCAGTCCATAGCTTTTATATATATTAATGGTTATTCTGACAGCAGCCAGTCCATATCTTTTACATATATTAATGGTTATTCTGACACCAGTCAGTCCAAAGCTTTTACACATAATAATGGTTATTCTGTCAGCAGTCTGTCCATAGCTTTTACATATATTAATGGTTATTCTGACAGCAGCCAGTCCATATCTTTTACATGTATTAATGGTTTTTCTGACAGCAGCCATTCCATAGCTTTTATATATATTAATGGTTATTCTGACAGCAGCCAGTCCATAGCTTTTATATATATTAATGGTTATTCTGACAGCAGCCAGTCCATATCTTTTACATATATTAATGGTTATTCTGACACCAGTCAGTCCAAAGCTTTTACACATAATAATGGTTATTCTGTCAGCAGTCTGTCCATAGCTTTTACATATATTAATGGTTATTCTGACAGCAGCCAGTCCATAGCTTTTACATGTATTAATGGTTTTTCTGACAGCAGCCAGTAAAAAGCTTTTATATATATTAATGGTTTTTCTGACAGCAGCCATTCCATAGCTTTTATATATATTAATGGATATTCTGACAGCAGCCAGTCCATAGCTTTGATATATAATAATGGTTATTCTGACAGCAGCCAGTCCATAGCTTTTACATACATTAATGGTTATTCTGACAGCAGTCAGTCCAAAGCTTTTACACATAATAATGGTTATTCTGTCAGCAGTCAGTCCATAGCTTTTACATACATTAATGGTTATTCTGACAGCAGCCAGTCCATAGCTTTTACATATATTAATGGTTATTCTGACAGCAGCCAGTCCATAGCTTTTACATACATTAATGGTTATTCTGACAGCAGTCAGTCCAAAGCTTTTACACATAATAATGGTTATTCTGATAGCAGTCAGTCAGTAGCTTTTACATATTTTAATGTTTATTCTGATAGCAGCCAATCCAAAGCTTTTACACATAATAATAGTTATTCTGATTGCAGTCAGTCCATAGCTTTTACATATATTAATGGTTATTCTGATAGCTGCCAGTTTAAAGCTTTTTCACATAATAATTGTTATTCTGACAGCAGTCAGTCCATAGCTTTTACATATATTATTGTTTATTCTGATAGCAGCCAGTCCATAGCTTTTACATACATTAATGGTTATTCTGACAGCAGTCAGTCCATAGCTTTTACATATATTAATGGTTATTCTGACACCAGTCAGTCCAAAGCTTTTACACATAATAATGGTTATTCTGACAGTAGCCAGTCCAAAACTTTTAAATATATTAATGGTTATTCTGACAGCAGTCAGTCCATAGCTTTTACATATATTAATGGTTATTCTAATAGCCAGCCATACAGGGCTTTTACAGATGTTAATAGTTATTGGATTACCCTGAAAACTAGGAATATAAATAGGGATATTATTTGGTCATGTTTACAAAAATTTCCTTCTCTTCAGAAAACAGCATTTTGCAGATGATAGTATGAATGAGCAGGTAAGAATGAGTGCTTCCAGTACCAGCAGTTTTACACGAGTCACGGCGATGAATGAAGATTTCATGTTTCCTAGGAGCAGTTCAGGAGGCAGCACAGTTACCCATACTCCATCACATATGCCTCATACTCCTTCTCATACACCATCTTCATCGCACATTGATCCTGCTAGTGCACGGACACACCAAGATGTCACGCCTACCTCAGCCCCACATTCTGCTATCCCTGTCGATGAGGAAGATGATGAGCTTGCCACACCCCTCACTAATGACAGAGATATCAGATCCAGGGATGAAACTTCAAAACGACGGCAAGGAAGCATTGATGATTTCTTTACAGATCATGACATGCAAAATAAGGCACAAGTACGGCCTTTATGTTACTTTTATAAAGGGCAGATGAATATTGAACAAATATTTGTTACGCTAATGTCATTTATCATGTCTTTATCATGACAGTTTATGTGAAATGTCAATTATCGTGTCTTTATCATGACAGTTTATGTGAAATGTCATTTATCATGTCCTTATCATGACAGTTTATGTGAAATGTCATTTATCATGTCCTTATTATGACAGGTTATGTGAAATTTCTCATGTCCTCATAGTAACAAAAATGATGTGACATGCCATTTACTATATTCTTATACTGACAGAATTTATGTGAAATGTTGTTTTTACCCTGTCCTTGTAAAACTAGAATTGATGTGAAATATCATTTACTACAACTTCATAATGAGAGCTGTTGTGAAATGTCTTTTACCATGTCCTTGTAATGTCAGAATTGATCTGAAATGTCAGTTTCCATATACTCATAAGGGCTGTTTGATTTAAATATACATAGTACCCAGATAAGGCACTTTTTAAAATATAAATGCCTTGGTACTTGGGTTAATTGTAGAGTTCATAAGAAAATGATTAAAAGTTCTAACTTGTATCTGTGGATGACAGCTGTACAATACACATGCCTAAAATAGGTCCAAGTATATTTTACTGGAATTGCCATCTTGAGTTTATTTGAAATGTCATATTCTGTGTCCTCATCAAAGTGTCATTTATCAAATCAATGTCAGAATTGATGTGAAATGTCAATGACCATGACCTTTAATGAAAGTTGATGTGTAATGTCATTTTCCATGTTCTTATAATAACAGAATTTGTAAAGTGTCATGTACCTTATCCTCATCATGACAGAACTTATGATAAATGTAATTTACCAAATCTCCATTATGATCGACTATGTTGATTTTCTAAATATATTTGTGTTAATTTGGAGCTTGCTCAGGCCCAGTTTTCATGAAACTTTGTTGATTTGAGTACTCACACACACTAAAGTTGAAAAGAAGCTTTCAAAAAAATGGAGAGGTGAAGGGAAATATAGGTAATAACCACAATACTCTGTATAAAAAAAATGTTACTATTCAAAACAAAACCATAAACTTTTGTGTCTGACACTTATTTAATTAGAACAAAAGGATTTGAATAAGATCTAAATAGATGCTGTACTTTTTATGATTTTACACCAAAAATTTATTTTTATTACTCAGTTCAAATGCAAATTTAATATTTATTTGTCTTTGACTAAATCACCTACTGCTGGGTCTTGGCACAACAGAGGTAGAATGCAGGGATGCAGACAAGTCACTGAACTACTTTGTCTTAGTACAGTTATTTAAATGGCAATGGCTGAAATATTTTACTTCTCATTGTAGATATAATAAGCACGTATAAGTATGCAGACTGAGTGCC
Organism: Potamilus streckersoni; assembly: GCA_016746295.1. Taxonomy (NCBI): domain Eukaryota; kingdom Metazoa; phylum Mollusca; class Bivalvia; order Unionida; family Unionidae; genus Potamilus; species Potamilus streckersoni. The sequence goes on from JAEAOA010001977.1 coordinate 2,556,638, forward strand.
AAATTTGTGTTGCATAATTTTCACTTTTTTTATTACAGAGTAGTCTGGAAAGTACAAAAAGTGCAAGTGTGTTTGAGGTGAGTGACATCAGGTTGAAGACGGCACAGGCCTCTTATGATGAAAATGATGAGGAGGTAGCTGAGGTGATGGGTCAAACTCTAGGTGATGATCAAACTGAAGGGATCCCAGAAGAGACACAACCATTTCAGCAGCAGGAGGGGGAGGAGTTACAAATGTCAGTTTGCCCAGGAGGGGTCAAGATTTGAAAAGCTTGACCCAAATTTCCTAATGTTAGTACAAAGGCCCAGGCAATAAAAGTCATCAAAGAAATGTAAGCTTTATTCTTTTTAGAGCAAGAAAGACTTTGTACTTTGATAAACAGGAGAAATCAGTTACCATCAGAACTGAATATGAAAAGCAATTCTGCTTTAATTTTGGTTAGATTTGTTGTTTTAGTATGGATAATTCCATTAGTGGATATGGGACAAGGATTGCATATCAGTGAGTATATCAAATGTTCCCCCAAATAGGTCACTGTGACCTACATTTGATGATTGAGTGGCTTAGATCAGACCTTTTGTTTAAGTTATCTGTTTTTCTGGCATGGGAATCTGCCCTATTGACAGTTCTTAATATCTCCATTCCTTTCAGACACAATTTATATTGTATTTGCCCAGTGCATCAGTCTATCTATTATCCATCAGTTTGTTGGTAAATAAAACATTCTCATCCCAAATACTCCGTTACTGGAAAGCTTTTAATGATCATTTAATATTGATGGATAATGAGGGTTTACTTTTCTCCTTTGAATACATTTGCCAATCATATGCAGAAGTTCTTCTACCATACAAATCCAGCAAGACAAAAAGACAAGAAAATTCTTTCTAACCCTTTTCCTTAACTACCACAAGGTGGCTATGGTTTATTAAGTTTACCATCTGTATACCATGTAGAACAAGGAAAGGAACCATTACCAATTACCTCACCTTTACCACTGTTAGGTGGCTCCAGTTTTAAACTTTTGCTCAATACTATCAGCAGAGTTCAGCAAGACCTCCATAAATCCTATGAATACCTTTGTGATTTTGACCTATTCATCCAGATGTAGATTTCTTGTATTCTAATTTTGCAACACAGTATTATTGTTGTGGGTTATTGCTTCTTTATTCATACTTACTGCATTTGTATTTCTGCATGTTCAAGTAACGAGTTGTTATTGTGATTTGTAAACAGTTGGATTGTTATTTAACTATTTGTTGACATTATTGTCATTTCTGTTAAGCATTGTTGATGCAGGGCAGTAAGTATAATAAAAACAACATGCATGCATGTGTTTATTATAGTCATAATATATCTGGTCCACAGATGGAATAGTGTGACATCTTTGGCCTTCATCCAAAGATGGTATAAATACTTGCATGGTGGGGGACATCACAATGGTCCCAGGCCCATCAAATTAGTCTTATAGTGCTGATTGCAACCATTTCTTCCAACACATTGAAAGAACAAGGGATTGTGGAGTTTATGTCACTGCATTCTTCCCAGATGCTGTTATATCTGAAGATGCATTGACTGGTTCAGGAGGTCAAGAGTTTGCAACACAAATGGTCTTGGGACAGATTTTGGTCTGTCCATCCTTCGTAAACCTCAATGGATAGTTTTAGCTTAAATCTAATGCCCTCTATCTAGGCAGGCCAGTTGGCATAAATCTCCCTGCATGTCCAAGCAGGGCCTTTAAATAGGGATGCATGGAGTATTTCTCTGGTCCTTTTCAGCATTCTTTCATGCCATACAATGCCATTCCAGCAGTCAAGCAATCAGTTCAGCTAGCTGTACCTATGTCTAATGACCAGAAATCTGTTACTTAAGTAAGCCATACCATGATGTGTGGAATAATATAGGGAACAGACATAATTATTTGTCTGTTTTGCTGCACTTTCTGAACAGGTGGCACCAGAACCAACCACCCAGCCAACAGCCATACATACATACTAGCTGTTAAGTGACCATCCCGCTGTCCATTATTATCTGGATGTCCATAATGGCAAGACTTGCATGGTCAAATTACAGGGTCATTTATTCATGGCTTATCAAGTGGAGAGAGACACCTAGAGATGATGGAAATGCTTCATCCTATATGGATATAGGTATTGATGAGGATAACCCATACAGTGATTAATGGAATAATCTTGGTAACTTAATGCACTAAGATTAAACAATGGAATTGAACAAGTCAAATTGAAAACTGCTGTTGAGAAAATCTATTGTTTTTGATGACTGTGTCACAGAATAAGGCTAAAAATAACTTGGTTTTGCCTTGAATTTATTTTCTACCTTTATTCGTTGTGCAGGCATACAACATTACTTAAGGTGAATCACTTTTCTCCAGGTAAATGATTTCAAAATTACATTCGGCAAAAAGTCACGGAAAGAGGAAAGCATGGTATACATGAGCATTTGACCATAAATTTTATTCACTCTTATGGATTTAATCTTCATACATTTCGAACTGAGACACAAGTCATTTGGACTTTGTCTGTGGAGTGGGTATTCTCCACTATAGTCTCAGGCCATAGGGGTAAGTCTCAAATTTGTATTTTAATTGATTTGTGAAACCTTTTCTCGGTTTTGTTCTTATTGTACATTATTGGGGCTGATATGAATGAAGATCTAGTGAAACTGCAGAGTTCCAGTTTGTATATTGAATGATCCAGTGAAACTGTATAGTAACAGTTTGTAAAGTGAATGACTATTCCAGTTTACAGTCAATGAGTGTTAATATGATAAAGTATTCAGTTGAACACAATATTGTTTAGTTAAAACTATAGTGATTACATTATATGAGTATTGCTCATTATCCTTTGTCTGTTGTATCTCCTGAGATATCGTATGTTGTATCTCCTGATAATCTCGAAGCTTAATGTGTTACAAAAGATTACATGAATCTCATTTTACATACATGGTATATATATGTACCTCTTATTTTAGGCTAGAGGTAAATGAATTAAATTTTTGTATCTTTTCTTCTCTTTGTCATTTCATGAGTGTGTGTAAGGTAATTTGCATCATTTGTATGATAGGAGCATGAGATTTAGTGTATTTGTTTTATATTCACACACAAACACACACACACACATACACACACACATACATACATACATACATACATACATACATACATACATACATACATACATACATACATACATACATACATACATACATACATACATACATACATACATACATACATACATACATACATACATACATACATACATACATACATACATACATACATACACACATACATACATACATACATACATACATACATACATACATACATACATACATACATACATACATACATACATACATACATACATACATACATACATACATACATACATACATACATACATACATACATACATACATACATACATACATACATACATACATACATGCATGCCTTCTTGTATTCATTACCATTATCAAATTTCATTTTACTTGACCAATCAAAAATGTTTTCACATTTTATGTATTAATATCATTCAAGTATATAATATTAGTAATGTATCCTAATCATTTGTAAATGTGACCATGGAGAGCAAATGATTTATGCAAAAGGCGTAGTTAGTGACAGAAAAGCTGTGCATCATAGATAGTGTTCATAATGACGAAGCGAGATCAAAAATTTGCAATGAACTAAAAATTGCCAAGTCGACATTTAGAGGTTGGCTTAAGGATGAGCCAAAATTTAGAAATTACTCACATGATGCTGATTCAGATGAAAAGAAAACAAGCAAGGACTGCAAGCAATAACGAATAAGATGATGCTGTGTATGCATGGTTCACAGAAAAAACAAATCACAAACCGCAAGTGTTATCGTGTTATAATTTATATCGTTTTAAATTTTTAGACTCGTTAAATTTGTGTTGGTAATGCTTAACCCTTATGAATATATTTTTCTTCTATTTTACTTCTACCAAAATAAAAATCTAAACATTGTTTGATCGACATTGTTTTTTTCAAAATGTGTCGATCTTTTGTATTTAAAAAAATTCTACTATGGATGAAACAATAAAACTAGAATGCATACCATTCACAGCAAAAATTAGTAACGTAGTACACAACGTGAGTCGTACATGTGCTAAGTGAATGGAAACCACGTGGAATAATGTATGATCAATATACTGCAAGTTATCCTGAAATTAATGTTACTCAGTGAGGAAAAAACTAAACAAAGTACACCGATATGAAGAGATATTTATTCACTGTTAATTTTAGCACGATTATTAATTTAGTATTCAACACTGTAACATGTCAAGCCACCCCCACCCCCCTTTTGCCTATACGTCGATCCCTTTGTTAGTTTTGTTGTTTTTTATAGGTCCCTCGATAACTCGCGCCCTCATTTATATTGCGGTCGATGTTTTTGGACCTCGATGTTCGCGAGTTATCGAGGTAGTGGTGTAGCACCATTGAGTCTTGTCAACTTTACATGTTTTTGATTTTTCAAAGTTTGTGCTATATACATAAAATGGGTTTGGTAAGGTTTTAGTAAATCTGAGTAAATCGGAGACCCATTGAGCTTGGATTCTGTGACACCAAACACCATATAAATGATGAATTACAACCTGTTGTGGGGTAAATCAGTATTTACTAAATTAAAACCCAACTTGGTGGCAGAAAAAAAAGACAATTGCATGAAAAAATTAGTTCTGAATGAGCTAGTAACTTTAAAATTGCCAATTTTATTGGAAATATGGTGTAGAGAATAAATATGCAATGAGATGTTATGCTGGTTTTGGTGGTAAATTAGGAGGGTGATTTCTGGGGCAGTATCAAAATCTCGACTGAAAATAAATCAAGGACGAAATAGAGCTCACTGGCATGTGGGTGTGATGAAATAATCTTGTAATGAAATCAATTTTCTAGGTTACCTTCCAAACTAAAAGTACTGAGATATAAATATGAACAGCCAACATCTAAAGTAGAGTAAATCTGCATATTTAGATACATTTCCAGGTAACAGGCTCAAAATTTTCCTTTCATCATTGGCACTCAATAAATACTGACAACGACTGCAACCAGAAGCATCTGGAGATTCAATTATTCATGCAACATTAGAAATTGCTACATGGGTGGCATCATCTTGACTTGGCCAGCTCCAATTACGTGCACTTCACTTCATAAATTTTATGAGAATGTTCCTGTCGTCACCAAATTTTCAGTATGGTTGCAATGATTTTCTAAAACAGTTGCAATGAAACATTTGTTATTATAGATAAAAGCTACATATTTCAGATTGTACTTCATTGAACAGTGAAGTAGCACATGGAGTGTCTTCTTGAATGACTATGTCCTCAGAAATACCATTCATAACATTATCCCATATTTTAAACATTCACAACTTTTTCAGCTTCATTTGCTCTGGTACGAAGATCCAGATTTAGAATTTGGTTCTCTGTGACAACTTGCAGACTTGCTAGAGTGGCAATTCACTTTACAGTGCCACCAGTTCCATCATACGGACACTTGTAATGTGGCGAAGAAATGTCACACTGCAGGAATCCCAAAGTTTCTATACTTGGAAGTTACAGGTTCTAGTATTGTGGTATCAGTGTGTAGCCACCAACTATAAGTTATTTCATCATCGTCATCTGTATCACTTTAGTCAAATAGATTAAGGAAAACAATTAGTGCGCCATTGCCTTTTTTCAAAACTTCTCAAAATAGACTATTTGAGACAGTAAGTCCTTATAGTCACATTTTATAGGTAGTGCATTCACCATCAACTTTGCATTTTGATGAATTTCACAAACAAACTATGCGAGACACAGAACTGTTCACTGGTAGACACCACTTATACCTCAGAGAGCAAAATTCTGAAACACCTGTTTTATCCTAGGGCAGCTTTAGTTTGGATTGTTCATAAAGCTCTGCTTTATTTATAAGAAGTCTCATCTGATTCCATCAAGCTTTACAGAAATGTAATCTTTCCTGCCAGGACAAATTCTTGAGTATTTGTCATTTTGATTGAATTTAGTGATGCCAGCTTCTACTTCAGGATTAATTCCTTTCTCTGTCTTTGGATCTAGATTTACCAAAAACACCAGTCTCATATTTAAGCATATTCTGCACTAATCTCTGGGTTCAGGGTCCAATACCTCAACTTCAACCTGTATAAACTTAGCAACTTTGACCTTAGTTGGTTCATGAACATTATACCTTGCATAGGCTACAGGGTGTGAAATGTTTTGAATGGTGAGCAACCAATGGATATGAAACTGATATTCAAATCATTAGAGACATGTAAAATAAGCTTGTAATGTTCTCCTTCATTCATGACATCATATACCATTGGCTCATCATTTTATCTTTGTATTTCATGGTATAATTCTTGCATAAACTTTTGTCCCAGTATCAAATTCAGTTGTTAGACCAGCTCTTTGTCATGAATAGTAAGTACAAGGAGATGATGTTATATAATAATAATAATAATAATAATAATAATAATAATAATAATAATAATAATAATAATAATAATAATGATGATGATGATGATGATAAGAAATACGATGATGATGATAATAATAAAAAAATAATATAATTTATAAAATAATTATGATAATTTATTAATATACAATATACTTTATAATCATAATAATTTATAAAGTGCACCAGTCCATACACTGTGATCAAAGGTTCATGTACAATAACTGTTAAAAGAAAACAAGTTAAAAACATAAGTTTGAACAAATATAGCTGATTAATTATTTTTTAAAAAAAAAAACATTCAAAGATTTGAACCAGTTTTAAAGAAATGTTGTTAAAGTAATTTCTTAACAATATATAAACATCTTGAAAAATGAGTCTGAGAATGGATTGGAAGACATGAACTTACTTTTGGTTTTTTTTGTGGGTTTATACAGCAGTCTTGCAGACTCATATCTTGTATAAATTTTGTTATATATGCACAACTTGGAATTCTCATCCAATGTTTACCTATTTGTTTCTGAGCACCAGAAAAGCAGACATCTTTGATTTTTCAGAAAGACTAGAAATTATTATGCTTGGAATAATGTGTCTTATGATAATCTGAATTTTGCAATAAAGTCTGATAAAGCAAGATTCCATGACTGCCATGGTTTTTTTTTTTTTCATGAAGTGACACTAACAAAAGTTGAGAAGTGAATAGGAACACAAAACAAAAGAGACCATCTTATAATTTGGGGATGATGCAGTAATTAGGAATGGCAATCTGATGCAACTGCTGAAGATCCCTTACTGGGTTTAATTTATGATGAATAATCTGATAATCCAATCTACACAAAATTTTCAAAATAACTTATGATTTTGAGGGTACTAATTCATTTAGAAATATTTTTTCATTATTTAAATTACTTCACACAAGGTTGTAATATATCATAATATGGGTTTTGGTATTACCGAATCCAAATTTTACATTAAAATGGGTCTCTGAGTTGCCCTGATTGATGTACCAAACAACTGACCAAACCCATTTTATGGATACACCACAAAGTTTGAAAAATAAAAAATATGTTGGAGGCACTGAAATGAAGTCTAAATTCCCTCAGTTTCAGATTTTTAGGAGTTGCCCATCATGACCTCTTGAATTAGAGGAAAATTAACAAGTGTTTTGCTTTGGAACCATCTTTAAGTCAAAAATAAGGATAGCCTCTTATTACAAATAAATCACAGAGTATCATCCATTATCTCACTACATGTTAAATATTTTGTCTCTGCATATGAATGTTGCAAAATTCTGATAATTTAGTACATTGCTTGGGATAGAGGTTTTGTAGCCATATGATGTACCAACCATGCAAGATAGCGTCAAGCTGATTTCAGATTCATGATCTACTCAGAAAGTTCTGTGCGATTTGTGATTTTGAGATGTCTAACCAAATTAGAATATGGAGAAAAGTTATTTGAAAAGTTGATTCCAGCTACATGCTTTTCCAAGTTATCTGTGACACACACTGTTCAGAAAACTGTATCTCTATCAAATTTTGAGCCATAAGTCAATATTTTCTAGGTCTTCATCCCTCTACATGTACTTCAGAATATATTTTTTACAGATTTTTTTTTGTTGAAGTAGTCAAATAGAATACTGAACTTTTCAAAATCTGGCCCTCTTGTTATGGAATGACCCTACTGTTTGATTTTGGTATTCTTTTTTCACACTTCACTCATTCAAAAAAGATATTTTGACCATAACTTTTCCATGTTCTAAAACAATACTTATTTATGGAACGGAAACTTCTGTATTACTGAATGTATTATTGCTTTTGAAGTTCATGCAGAAAAAAGTTACTTTTGAATATATTAATATCTTTTGAGTACAAATAGGTAAGCTACTTGACCAGGTAGGTACTGATTTAATTCCAGTACAGATCAGAAATTTACCATCTTACTCAATAAGAATAGGCACCCAAAGTCAAAGTGCTAATTTCAAGAGATTGAGATTGAGATTATCTGCCTGAAATGACAATTTAGAAGTAATATCCTTTAGAAGTAATATCCTTTATGATTGATCAAAACAAAATCTCCTGCTCAGGTGTTGAATGACTGCCAGGCTTTTTGATTGCCTAATATGCTAGCAGATTATGGTTACTTCCCTCCTCCTCTTTGATTGCATTATGGCCAGTAGGTAAGGATCACATCTTGCCTTTCTTTTCCTTACATAATTTGCCATCAGACTAGGGGCATATCCTGCCTTTTCTTTCATTACATAATTTGCATGCAGATTGGTGTCTGCATTGTTGAAATCAATAATTGAAAAAACAGTATGATCATAGGTGCTGATATATTTGGGTTTATTCCCTGAGTTGAACAAAGAAAATAGACCCTGATAGTGGTGACAAAAAAGATTTGTGTTTATGCAGTGAGTTGATAAAACAGTATAGACCCAGATTGCAATTAAATAATGTGCTGACAGATCAGGGTCTATGCTTTGAGGTGAGAAAAAAAGGACAGACCTGGATTACAATTGCATAATACAGATTTGGGCTTATTGCTATTGAGGAAGATTTTAATCACATAATGTGTTGGCAAATCTGGGACTATTCTGGGTGGTGAATAAACACTATAGACCCAGATTATAATCACCTAATGTACTGGCAGATTTGGGTTTATGCTGTTTGTATTTGGGCATGCATTGTACCTACTCTTTATTTTATATTTGTTACCATTATCTTTAATTTTAAAAGATTTTAACATATTTACCATTATCTTGTAGTACTACAGTATAGATGGTTATATTGATTTGGAGAAGTCTTGGTGGCTTAATGGTTAGTGGGCCATAACTTTAAAGGTGCAGGTTAAAATCCTAGGGTCTGATTGGCACAGGTCAGCTGCAGTGACCTGTTTTTGGGGGAAGCCATTTTACTCTAATTGCTCTGACACTAAATAACCAATTGTTGGTGTTGTGCCACCAAACCAAATGAAATGGTTTTTTTTAAAGGGATAATCTTCTCAATTTGTTTTTTCCATTTTTTTTTCTATCCTTACATTTTTAGAACTTTCAATCAGCACTGTGTAGTAATTATTTTTTGGAGATGACATTAAACCCTGTACTTTCCCAATCATGAGAGAAGGTGTTAGTGATTGTGGAGTGGTACGATTTCTGGCTAATACATTCACTATCAGTTAAGCAGTACTGTAGTTTCTCTAACATACTGGAAATGTCCAAAGTTACATATTTTTGATTGATAATAAAATATCCAAATTAGACATTAGGAGTTTCTAATATGTAAATAGTACTTATTTTTCAAAAATACTTTTAATGGAAATTTTTTCTGTTTTTCTTGACCTTATGATGTATTTGAGATAGACAATATAATAGTTCTGAATTATGTAATGAAAAATATCAAGCATGTAATAAAAGATTCTAATATAATGATTATATTATTTCAGAAAAAATTTATAAATAATTTTTTATTTTAATCAAACAAACAGATTGTGTGCAAGAATTGCTGTGATTCATAGCAAATAATTAAAACAAGGGAAACCAAAATATTATTATTTATTTCAACAAATGTAAAATGGGATTTGTTTTTTTTTTAAATCTTATTCTAGAGAGGCTTTTGTCTTAGGGAGCTCGAGTCCTACCCCATTCAGGGGGCTTCTGCCCTAGGGGGGACATCTGGTTGCCTAGTGGTTAGAAAGTCTGCCTTAGATGTTGGATTGATTCCTGGCCAAGTCATACCAAGACTTCCAAAAAGGATACTGACAGCTGCCTCACTTGAGCTCAGTATTAAGAAGTGTTAGTACTGGTTGGCCTGGTGTCAGGATAATGTGACTGGGTGGGACATCATGCTACATGTCTGTGGCATGATGCCCCAGTGGTAGACATCACTATGAACTTGCACACTGCAGACATCATAGCAATATGACAGGAAAATTTTTAAAGCTATGCTAAAAGTCTAACACACACACAAACACACACTGTCCTAGTGGCAGTTTTCCATACCCTAGCATGTGTGTATCTGAGTGACTAGAGACTGATTTGAGCATATCTGACGGCTCTTTAAGACAGAGTATGCAGCTGATTTGAAGCATATGGATAAAGCTGTATAATGAATTTAAGAGGACATAATATACTCCCAGATTTACCTGCTCTTACTTTTGCTCCATTTATTTTATGCTGATATATTTTTTGTGTGTAGTTTCTTTGCATTCTGAATTTTTTCATTATTTTTTTTAGCACTTTTAATTAATATCATGTATTCTTTTTCTATATTATCTCTTGGTCTTCTCATGTCTATTTATTTTTAGTTAATGTTTTAATCTTTAGTTTCAAGTCTTCCAATTTGTTTCTTGTATTATAATTTCCTTCTACTTACAACTCTTGTTTGCATTAGTTGTTATAAAATTCATTTTATAATTTTGATTTATTTCATTCCATGCTCTGTTCCTTCTTTTTGTCTTTTTAAAACTCACTGTGAAGAGTAATCTGCAATTATGTTTTTTAATCTGTTTTGCATTGTTTACAAGGTATTATTGTATGTAATTTGTAAGTTCTGTCTTTCATTTAGTTTATTTATATATGAACATGTATTGTCTTTTGTCTTTGTTGTGTCTCCAGTAAATATCTAACCTGTTTTAAGAATGATTCTTTGTATGCTTTATGCTTGTCTTTCTTTTTTGAAACATTTACCTATATTAATTTCTTATTCTATGCAATTCAAAATGGTGTGTGATATATTTTTGATCAAGTTTTGTTGTACATAATTATTTAGATCATTTATATATTTTACTTCAGTATTTAGATGGTGTACATGCAGTAATGAAATTGTAGTTATTTTCTTAAACATGAATTAGTCTCCCATTAACAATTGTCATAGTATTTATAAATTTGACAGTAAATTTGCACCATTTATTTCACATTAATATTCCTACTCTTGATTTTTTAAATTTTTTTTTTATAAATTGCATTTAAATTTTTTTTCAATATATCATTTTGTTTCATTTATGGTGCAGTGTGTTTCCTGTTGAGATATCTTGTCATAACTATTATATAGTTGGTATAATTCATTGACTAACCTAAGGTATGGAAGCATAATGTGTTGCTGCAATTTGGTAAGAGGAAGGAGGTACATATCTGTGGCAGTAATCAAACTGCTCCAGGACATATTGTTTAATTTATTTCCACCTGTGGCTTTGTTTGGTGCTTTTGTGGGTAAGACTGAGTAGACCTTGGTGGACTTTTAGGTGCCTAATAACCTAGGTAAATTAATTGATTTATAAGTGAACAAAGGGATATTTTTTTGCATTAGCCTAGTTTGTGTGCTCAATTGTAAATATGTTTGACTGAGCAAGCATCTGTTGGCTTTGGTCAATCCTGGACTATGCAGTTCTTATACACAGGATGTACTACAAACAAACACAAAGAAGTTAATTGGCTTTATTGTTGATATTTCAATAATAAGTAGATTCTTAGGTGCCAGTTTGGTAAGAGTTGACACTTTTTTATAAGTAAGTAAAACTCAAAATGCAGTGAATGGCTGTTGACACCTATATAATGTGAGACTTTCATATTGCTGGTTCATTTAAAGACTGAGTGGTAGGACATTTGTTTGCATAATACAGATCTGGACAAATTTTTAAGCTGTGGTTGGTATTGGAACTAAAACTTTTCAGCACTCCAAGAATTTTGTAATTTTCTTTACAAAATTAGGAGCTGTGTCATGTTCATGTTATATTTGAATTTAAAGCATGTTATAATAGAGTTTTACTTGACTAATATTAATATTTCCCATATTTTTTCAGCTGCATCAGAGTTTGCAAACAATCTTGTCCAGCATGGAGATGCAAAAGTCCAGAGAAAAACTGGAACAGAACCAGCTGTATAACACAGTGACTCAGACCATTAACACAGCTGTATCCTCCAGCTTAGAGAAGGTGGTACAGAGTGAGATGAGACAAAATATCTTGCCAGGTATAGCTTTATCAGTCCATTTAACCTCAGTTATGGTGGTATGGATGCATTTTGCATGATGGATTTACAAGATAGTTTAACAGACAGTGCATTTGGTCTTCACCTTATTAATGATGGGTTTGATCTCTGGGTTCATTAAATGCTGAGCTGGTTGGTGCCCATCTAGGGATTGTTTTTCTTGGGATAGTCTGGTTTTCAGACAGGTGATTTATATTCTTTGGTCAAAATTTTATGTTTCCTGAACATGACAGCTTAGAATTGCTAAAAATTACTTTTGATGGGTGTTTTTGGATTCCTTATAGTAGGAAAAAGAAAAAGAAACTGATTAGATGTTGGGTTAAATGGTAAAGAAAAGGAAGAAAAAATATTTATGCACAATAACTTTAGTTCTACATCACAAACCCAGAATAAACATTGTTGATGATTTGTATTTGCAGTAAGGTATTAGTCTATTGATTTGGGTCCGAAGGTCAAGGTCATGAGATAAAAACAAGGATTTTAGCACAGGATTGGAAATCCATGAATCCATGACTCCATACCTTGAGAATTTGTTGGCTGGTATGTGACTTCTTGGTGCAGAGCCTTTTTGGTGCAGGTCATTTTGGCATGCCAAAAGTAAGTAGGACTAATTACATGTCTGGACATGTAGGGTATAACATAGGTTTATTGACTGTTGTCTGATGAATTTGCACTAAATTCAAAATGCTGTTAATTTTGTTAACTTACTCTTATTTTTAGGATGAGACAATGAACATGCAATATTTAAGTTGCATTTAACCATGATAAAGTTGCATTTTTGATGGTATATAATTCTGATTGACATTCTTTACATTTGCTTTGTATTTATACACAGTAATTGGTACTTAAAAGGTAATTGGTTTTTCCAAGTTTCAGCAAAACTATTTCATTGGTATATTTAAAATAACAGAAGGATTATCTGTCGTTCAATTGTAGTTGTTTCTGTGTGCGTTTTCAGAAGTCGGTTGATTTTAGTTATAGTTAATACTTTCATAAACTATGATTTTTAGAAATGTTTTAAAAATAAATATGTTTTTCTTGTAAAAAAATGTACTATTTATATTGAAATATATGTTCATGCTAATTTAAGAGGCACCAAAACTGTTCTGTGCCAAAAAGGTCACAGTGCCAAAATGTCCTGCTTTGTTTGTTGCTAATTTACATATTGGATGAGAAACGAAGCCTAATGGTTTTTGCACAAAAATTGAAGTTTGGGATTTTGTACCTTAACCAAGGTTTGTTGATGGGCTTTAACTTAAGTAACAAAGAAGCCCTTTGATTTTGAGGTCAAGGTCATGGTTAGCATCATTGTGTATCAAGGAAAAGTTGGTTTTGCAGATTCACTTTTGTTCTCCAGTTAGATCCTTGACCAAACTGTTGTGGATGGCTTGCACTTAAGTTAATAAATAAACATATATATTTTTAGTGTCAGAGTTCATGGTCAGTCTAATCAAAGAATAATTTTTTCATTCATATAAAATTTAGTAGAAGACCAAATACCCTGATGAGAGATTTAGGTCATTGAGACCCATTGGTCACCACAGTAAACAATGCTCTGTTCGCACCTGTTTAGAGGACAAACAAACCTGTAATGGAAATATAATGTGCCGTTCATGGTAATGTTGTTGACAAATTATGAAGCTGGTCCCCATGCCTTTTCATGGCAGTTTGGTTAATCAGCATAATTTAAAGGACAAGTAAGCGTGGAATGTTGACATGGTTTATTTTCATTATGATCATACGTTCATTGACTCATCATTCAAGAAAGTCCAAACATTGGTGTACTGCAAGTAGTACACGTATTCACAGTACTTTGTAAGTTTTCAGAACTTTGTAAAATAAAGAACAGTAGTGCATATCAACAAGCTTTATTGCAGCATTTCATTTCTTTTAATTAGAAATTTGAATTTAATCAAATATGCAGTAATATATTGATTTCTACATCAAAATATAGTCTGTGCAAAGTTTAAAGTTCTGTTACTTTGATATTTCTTCATCTTTTTGTCTCAGCTGTGACAAAATCACTTGAAGCAGTCAAGGAACAGATACATCAAGAGATGGCCCAGACGTTAACAGCCACAGATTCGCTACTAAAGGACAATATTGCCAAAATGGTTCATTCACAGGTGAGTGGTGGGTTTAAAATTGCTTCAATTCACTTCATCAAACTTAGGTTATTCCATTTTAATTTGCTTTGGTGGAATTGAATCTTACATCTTTTTTAATCCCCTCAACAGAGCTGCCAAAAGCAACCTTTTTATTGCCCATGATCATTCATGTATGCATTCATTTGTTACCCTTGCACAGGGTTGTTATTGGGCTTTGCCACTGTTTCAGATTGGCACTTTTTGTCTTATTGGTGACAAAATATATCATATGGTGATTGTTTGGGTGACATGTAAACTTGTACATGCTATCTTGGGTTAGGGATCGAGAAGTTGAAAGGCACTGTGAAATCTGAGTTTGCGGTTTCCTTTCATTTTAAGCAGATGAAAGAACCCCCTCCATCTGTCTCAATTTATTACAATTATTTGATGATACCACTGCAGAAACAAACTGGCATTTGTTTGGTCCTCAAAAGTTTTCATTTAGCAGTGACTTTAATAACACATGCATCCTTCATCAAAGCAAGCTGACTTCAATAAAACAAAACACCTTTCATCAAAGAAAGTCAGCACCAAACTCAAAAGCATTGGAATCCAATTGGCTGTTGCATCTTCCAATGTGATTAGAAAACTTAATCCTTAGTAAAAGTCTGTCTTTTTATTTCAGCAAACCGTAGATGCCATTGAGATGGTAGCAGAGAATGCCATATCCAATACAGTCCAGGTGGCCTACAGAGACTTATTCCAGAATATCGTGATTCCATCATTTGAACTAACCACCCAAGCCATGTTGCAGCAAATCAATGACACATTCCAAAAAAGAACTAGAGAATGTAAGACCTAAACTTCCCTTTTAAAGAATAAGTCATAAAATTTGCTAACAGAAAATGCCTGGTACATTCTTGTATTTTGTGTCTTAAGAAATAACACTTTTAGCAGGTGATTTTTGGTAACTGCATTGATAGCTGAGTATGATTTATTCTGGTTATTAACATTTGCCAATGTGATAGAAGAACACCAAGTTCCCAACAGTTATTCAAAATAAAAGCATGCTGATCTCTTATTTTAGCATACCTTGAAAAATTAGTGTTTGTTTTGGAATTTGTGAGCCAGCTTTAACAATTTTGCTGTCATATTGCTATGATATCTGCAGTGTGGCAATTATAGTGATACCCAGCATAGGGGCATCATGTTACAGAAATGCATCGTGATGTCCCACCTGATCACATTAACTTGACATGAGGCCGACTAGTCCTAACACTTACCTCCTAATGCTAAGCACCATTTTTATTAGTCTTTGGTATGACTCTGTTGGGGATCAAACCCATAACTGAAACCATTAAACTTGATGAGAGGATTCATCTTGATGAACTCTACACCTTTGTCTTAAAAGTAGATTTCACACTTTACTGGCTGGTTCAATTTTATGTTTTTACTGTTAAAGCTTGAATTCAGGCCTTGTATTTTGTTGGTTGGTTGTTGGTTGGGATTAACGTCATTTTTCAGCCTTGTATTTTGTAAAATGCTGTTGCAAACAACTCTCCTTGTAGCGTTGAGGAGAGTTATTTACTGACCTCAAATATGAATACAACTGTCACTGCATATTTTTGGCAAATGCCTGGCACAAACATGACACAATATTTTTGTCCCCATTTCTTCACCATTGATCTTGTCAGTATTGTATCCAAACACTGGAACATCAGTGAAATGTGACTGTGTCTTTTATTGTTTTAGCAGATGAAGTTTTGTATGCATACTGGCAAAGAAACAGTGATGGCTGTTAAAATAATATCTGTCAAGTACAATTGCATGGTAAAAAAATAAACACTGGTTTGATAGGATATCACCAAAAAAGCTGAATTGCTAGGAATAACAATAGAACTAAATTAACATTCTCAAGACCTTGCCACTAAAATGCTTATGACATTGTTGTTTGCAGCACATGACATCATTTATCAGAGTCTAGGACATCTCTCCCCACTGGACATTTTCCCCCCAATATATTCCCCCCCACCAGACATTTCTCCCTGGACTTTTCCTCCCCATCAAATAGGACCTTTCCCTCCAGTCATTTCCCCCTCCATGATCTTAAAACTTAATTTATTTAAAATAACATTTTTCCAATAAAATATAAAAGAATATTAAGTTATGCTAAAAGAAAATGGCTATTTGAAATAAATTTCAGTAGTAAGTGTTAAACAAAGTTAACATTTTCACATATTAAAAAAATGTATTGTTTAAAAGTCAGTGTTGTAAGCAATCACTTTAATGTATTCTATGATGTCATGATTGTTGAAGTCAGTGACTATGTTTGCAATTCTCGAAGAACAGTCTTACTACTTCTTTGGTTGTTACATAAAAATCCACTTATGTCGACATCTGGCCTGAGTACTGTACTGAAACAACTACAATTAATTGAATGATGGCTAATCCCCATTTATCAAAATGATGGAACCAGTAGACATTTGTGAAAGGCATGTGCCATAAAATTTTGGATAAAAATTAAGATGTTTGCTCAAGAAACAACTGGGAATATTTATTTTGAACAATAAAATTAGGTACAGCAATGTATTGCTCTTCTGAAAACAATTTAAGAAGCATGCCTGAGCATTTACACTCTTCAAAACACAAGCCCTGTTAAATTATTCCTCATCCATACAAAAAATGATCACTGACCTACATTTAACATGTGACTGGGTTTGTATTATGTTTTTAACTGTGTACATGGTATCCATTCTAGAATCACAAAACTTGGGAGTTGTAGCATGATGAACAATATTCCCTCATTTTGGTATTAGGTCAGTGTGTCCCATAGTTTACTCCAATCATGATATTGATGATGATATTATCACTACTACATCCATACAAGAAAGCAGGGTCATCATGACTGCTCTTCTATCATTTACTGGCTTTGGTTATGGCTTTTTTGGGTGGCATATAGCTGACGACCATACCAGTCTATGTTATATTCTTTCCATAGTGTTTTATCATGAATCATAAAGCTTGACCAGTTGATGAATCTGAATAACTTTTACAGCTGGTTTGCAAAAGAGGTCTTTGTGGCATATATTTCATGTGTCAGCGACTTGAAACTTGGAGTTAAAAGTTCATTTATTAGTTGCTGTGTAGGATCCGGTCATAAAACTTGATTCTTTACTATTGTGAGTTAGTTGTTTGTGTTTATGATAACTTAGATCCATTCATTCTTGACCTATATACTTATTTGCCTACTCAGACGACCTTTTCTGACCAATGCAGCTCGAACTTGGAATAAATAAGTTTATTTAGTTGTCAACTTTCCAATTTAATAGCAATGCATATTTTGTGATATGTTACCTTTAGAAGGTTAACAGTGTATTGCATAGGAATTAAAATAGTGGACCATATACAGATGATTTTCATGAGGCTGTAATGGCTAATGAAGGTGATTATTGATACATGAACTGTTTATCTGCTGCTTTTCATTGCAAGCTTGAGAGCCTTGGTGTCTGACCTTCACAAATACATAACAGCTCACCTCTGTCTTTGTGGGTTTGATTCTCAGCTCAGCCATCTTGCATATATTCAACTGATTGCCATTATCTTTCTGTTTGTTGGTGGTACTACCTTGGGGTTTCCCAGATTCTTCCTCAGCCAAATATACTGGCTGCCATGTATAGCCTATCATGTGCTGGATAATTCATGAAACACACAAAACAATATGACCATTCCAAGGTTACTCGAAGCCTAGGACTTTTCACCCAGTAAAATCTAGCTTCTATGTGGACAATGATGTCTTCTCTAGGAGATTTTAAGTACTGTAATGTGTAAAAATAAAAAAAAAAAACAATAAAACATCAATTTTTCATTTTTATCAACTCATTATAGTACCTGTACTATGATACAAAAAAGAATGTTCTTGTTATTGTTTTATTCCCATTATGTAGGTAGCTAAGTGGTTCAGCATTGTACTGGCTATTTAATAGTTGAAATTTAAAATTGTGAAAAAAATGATACTCGGAAAGTAAGATACTTTTTTGTTTTAGAAAAGGGGTCAGCATTTCATTGTGAAGATCATTTTAATTAAAATGTATTTTCTTTATGATAATGTTTACATTGGATACTTTAGATTGGTTAAAGCTATGTAAAGGTGAACAACGTTATCATCAATTACACTCCGGTTAATTAATGCCCTCCATGCCTTGCATCAGCATGACATTAAAGTTCCAGTTTTTGAAAAGTGTTTTTTACTCTTCACATTAATACAGGTATGTGCATCTCCCTCTAGGGATCCAGCTGGATAGTAATTTTTAATGTTGTGATATGAAGTAGGTATAACTCAATTAAACTAGGTCAGGGTCCAGATGTGACCCACAAATTATAGGTTGCACATGTCTGTAATAATATACAACAGAAACATAAATTGGAAAATACCCAATTTTTAAGTCTATGTGTAAAATAAGATATAATAAGACTTATTAATGTTCAAAATTTAACTGCATAAATGTTTTTTGTTGTAAGATTCATTCATTTTAAATGTTCAGTTTATAGCTGTTTGAATAAATGTAAAGTAGAATCATAGTTTCTGATTTTGTTATTTAATGGCTGATTTCAATGAACTGTGACCTAAGGCATCACTGAGTTCTTTAACTTTGATTCAGTTATAGAAATTGCTGGATTTGTAAACAATGCTATTGTTTTATAAGGGACTTGACAGTTATAAGGTCCTTGATTTGTTAGGGATTGTATATCCTGTAAATTGGAAATAATTGTGTGGACAATTCTTTAGTTTTAGGAGCTTTTGTTGTGGCAATACAATTTCATGGGTCATGTGTGTGTTTTGGATTTTTAACATGGCTTTAACAATTAGTCCTATCACTATGATGTCTGCAGTGTGGCAGTATATGGTGATGTCTAGCACTGGGACATCATGCCGAAGACATGTAACATGATGTCCAACCTATTCACATTAGCCTGACACCAGGCTGACCAGTCCTAACACTAACTTCTTAATGCTGAGTGCCAAGTGAGGCAACTGTTAATACCATATTGGAAGTCTTTGGTATGACTCTGCTGGGGATTCAACCTGTGACCTCCCACATCCAAGGTGGATGCTTTTAATACTAGACCACTGGAGCAGTCTTTTGGGGTCACATTAATAACATTAATGAAAATGAATTCAAATATTTGGTGGTTGATTAAATATATAAATTGTTACAAAATAGCAAAATATAAAATATCTTTTACAAATTTGACTTTATATTGGATTTATTGTTATTCAGAATAATTGTAAAAAAAAAATAATACAATTATGCACATGAGGTACAGTGTTACATGAATCAGTCACAGATCTTGGAATAGTTTTTTACATTAGAGGTCTTCATAGTGTTTAGGCAAATCATTCACTTTTACCTTTTATCAGCCTGGGTTCAGCCCTTGGTTCTAGCACATTACGTTGCTAAAGTCAATTGTTTCCTCCAATTTATTAAGTTTTTCACCAACACTGAAAAAAGAACCCAAACAAAAAGGAGTCGAGTAAAAGGGTCTAGTGCTGTCTTTTGCCTGTAATCATTTTGAACCTGTGTGCTTTTCATGTGTAATAAATAAACTGTTGGTTTTCAAACTTAAAAATGTGTGCACCATTTATACATGATACAAATTTGTTTTCACTACTGTTCACAGATATAAACAGTCTGGATATACAGCTGGTTCATGTGAGACAGAAGCATCTTGAGGCTTGTGATCCAATTGTGTTTCAACTTAGGCAAATAACAGACTCATTTCAGACGTCGGCAGAGAGGATACAGAGCCATGTCCTAGCCACAATACAGACACAGCTCAAGTCAGAGATAGGGTCCTCACTGTCAGGGTCAGTCTTATTTTAATACTAAATACAGACACAGCTTAAGTCAGAGCTACAGTCCTCACTGTCAGGGTCAGTCTTATTTTAATACTGAATACAGACACAGCTCAAGTCAGAGCTACAGTCCTCACTGTCAGGGTCAGTTTTTTTTTAATACTAAATACAGACACAGCTCAAGTCAGAGCGACAGTTTTCACTGTCAAGGTCAGTCTTATTTTAATACTAAATACAGACACAGCTCAAGTCAGAGCTACAGTCCTCACTCTCAGGGTCATTCTTATTTTGATACTAGATACAGACACAGCTCAAGTCAGAGCTTCAGTCCTCGCTGTCAGGGTCAGTCTTATTTTAATACTAAATACAGACATCAGCTCAAGTCAGAGCTACAGTCCTCACTGTCAGGGTCAGTCTTATTTTAATACTAAATACAGACATCAGCTCAAGTCAGAGCTACAGTCCTCACTGTCAGGGTCAATCTTATTTTAATACTAAATACAGACACAGCTCAAGTCAGAGCTACAGTCCTCACTGTCAGGGTCAGTCTTTTTTTAATACTAAATACAGACACAGCTCAAGTCAGAGCTACAGTCCTCACTGTTAGGGTCAGTCTTTTTTTAATACTAAATACAGACACAGCTCAAGTCAGAGCTACATTCCTCACTGTCAGGGTCAGTCTTATTTTAATACTAAATACAGACTCAGCTCAAGTCAGAGCTACAGTCATCATTGTAAGATCAGTCTTATTTTAATACTAAATACAGACACAGCTCAAGTCAGAGGTACAGTCCTCACTGTCAGGGTCATTCTTACTTTAATACTAAATACAGATACAGCTCAAGTAAGAGCTACAGTCCTCACTATCAGGGTAAGTCTTATTTTAATGCTAAATACAGATACAGCTAAAGTAAGAACTACAGTCCTCACTGTCAGGGTCAGTCTTATTTTAATACTAAATACAGACACAGCTCAAGTCAGAGGTACAGTCCTCACTGTCAGGGTCAGTCTTATTTTAATACTAAATACAGACACAGCTCCAGTCAGAGGTACAGTCCTCACTATCAGGGTCATTCTTATTTTAATAATAAATAAAGACACACCTCAAGTCAGAGCTACAGTCCTCACTGTCAGGTTCAGTCTTTTTTTAATACTGGGGCCCCTGACTGGCCAAGTGGTCTAAAGCGATGTCCATTACATCGCTGCCATCTCACCTCTGTCTGCGTGGGTTCCATATCTAGGATTCGGCGAATGTGGATATGTGAGAATGCTTGCCAGTAGCTTCTCGTGGGTCAGTGGTTCTTTCTGGTGATTTCCTGATTTCTTCCTGCACCATTAATACTGGCCGCCATGAATAGCCTATCGTGTGCTGAAAAATGGCGTTAAGCCCAACAACAACATTTTGATACTAAATACAGACACAGGTCAAGTCAGAGCTACAGTCCTCACTGTCAGGGTCAGTCTTATTTTAATACTAAATACAGACACAGCTCCAGTCAGAGCTACAGTCCTCACTGTCAGGGTCAGTCTTATTTTAATACTAAATACAGACACAGCTCAAGTAAGAACTTCAGTCCTCACTGTCAGGGTCAGTCTTATTTTAATACTAAATACAGACACAGCTCAAGTCAGAACTACAGTCCTCACTGTCAGGGTCAGTCTTATTTTAATACTAAATACAGACACAGCTCAAGTAAGAACTACAGTCCTCACTGTCAGGGTCAGTCTTATTTTAATACTAAATACAGACACATCTCAAGTCAGAACTACAGTCCTCACTGTCAGGGTCAGTCTTATTTTAATACTAAATACAGACACAGCTCAAGTAAGAACTACAGTCCTCACTGTCAGGGTCAGTCTTTTTTTAATACTAAATACAGACACAGCTCAAGTCAGAACTACAGTCCTCACTGTCAGGGTCAGTCTTATTTTAATACTAAATACAGACACAGCTCAAGTCAGAGCTACAGTCCTCACTGTCAGGGTCAGTCTTATTTTAATACTAAATACAGACACAGCTCAAGTCAGAGCTACAGCCCTCACTGTCAGAGTCATCTTCATCTTTCATCCAGACTCGGCTAACATGGATAAGTGAGAATGTCTGTCAGTAGCTTCTCGTGGGTTGGTGGTTCTTTCCTGGATTTCCAGGGTTCTTCCTCCACCATTAATACTGGCCGCCATGTATAGTCTATCTATTTTGTGCTGAAAAATGGCGTTGAGGTGATTGCAAAATGTAATTTGTTTTATTGGGCAAACAAAACATAACCTGTCTTTTGTTGAATGCTGGTAGCAGGGGTGATTAAAATTTACTAACAGTTTTGTTCAGTTGAGATCAAGAATTTCATAAGCTAATTTTTTTTATATCATGGATGAATTATATTCTTTCCTGGGATGTTACAATAATGTCTATTTGACCTTGGAGTCAAGGTGACAGAAGTGTATGTTTAGGTTTAGTGTAAGATTTTTATTGGCTGTTACTCTTCATAGATTCAGTTCTTGCTAGTGTTGTTGTATTTTAAATGAAAGAAACACTCACTGGCATATTTGAGTTTGGCATGAAGTTCATAGACATAGATTTGAATTAAAATTGTTTAGAGATTTTGTCTGCTTTTTTTTTCTTTACCTCCACATGGCATTTTTTTGTAGATGTGACATCACATTATGGAACAAAGACATTTGTTTTTTATGATCCACTTCTTCACACATTTTCCTTGTTAATCAACATCAGAGACATGGAAAGAATGATATAGGTTCAAGGTTCAAAACAGTACTTTAAGTAAGGACTTGACATGCAGTTGATGGCTTTCTTGTTATATGCAGTGTGATATAATTGTTTGATTTTTTTTGTGTAGGATGCAGGAGATGATTGTTCACTATGTTAGGGATGCTGTTCAAGAGGAAGTATCCATGGCTGTTAAGGAACAGGGTGCCAGTATCAGTGATAGCGACCTTAATGCCATGAGATCAGGGGCTGTAACTCCTGTGCAGGTGACACCTGATCCCCAGCAAGTCAGATCTCAAATTCTACAACTTTTAGAGCAGGGCCAGTTGAATAGAGCATTTGAACAGGTATGTTAATCTTTCTGTATTTTATAATCCTTCATTTGCAGCCATCGTGAAATGCATGTACAGAGGTATTCCTAGGTCCTCCTGATTTATAAGAAGGTCTTGGAATCCCACTGGAATTTGAATTCAACTGAAATATCCTGGAAACCTCCTTGGAAATTACTTTTTTTTTATCATAAAATGTCCCAGACTTTGATACTAAAAAGCTACACTAAAATTTGTTACAGGAAATGCATTATTTTTCAAATGCAACTTTGCTGTGAACAATTGTGTAACGATTGTCATATTGTGTTTTTAATCAAAATATTAGACTTAAAAAATGACTCCTAAAATTTGTCATTTTCTCCTTAAAAATCTCCTGGAAAACTCCTATTTAAAATCATTTTGGTACAGGAATCCTGTATCATGTTATGGTTAAAAATAATTATAAACACATTGTGATTTAATAAAAGATCAGTTGTAGGGATTCTTGCTGATAAATCTGTTCGAAGTACACAAAGCACCTTTATGCTGCCTATGGGATGAGTCAACACCATTTTCATGATAAAAAATGATGTTTCCATAGCAATTGGATTCTGTCTGTAAAAATATTCACTTCAAAATATTAATCATGATAATGAATGCATGCAATTTGATTCTGTCTGTAAAAATATTCACTTCAAAATATTAATCATGATAATGAATGCATGCAATTTGATTCTGTCTGTAAAAATATTCACTTCAAGATATTAACATCATAATGCATGCAAAGTAGTTGTTAAGTGTAAATGGCATGTTGGTTTATGAATTCTAATGCAATGAAAAATGAAATTGGGGGAATCCAGGTTGCTGAGTGGTCCAAAGCACATGCCTTTACCAGTCACTGCCATCTCACCATGGTTCTTATGGGTTCAAGTCTCTGTCTCAGCAAATATGGGTATGTTATAAATCTTTCTCATGGATTCATGATTCTTCCAGGGATTTACCTGGGTTCTTCCTCCACCAGTTGGCTGCTATATGTAACCTATAATGTGCTGAGAAATGGCATTAAGCCCACAAGAACAACCAATAAAATATTGATGCATTTAAAATTTGAAGGAACAAATGCCATTTTGTAAAAAGGTGATGCTGAAACCCTTCATTACTAGCTATTGACATTGCATTGTCCAAATCATTCATCGTTTTTCATCTCCATGTGTCCTGATGATATTTTGGTTGTTCTGACATAGATGTTACTCCTGCTTGTCTATCAGTCAGTCAAAGGCCTTTTCACACATCTGTTCAATTTGATTCATTGCCATTTTTTAAATTCATTTAAGTCAAGTTTGATATGGAACCTAATACCAAGATGACCTAGGTGAAAGTGATTTAGTGATTTCACCATTTTTCACCCACTTTCAGGTAAGTATAAAATTGTGTAAAATCAGGGTTGCAGGCTATATTTGCTTTTATGTACAATATAAACACACATTATATTAAGAATTTTGTTGGTGTTTTTTCATGTCACTATTATATATGTTGGAGTTTAAATGAAAACAAGATGCATAAATATAGATACAAAAGATATCTTCTTGCCAAAGCTATTAGGTGGAGAAGAAAGCATATCATTTGTTCATTTCTGAACCTTAAACATTTTATTAACTCCCTCAATAATTTGTCATACCCATTTCAAAATTAAGTTACTTTGACCTAATTTAAATTTTTGCTTTAATATTATCAGCTGTTTATTTATTATATACACAATTGGTAAAAGTCAACTTAGCCATACCAAAACTAGGTCAGTTTATCTTTAGCTCTTTGTTACACCATCAGTAGGTTACTTAAAAAAATTTGTACCTTATTGCATCTCAAAGTAACTTAACCATACCAAAACTATGTTAGTGGGACTTATTTTTTATGTTTGATTGACATTTGTATTTTCAGCAGTTTGTAAGTTACATCTTCAGTATGTTGGACTCCTTCACATCCACACTTGAAATTAGCACAAGTAGCTAGATGATATCAACTCTATGTTCATGCATGAGTGACTTTTTGTAGCTACTTGTTTATTAGATTCCTCCACAAATTTAAAGTTTCACAAACACTTGTGAAAATTGTGATTTGAATATATTATAAAGGTGAATAATCTTACCATATAAAAGCTAGGTAATTGTGACCCAGTTTTCATGTTTGTTTGGTATGTATGTTTTCAGGTATCTATTACTCCATCTTAAACCCTATTTTTCATACAGTTAAAAACTTTGCATGCAGAGTCATGTGAAGCAAATTTATTCTAACATATCCAAACTTGGCTACTGTGACCTAAATTTAATGCATGAATCATTTTTGTATTTTCAGTTATCCATTACACTCTATGTATTGGACTTTACTTCACTTGCACTTGTACAATTGGTATGTGGTTACCCCTTTAGAAGAGTAGTCTGTAATACCCAGTCATTCACTGAGACCTAGAAAGTAATTGCTTGGGATACTCAAGTTTTCACAATAGGAATCCTCTAGGTTAAGCATATAGTCTTTGCAAGTGATCAGGATCAAATTTGTTTATTAAAGTGACGTTTGTTCATTGATTATGCTTGTTAGATGGCAAATGTAGCATTTTAACATTGCAATTGTAAAACAGAGTAATGAGGATATGGCAGAAAGCTATGTTGGCAAGAGATGGGAGGGTGAGAAACCAAGTGGGCACCATGGTTCTTTTTTCTAAATGTACATGATAATAATACATAATAATTTAGATTTGTTTTGTCTTTCCCCAATTTAATTTCAGGCATTATCAGCAGCTAACTTGGAGATGGTGATATTTGTCTGTGAGAAAGTGAATGTTTCCCAGGTTTTTGAGCAGACTCCCTGTCCCCTCCATCAGCCTGTCTTACTGTCTCTCATTCAGCAGCTTTCTGTAGATCTTGGATCAAACACAGAACTCAAACACAAGTAAGTAAATTTATTATTGTCATAAAATTGATAGGTGTTTTATAATTGCACAGATAGATCTGTATGATGTAAGTGATGTAACATTGCCAGGAAGAATTAATAGTAGCTAAAATACTAGAACTTGTTATCATTTTGCATTTATTGCCATTATTTGAATATATCCTTTGCTTCAAGTGGGCATTTGGTACAGGAACAGATTGATTCTATGATATATGTCTATGCCTTTCTGATTTTGTTGAATTCACTTTAACATCATAATAATTGTAGTAACTCAGATGTCATTCAGCTGATAACTGCTATTCATTCTACTTCTGGTGTGGTCACTATAATTACCATTGTAACTGAAATTTTTCTCTTAAATCTAAAATATTAACATTTTTTTACCCAGCCATCAGTATCTCCAGATACCATGTTTTCTATAAGGAAAAGTAATCTTACCTCACATGGTTGTCAACAGTACTGCAAATGTTCAGCTACAATAAAATGGTAAACTTTTTTTTCTCATTGTTCAAAATAAGAAAATATTGAATATTAAAAATAATAATGAATTAATATAAATCAATTTAAAGTACATACTAAATTATATATAATAATTTATTTGTTTACATTTTAATCTTTTTAATTTTTTTCAGCGTTATTGACGAGGCATTGTTGAATCTTGACAGAAATGACCCAGTGATACAGGAGCATGTTCCTTATGTAATCCATGGACTTATCCAAAAAGTGAAGTCCTTCATTACAAAATACCCAAATCACAAAATGAAACGTTCATTTAAATTGTTACTAATGGTTGCAGATTCTTTAGTCAAATAGGAGCTTCAGAACTTAAGAACATTCTTTAATGTATTAATTCACCAACTAAATTTTGCTACTGGTTTTTCATTCCAAGGTCTGTAGATACAATTGTCAAGCCTCTCTTGGCAGAAGCTAAACATAGTGATCAATTTGACATCATTGTTCATGTCTGTCCAATGTCAGTATGTCCTTCCATATGTTAGCTTTAGGTTAATGTTAATGTTTTTTTAAAGTTAAGTGCAGCATCAAAATTTTTACTTTGCAGCTAAATCAATGGCAGGCTCTGCATAAAGTGAGTCTCTTATTTGGAGCCTTTTAGTTTGATGGTTCATGGAACCCAAAACTACACTCAAACTTCAGTAAATTACTGAATATTACCTCCCTTGTCTAACTTTATTCAACTGTTTGTGTGCATTCATTCATATGTTGCAAGTATTCTTCCTTCTTTGTATTTTCCAGAAATTAACTCATTTGTGAATTGTTTATTCAAAATATTCTTACATCGATGGATTAGAGATTACTGCAGAAACCTCAATCTGTCCATATGTTTGATGCTGTCTAGAAAATGCAATTAAGTATTTTGTACATTTCTGCGATTTTCAAGCAGTATGATTGCTCTTTTTTCATCTGTATTTTTTGTAAACAATGGACATTATCACTATTTTAATTAGTCACTGAATATGCCAGTGTTGTGTTAAGTGGCCCTGTACATTTGCTTTGTTCATTGCATTTATGGCTTATAATAACTGAAAACAAGTCATAAAATTGGATTGCACATATAAATTCACAGTGAAATCAAATATTTTTTTAGACCAATGAATTCTGATGCTGTTGTTGTTGTTGTTGAGCTTAACGCCATTTTTCAGCACACGATAGGCTATTCATGGCGGCCAGTATTAATGGTGGAGGAAGAAACCGGGAAATCACCGGAAAGAACCACCGACCCACGAGAAGCTACTGGCAAGCTTTCTCACATATCCACATTCGCCGAATCCTAGACTCGAACCCACGCAGACAGAGGTGAGATGGCAGTGATCCGTAACGGACATCGCTTTAGACCACTGGGCCACTCGGGGCCCCTGATTCTGATGCAAGTAAGATTTAATTGCAGACTGCATGGACCCAGATCATCCAATTTCTTGGATTAATGAGTAAACTGAACAAGATAGACCCTGATCAGCAGTGGATGGTATGACAGGGTCTATGTTGGAAAAAACTAGTGATGTCAAAAGATCATTCACTTTGATACAAAAATGTTTTCTTCTTTAAGAGATCCAATTCTTTTTACATTGTTTTAGTAAAGAATGAATGTCTTAAACATCCTGTAATTTTGCCTTTGGTAATCATCCTTTTTTTATAAACAAAATGTTGAGGAACTTTTACAGTATTCAGCAGTATTATGACTAGTGCCTTCATCAGTGTTATCTCACCTAGTACAAAAGTCATTTGTTATCTCACCTGATACAATAGTCATTTGTTATATCACCTGATACAATAGTCATTTGTTATCTCACCTGATACAATAGTAATTTGTTATCTCACCTGATACAAGTCATTTGTTATCTCACCTGATACAATAGTCACTTTTGTAGCAGTGTCAGCAATGTTACATTTTTGTTGAAGTTTTTAGTAGTTATAAACAGTGGGAAAATTGACAAGGATGTGGATGCAGGTGGGATACCTGGTTCACCTAAACTTGTTCAGACAAACGAAAGTCTATGTTCTTTCACTTTATGATATGTTATATGCTATAGATATAGGTTGCACTATCTCATTTTGTGCATGAATTACTTAATTTCTGCCAGGTTTGAAAACAAATGAACAACTTTTCTGATTTAAAGGTTTACTGTGTGCATTGGAATGTTATCACATTGTTATGGATGTTTTGTGAGGCTTGATAACTACCTGATATAAAGTTGATGACAATTTTATCCCTTATCTGTAATCATCTGCCTTATTCATTTACATTGCATTCTTCTTTATGGATTAAATGTCCTACACTAGACCAACAGAGTGACAGGTTGGAGTGTACAGTGTATATTAGTAATGTACTGGCAAATCATGATTTCACTAAACATATCAAAAGTTTTCCTCTCATTTATATTTTTTATCTGAACATAGGTTTTTCTCTGAACTAGGATTCAACTAAAAAGACTTATTATGTTGCTGAGGAAAATAAAGGATTTTCTCAGATTTGTTTTTCAAGAATGAAATAAATTCCTGGTGTACAGTTTTAAAATTTTTTATTTTGTTGTGCATTTTACACTAAACTCAATATTTTTCAGACATGTAAGCAACATAATGCAAAATCTTAATTGAGAATTTTAGCAAGACACTACCTGCAATTTGCAGATAATTTTTAATTTTCTGCAAGAAAAGAACTAATTTGAAAGGCTGTTTATCATTTTTATTATTTCTCAAGATAGAGATCTTGTGTCTGAATCTTTACCAGTATTGCAGTGTGTTTTGTTTATGCCATAACAGCAAAAGTAAATTGATTTGGCCTTGTCCATTCATCCTGAGAAGCTCTTTAACATAAGTGTAAGAATTGTCTTGATTTAGACAAATCATTTGAAGCTCCTTGGCACAGTTGTAATAAGTGTGCTTTAAATTAGACAAATCATTTGAAGCTCCTTGGCACAGTTGTAATAAGTGTGCTTGATGTAGCCAAATCATTTGAAGCTTCTTGGCACAATTCTAAAAAGTGTACTTAATGTAAACAAATCATATGAGGCTCTTTGACACAGTTGTACAAAGTGTATTTGATGTAGACAGATCATTTGAAGCTCTTTGGGACAATTGTAAGAAGTGTGCTTGATGTAAATAAATCATATGAGGCTCTTTGACACAGTTGTACAAAGTGTATTTGATGTAAACAAATCATTTGAAGGCAAAATTTCTTATCTGTAAATAAACTTTTTTGCCATTTTGGGATTGAAAAAATTGTTGACATGATTGCACAAAATTACTTGACATAAGTGAAATATGGTGGGAATGATGATGTTAGATGACAGGATTAGATTAAAGAATTTTTTATTTGTCGATTTTTTAAACCTTTTTTTTAAAGTTTCTAAATGTTTGAAAAAAAGTGTTAACATGACTGAACAAAAACTATTTGATGTAGACAAATTCAATTTAGTGGGCATGTTTTTATGCACATGTAAATGATATGATTTTAATTTTTTGCTTTAAAACATTTTTTCTTCTTCCTGTTTCTTTTCTTGTCAAACCTTTTGGACACATGTTTTTTTGGGGGGGCTGAATTGGGCATAAAAAAGTATTTCAGTCACAAATTTAAATTGTATTATTGTTAATATTTTTACAAGAAATGAAAATTTAGTTTGGATATAATTTTGTACTCTAATATTTAATATGTAGACTGGTAGGGACAGAAGTACGTTTAACACCAACATAATAAACTGATTCAAGTTTATTTCTCAATGTAAAAATCATGTACATAACAATAAACCACTTATTTCAACTAATTAGCTGAAATTTGACATCAAGAGATAAAGTGAAAAGAAAGATTCCAGTAATTTTATTTTATTGTTATGGTTTTCAAATTTGAGAATGAAATTAACCATTTATCATCATTAGTTTTCATTGTTTTTGACTGAAACGGTATGTATAAGCTTACAGAATATGCATTATAACTATTGGTTTTAGATTCCAGATAAGCATTCTAATCAATTGGGATTTCTCTTGCATTTTGTTTTAATAAACTTTAAAGTTTTGTTTAAGCAAATTATGATTTAACTTTTTTTTTTTAAAAGCACACTTGATATTTGATTTGAATAATCATATATGTATATTAATGGTTTAAATCATGAAGGATGAAGTGGCCAAGGTATTTTTAAAATCTGATTTCAGTATCATATGACTAACATATATTCATCCAAAGATTGACAGGAGAATGAATCTTGTGATGGATTAATTTTAGTGTTGCTGTTACAGCACATTCTCAATATAATACCCCTCATTTTAACACAATTACCCCTGTCATACCCTTGTCTCCATATAGTAATTGACGTGTTCATCTGTCCTTGCATCCTCCCATCCAGTATGTGTTAGTACAACTCATTTAAGTTTTTACAGCACATTCTCAATATAATGCCCCTCATTTTAATACAATTACCCCCTATCATAAACTTGTCTCCATAGTAATTGACGTGTTCATCTGTCCTTGCGTCCTCCCATCCAGTACGTGTTAGTACAACTCATTTAAGTTTTTAACATTGCCATGAGACTGTATTGTGATTACCTGAAGATATGAATATTGACGAATCAGTTCACTCCCACATATTTTGATGGGGTGTTATTGCTCATTTTGTCTAACAGCAGTATATGACAA
Source organism: Potamilus streckersoni (assembly GCA_016746295.1). Lineage (NCBI taxonomy): Eukaryota > Metazoa > Mollusca > Bivalvia > Unionida > Unionidae > Potamilus > Potamilus streckersoni. The sequence continues at coordinate 2,588,192 of JAEAOA010001977.1, forward strand.
AATAGTTACAAGACTGGTCCCACAGTATCACCTGAAATTGCACTAAATCATTTTGCTCAATTAACTTTTTTTGTCTTGAAACCTTGAAAATATTATGTACATTACAATATGTGCATATTAGCAAATAACTTTGCCACTGCAATGTTTGAATTGTTTCCCCTTTTTGTCTATTTTCATAATTCAGTCTTGGACTAGGTTTTTTTAGTGCTGTTTGTCACTAGAGTTTTTATTGGAGGAGGATTAAGATTTTGCATAAACTTATTACTCATAAATACTCTAGTTTTATTTTTACAAAACTGTAAAGGTATTGAGACTAATGAATCGGTTTTGACTGGGATAGCACTCCCTCAATATAAAACCCTTTATTATAACATGGGAAACCTTGTTTTAATTTTTAAACATTTAACAACATTAAGGCAGACATCTTGAATAAATAACCCAATTTAACATGGTTGTTGTTGCAGTGTTGTATGGTCAGTGACATCATTTTACTAAGTGTTTGTAAATTTACTTGTATGATGTACTTTATTATAAGATAGAATTACAATAAGGTTCTATATATTTAGTATAGTGTTGAGTCCTCATGAAGAACATTGGCATATTGAATGTAAATTATATTTTGTAAGTCATTTAATAGATTTTGTTGTTAAATACATATTGTAAATTGTATAAAGAAATAAATATTTTTTCTTGTGACTTTTCTGTTTTTATTTTTTAACAAAAATCCTTTTAGTACCTTTTTATTATTTCTATAGCTATGACTCATGGGCTTTCTTAGCATGTTGACTAAAATTATGTTTTTATTTTGCTGCATGAGAATTTTATTTTAGATAAGCACTATACTGTTTATTCTTGTGCAGATTGCACTTTTTTTTAGAGAGAGAGAGAGAGAGAGAGAGAGAGAGAGAGTTTATTATCAAGCTATTCATTAGAGCATTGTTCCTACATTTTTATTAACCACCAGTTTTGAATAATTTTAACATCTGATGGAACAGAGAAGCCAGAAACTCAAACTCAAACTCAGCTCTTAGCATCGGTTGAGCGTACACCATACCAGTGGGTACGCTTTATCGATGATATAGAAATAAAATGGCAGTATGGCAGAGAAAGTCTGGATGACTTCATATCAAAGGTAAGTTTCTGTCCCCGTCCAAAAACATACGACAGAGGGAAGCTTAAGAATGACACCGAAGAGTTCATCCGCCGACTAAGACTCAAAGCCCATTTTGCCTTGCAACCAACAAACAAATCAAAGGAAAATATAAGCTGCGACCAACCCACATTTAGAAAGAAAAGTAACTGGACCCCACCAAAAAGTTCAATTCCAAATCTGGAAGCCTTTATCAACTCGGTTGAAAACGATACTTCCAGACATATCAACCATACTAACAAATATTCTAATTTGACAAAAGAAGAAACAGATGCCCTGCACTCACTGAAAAGCAGAACAGACATTATAATTAAGCCTGCAGATAAGGGTTCCGCTGTTGTCGTTATGAATAGGGAAGACTACATTAGTGAAGCAAGTAGACAACTAAGTGACGCTAGGTTCTACCAAAAACTGGACCATGATCCAACGCTGGAATATGCAAAAATCATCACTAATGTTATTGACGTGGCGTACCAAAGCGGATACATAGACCAGCAAACGAAAAACTACTTAAGCCCAGAAAACCCAAGAGCAGGTAGATTTTATCTTCTACCCAAAATCTCCAAACAAGGAAACCCTGGCAGACCTATAATCTCAGGTAAGGGGCACCCCACAGAAAGGATATCAGAATATTTAGATCATTTTATGAGACCACATGTCCACAAATTACCATCATATCTTCAAGACACGACAGATTATCTCATAAAAAGCAAAGCTAGTGAACCATTACTGCCAGATACATTACTTGCTTCCTTAGATGTCACATCTTTGTACACCAACATACCGCACAACGAAGGGTTACAGGCATGTAGCGAAGCATGGGAAACAAGAACTGTAAACAATCCACCCACACACTTCTTAGTCCAACTCCTGGAGCTTGTCCTAAAGCTCAACAACTTTGAATAATGAAGAAAATTACCTACAAATCAATGGAACTGCAATGGGTACTAAAATGGCCCCTTCGTATGCTAACATTTTCATGGGAAAACTTGAGGGTCAGCTCTTAGCATCGGTTGAGCGTACACCATACCAGTGGGTACGCTTTATCGATGATATAGAAATAAAGTGGCAGTATGGAAGAGAAAGTCTGGATGACTTCATATCAAAGGCAAACAACTTCCATCCTTCAATAAAATTCACGGCAGAAATTTCCAACTCAGAACACTGAAACCAAGTGGTCTAAACCAAGAAGACTAAAAAATGAAAACTATGCACTAGTAGAACTTAGTATTTTCTAAATCTTCTTATAATCCTTCAATTTTTACTATAAGAATAACAGGTGTAGAATCAAATATCCGGGATATAATCTGCGTTGCATAAATGTACAAAAAGTAAAATTAGATGTCGCTTTGGCTTGTAGACTTTTAGGGAATTATACACCGTTTTCAGTTTCCGCAACTAGTCTAAACAAGCTGGTTGTATTTATAGTTTTAACACATGTGGAGACAGCCATATAGAGGTTTACAAACACAACGTTTTTGTGTTTATTTGTTTGTCGTATATATGTTTTGTATTTGCCTTTGAAAAAGACTCATTAAGAGTCGAAAGCGCTTAGGCTAGTTAGTTACTAGTTTCGTACTGTTCGTCGTCAGTTTATTGCATCTATTTTAATTAATCCCTGACACACGTGATCCCTTGGTGGATCCAGTACGCTTGAAAGGCCTGCTATTCGCCATATGATGTGTATTCTTTATATATATATATATATATATATATATATATATATATATATATATATATATATATATATATATATATATATATATATATATATGACAAGTTTAATCATGCAAATGAAGCTGAGAATATGTCACAAAATTTTGTTTCCGCTACTATTGATACTATGTCATGGTGTTTTTAGTACAAAATAATTCTTATGATGCCCAGTTAGTCTTAAGTGAAAGTAGTTCCGATCTGACATCCAATATGGCGGCATTGCAGCTAATTGAAAATCTTGCTATGGCTACTCATCCTGAATGCATGGTCGTATCAACATTGTGTTTTTCCCAAAAAGCTTCCTATGGTGTTTTGGTTGGTTCCAAGTGAAAACTGTACCAATCTGATAATCTGATCCAATATGCCCTCCATGACAGCATTGTTGAAAATCTTATCGCTGTTTCTCTTAAAAATAAAGTCATATCGACCTGAAACACACACTAAGTAGCTGCACTACACTTCATAATGAATGGCATTAGGTTTCACAAATAAAAGAACCCACTTTCCACCCATTAGTATAATAGCTCCAGAGCTCCCCCACCCCCACCAATTACGGGGACAAAGCAAAGCTGCCAAGTTAAACTCCTCATGTAAAGATATTGTGTACTCAGTGGAAGACTACTCCAGGAATATTTTACGGGGGAAAAAATATCTCTGATCTGCCTTTTTTTATAAGGCTCGTGTACACAATGGATCACATTTGTTGAAAATCAATAGCATCCCAAAACTCGGATGGCTTCAAACCGTCTTAATATATTATAGTCGTAATGTAGCCTACTGTATCGATAAAATAATGCACATAGCAGTTGCCTTCAGTGCCAAACAAAATTAACCAATTTTTATTACACGAACTGACACTTATCCTGTTTAAATACCCCCAGTAAAATATCTATTTTATGTCGAGAAAAAAAACTATTACTCACTTTATGTAATGAAATTGAGGTTATTTTTTTTTAATTTTACAAATCGAAATTAGTTTTATCTTGGAGCCAATTTCAATTTTGATTTTCGGTCCTGTTTCACTTTTGGTCTTGGGTCCCATTTTATTTTTATTTTAGTTCTCATTTATTTTTGTCTTGTGTCGTGTTTCATTTTTGGTCTTGGGTCGTGTTTCATTTTTGGTCTTGGGTCGTGTTTCATTTTTGGTTTCGAGTCCTGTTTCACAACCATAAAAATTGCACGCAACTGAATATATGTACATCAACGATTTACCATTCTTTATAAGATCGCTTTTATGAGCCAATGTGGTTTTATTTATGACGACATATATTAACTTCCTACCTTTTAGACTTTAGAATAATTCTGTTTTTATCCCAGGATTTCTAATTACTTTTGTAAAAAGAATATATATATATATATATATATATATATATATATATATATATATATATATATATATATATATATATATATATATATATATATATATATATATGTACAAGCTGTGGAAATATTTGGTGTATCTCTTTCATATTCGTATATTTGTGAATAATATTTTTTAAAAATATTATTTGTTCCCAAGACACTTGGTAACTGGTACTAATAAGCTTGCGAAGCATTTCCTCACTTTATGAATAACAGCACTGTACGACTAACGTGCGGTTTCCAAGCACATCAAGAAAACACGGTACTTTAAAACGTATGAATATATGAAGAAAAAAAATAATTTACCTTTAGATTATAAGTAACGAAGACATCAACATCAAACAATAAGAATGGCAAATTCTAGACGTACAACTTGCGTGCAAGATCCAGAATCGCAATATAAATGTACAAGAATGCAGTGAGTTACAAGTTGTAATTTCATATTAAATATTATGTATTCCTGCTATGGATAACATGCGTTGTTATCATTGTGGTGGAAACCATTTTCTTGACATTAGTTACAACGTTTATTATTATTATTATTATTATTATTATTATTATTATTATTATTATTATTGTTGTTGTTGTTGTTGTTGTTGTTGTTATAGTTGCGCTTGAGGGGGTGGGGAGCAATCACAACAAGAGTTACTCAAAACCTACCAGCAACAAGTGTCCCCATTTTTTAACAAGATTCATATTTTAGGGAAACAGAAGATATACGTAAACAAGTATGATGGCAGCCTGTGTAAATTTATTGACGTACTGTCTGCTGCTTCATGGGACTTAACATTTAACATTTACTGGGTAAAAATAGAGACGCAGGAATTAAATATAGTTGTTAACCCTTCTTTCCACCAATATGCGATGGAAATATTAGGATGTCAATGTAAAGTATTAGGCGCCACACGTAAATTACAGTTAATACTAATTAAAAAAATCTGGAATTTAGCATTGTGAGATTTTTTTCCATATTTTGCTAAAAAAAATTTTTGGAATCGGTAGAGAAATCTTGACACGCCATTGAAACTGTATCTATTGGTCAGTCATGGGATATTGTTTCATTGTTTTAAGAATGGGTATAAATTTGTTACAGAAACCTGCATTTCTGATATTTAGAGCTGGAAATATCAGAGTATCTGAATGTAAACGGCACTTCTGGGTCATCATTTTTCCAAACGTCAAAATCGGCGAACAATTTTTGCATTTTCTCCAATATGTCACAAACTGAACAAAGTGTGTTGAGTTGTTTTGAAAATTGAACTATTCTTGATTATGACTGGTTTAAAGGGAAATCAGTAGACGCAATTAAGATAAAGTATGGAACTACCGAGGGGTGTGGACCGGTGTCTTTCCTTTTGGTATATTGTTACAGGTTAGACTCTATTTTCTTTGTAACGAACCCTTGTGCCTCCCCCTCAAGAAACGTTCACGCACGCACACATACACACACATACTGTTACGTATCGGCTCGTTCAAAATAACACAAAGAAAGATTGAAGACAACAAGCTTTGTAACTTTTAACAAAATATTTTTTCCCCAAGAAAACATGGAAGAAATGATAAAGATATGACACAAGACTTATGATTTACGAAAAAGATCCAAATTGTTTATTCAAAAGATATAAAACACATAAGTCCTGTGAAGAATTATAAATTGGCACAGTCTGAAGTTCAGTTCCGGTCCAAGATGGCGGATGATGACGTCAGACGAAGGCTAACACAAAAAATACAGAATTTACACAGTGAAGTATAGTTTGTATTATTCCGTTACAATGTCTTTGTTTAAACCAGTAGTGGTGTTCTGCAGGAAAATAATTATTTATAAAGAAATAGTACATTAGCTACACTAACAAAACACGTTGTACGTAGACACACGAACAGACAACTTCTAGCTCAAATACCATTTTTAAAGGTAATAGAAGCTGTGTGACTCTAAGATGTTAAAATCAGCTACGGCTCTTTGTCTTTTTCTGTGGCTGTGACTGTGTCTGTCTTGCAAATAACTAAGCATATAAACGCAGATAATACGTCGTTTCATGTACACCCGGACGGAGGACACGTGCAATTTCGCAATGCATTTGGACATTAGGAAAACCTGACCAAGTATCAATCTTTTACATAGCTATTCCTGAATGTTTACTTGCCACAAATTTACCATCATACACAGCTCATGCTTACATGGGTCACATTTACGATATAAGTAAACACGATGTTTCTAACACCATATTAGACTCGTTCTAACATAATTATGATAATAATTACATTTAATGAAATAAAAATGAAATAAAAGATTTATACAAAATTAATTCCTTAACACGCACACATAAACTAAAGGGTCGTAACAATACATACATGTAATATTTACCAAATTATCACTATAATCAGGCATGCAAGCACAGTAAATTGGAACATAATTTATTGAATAATTTAATCCATAATTAGTTAACACAAATTTTGGGGCTTTGTTTAAGGTGGTCGAACGGGTTTCATTGTATTAACTAGCGAGTGTATATAGTAATCCTCCGGTCCATTCTTCCGTCCGGAAATCGTAAGAGCAACCAGTCCGTAGCTTGTTTTAAAAATGTATTTCCGTTAAGTTTGGTAAGTATTATCATCACCGGAAGATGCCTAAAACCCTCTATCCCTGCAGTTAGCTTTAGATTATTTATGGCCTTTTCTCACGTAATAGTGTATAACAAAGCAACGTTAACGCAGCTAGTCACACAATTTTTAATCGATAACCATGAAACTCGATAAATTTTACAGTCACTTGAAGATGCGCATGTTGACAAAATATTTTAATTCTGAGATTTGTGTTAGAATAATTGCTTTTTTTGTCTTGTATTTTTATAGCGTTACTTGTGCCACATGTGTTGAGGGATTGCCATGGAACTTGCATTCTGAGTCTGGAAACCCTCAGCCCTGTGGTCATCGGCCCCATTTAACTCTCACCCCCGTATGACGCAAAATTACGTTCATACGATGTCCTTTTACACGTTTGCCCAACAATGCAGGCATTTAGTTGTATGATCGACAAATGATTAGTTCAATTAATTCATAAATAGAGGCACAAAATGTGTACTATTTTCAAAAGCCGCCATTCAACATGTATTTGCAAATCAATAGAACGACCTACCAAATGTATACAGGGTAAAGGGTCGCATGGAAAATAAGGATACAAAACGTTACAAATCATTATCTGCACGTTTATCACGACAAGTAGAACTTGTTGCAAGTGCGATACCAATGGCAAGGTCATTTATTGTTGGTCAGTCAAGGCAACCTATACGCTCAATAAATTGATATATGACTGTCTGGTCAGAGAAATCCTAGTAAAAAAAAAAAGATTAACAGCATAAATTTGAGAGCCAAGCGGGTGGAGATGTGTTATACTAGCTCAAAAAGCTATAGTACGAAACGCATTATATTGAGTATATTTCCTATTCGACAAACAGCATGAGTTCCCTCAGGTATATATGATGTCAGGATTGTCGTGACAGGCAATACAAATTGAAACTGCGTGTAAAGTGCAGGAGGAATATAATATTTCAAGGCGTACGTGGTTTGAAACTCGAACTTGTACATTTTCATACGTTTTATTTTGGGTGTTTTAAAATTTAATTATGTAGATTTGTTTTTGGTTATCATTATTTTTGTTGTCAAATCTATAGTAAAAACCAATAATACGGATTACCCAAATCTTAGGTGAATTTATACAATATCAGTCCTATGCGCGTCGTGGCTTATTAACCTTCGGTAGCATTCAACGACATCCTTTTCTTCTGCAGTTAAATATACTGACCATCACCTGCGTGTTTATTTTTTAAAAGTCATTATTTATGCATTATCAGACAGAACTTTAACTTTAACTAAAAAATATTCAGTTCTTCCCACAAGAAATATTTAAAATTTGGTGTAGTTCACAGGCATTTGTTGATTTAATTTAAAAGAAAATTAAATTTTATGACCTGTCATAGGAGAGCAAAGAGACTATCGGTGGTTTTCCAGGTTATTTTTGGGTGGTGGTAGTGGTGGTGTTTTTTCGTATTAGAGCAGTCACGTAATTATTTGTTGATTGTATCTTGTTAAAAATTGGAGTACAAAATGTGCACTGTGATATATATATATATATATATATATATATATATATATATATATATATATATATATATATCTATATATATATATATATATATATATATACACACACACACACACACACATATATATATATATATATATATATATATATATATATATATATATATATATATATATATATATATATATATAATATCAAAGAAATAGTGTCCTTTTGAAAGAAGGAAAAACAACCAATTTTGCATTAAAAGAAAGATGTTCTGGGAAATGATAACGTTAAAATTCATCATTATGTAATGAAGAAATAACGATATCAGACTGTACCATACCCAGCTCTTGATACGGAGTGTCAGGGACAGATCTTACCCCCCCCCGTCAAGAAGTGTACCCACACACAACCGTACATTTACTTGTCACTTTAAATTTTACCATCGTTGTATTCTTGTGTACGTTTAATGCGTAATATACATGCTTTGAGTAAATAGACAAAGACATTTCATTTGGTACCCTTTCAAGAACAGTCAGAGCTCTTTTGAAATTTTGGACGAACAAGATCCAAACAAATTCTTATGTACAACCCTTTTTGCATCAAACTGCAAATTACGTTTTCTGTAAATGTTCCGAAAATGGCCGTCGTTTCTTGGACGCAGATTTTGCATTATGTCAACCAGCTATCAAGATTAGAGTAATGTAAATATGTCGTCAAGGGAAGTAATGGCTCAAAAATTGCTTGATTAGAAGTAAGGCCAACAATTAGTCAAATCCAACACTACGATGCTATTGGTTTAGATTGTTACAGAAATAAATGTTCAAGATGAATGTTTTTATTTTTCAAATTTTAAGGAAACATAGAGGTTTATCGAGATATTTGTGTCAGCCATGGTTCTACATATAGTTTATAACGGCAGCAACTCTATCACCACACAGAGAAGTATATATACTATGAACTATAATGGCTATAGTCTGGTTCCCAATAATGGTTTGCGTAGTAGAAAGGATACAAAGCTATGAACCAGTCTAATATAGGTATAATTTTTAATCAGGGCACGATATATGATATATATTACCTAAGTTAATTGCCGGTCCTAGGACATGCAAATGTGTGTGTGTGTGTGTGTGTGTGTGTGTAAGTGTGTGTGGATTTATTTTAACGTAGATTTAACAATTTTCCAGTTTTCCAGCCATATCACTAGGATGGTCTGCAGTGTAGCAATTGTAGTGATGCTTAATACTGAGGCATTATGCCGCAGACATGTAACATCACGTCCCACCCAGTCACATTATCCTGACACCAGGCCGACCAGAATTAACACTGACCTCTTAATGCTGAGCGTCAAGCGAGGCAGCTGATAGTACTATTTTTATAAGTCTTTGGTATGACTAGGCCAAGGTTCGATCCCGCAACCTCCCTCATATGAGGTGGAAGCTCACGTCACCGGAGCAGTCTCCTAGAACAGGAAGAAAATAAAGTAAGAAAATAATTAGGTTAAGAGAGTCTAAAAGAAAGTGTGAACAAAAATACAGTGTAGTTTTTAAAAAAAAATGATGCAGCTGCGAGTTTCGAACTCGCGACCTCTTGTCTGGCAGCGGGAACACACAGAAAGACAAATAAGTGTCCATCCTAAGATGGGAGTAATGAAATAAAGCTGAACATAAAAGTAAAATAGTAAAAAATAGAATTTGTGATAAGCTAGTTTAGAAGAAAGTTTGAACCTAAACATACAAAAAGTATTTTATTAAAAACATTAGCACGCCACCACGATTTTCGATTTTACTATCTCTTGTGTGGCAAAAGGACACATAGAAAGAGACAAAAAAAGATAAAAAGGCATATATGGGTGTTTATATATACGATATGTTTCACCTCGATGTACATCTGAACCATTTGTACCAAATTCTTGTAAAGTTCTAGCCAATCAAACACAGGAGCAACCTGTTGACTGCATCAAATTAGTATATACTAATAAAGACAAGCACCTACACACGACTGAGGGTATGAAAGCGTCAACGAACGTGACAAAATCAATTAGTCAAAAATGTATCGAAAATACATCTGCGAATGGAATTTGAACACGCAAATAACCTATTAAGTCAATAGTTAGAGGCTTTTCTAATGTATAGATGCTTCAGAATCAAAAGTATAAAAATTATCAATGCTAGATATGTCCATGTTCATCATTTCCTTTATTTCGTAACAACTATCCTAAAAGACTCGAGGCTAAGACCTTATCTAGGTTAATAAGGACTATACCATTTAAATTGTGTGAAGGACAAAATGACTCCAATTATTTTAATGATACAAGATTATATTTTCGTGCTTCTTTTCCGTCTGCATAAAAGATTGTCATGCTAATCGCGTCAGACCTAATACTAGTGCACATAATAAATAGTTGACTCTCTCTCTCTCTCTCTCTCTCTCTCTCTCTCTCTCTCTCTCTCTCTCTCTCTCTCTCTCTCTCTCTCTCTCTCTCTCTCTCTCTCTCATGAACGAACCAACTAACGAATGAATGAATGAATGAATGAATGAATGAATGAATGAATGAATGAATGAATGAGTGAGTGAGTGAGTGAGTGAGTGAGTGAAATACGACACAGTGAACAACTGTAACATTTAACAGGCAGGTACTGCTTAGCAATATTGTAACAGATCCACGTGCTTCTGTATCTGAAAGAAATTCATAGCTGAGAATTAGAAGTTTTTTGATTAGGACGTCTGTCTTTTTAAAACTTTTGTATGCACATTTTAATCCCACATGTAATGTTATGCACTGTTCAACCCCACATGTAAATTTATGCACTGTTCAATCTCACATGTAATTTGATGGGGAAACGAACATGGCGTTTCTTGGATGCTGTGAGATTGGATGCCTGAGTATGTGGCCTGCAAAATGTAGTTGGCGCTGTCACAATTCGTTGAGTTGGCGGGTATCTGTTCGCAGGTGGATCTCTTCTTTTGTGATACGATCCTTGTATGAGATTTGCAAGATTCTACGCAACCATTGCTTTTTGGCGACGTTAAGCCTCCTTGCAATCCGGCACGACGTTTTCCGCGTTTCACATGCATAGATTGCAGTTGGGACAACAATAGTATTGAGTAGCCGGGTTTTTGTTGCTACACTGATTTGTGCGTTGGCCCAGATTGGTCGAAGCTGTTGAAAGACTACCCCTGCCTTTCCTATTCTACAAGCGACATCGTGGTAGGCGTCGCCATGTTTGGCTAAGGTGCTGCCTAGGTAGGTTAAATTTTCTATCTCCTCAAGTTGTTGCTGACCAATCTTCACGGCGTTCCTTGCTGTGTTATACCCAATCCTAATGATGATAAATAATGATGAAAAATATTAATAATCCCCGTTTGGTAAATTAATTTAAAATGCGTTATGTTCTCCTCTCCTCTCTCAAACATAACGGAGAAACTGCACATAATTGTGGAGAGAGAGAGAGAGAGAGAGAGAGAGAGAGAGAGAGAGAGAGAGAGAGAGAGAGAGAGAGAGAGAGAGAGAGAGAGAGAGAGAGAGAGAGAGAGAGAGAGATGAATTTGGGCTGGATTCGTTGAAAACAATACGTGTGAACTTTCCTTGGGATTTATCAACAGTGATTATCAATGATACAATGTTGCAAGCCAGTAAATTCCTCGGTTACGTGGTACATATACTGTGATATATTTAATGTTATGGGGTTTTATTTCGTAAACATACGAAATGTTAATCTCTCTCTCTCTCTCTCTCTCTCTCTCTCTCTCTCTCTCTCTCTCTCCATTCGTAGCAGGATACAGGCTAAAATCTATCAAATGGCTAATGGAGAGAGAGAGAGAGAGAGAGAGAGAGAGAGAGAGAGAGAGAGAGAGAGAGAGAGAGAGAGAGAGAGAGAGAGAGAGAGAGTTTGTGGGTCGATTGTACTAATGCTAAAGCAGAATAATGACTTAGATCAACTGTAAATATACTAAAAGATTTTAATTACCTCTTGTTGGTTCATTAGTTGGCTTAGTTTTTGTTCCAGACTAATTTCAGTGCGCCTGAAGGTGAATGACATTGCGTTCATTTGAATGGTGTAGATAGCCAAGTGTTGCTACTGCTCTACTTTTATTATTAAAACCATCTTTCATGTTTAAATCATAAGTCTGTATTATTTTGATTAATAAATGTGGAAAAACTAGAAACCAAGAACAGAAAACAATCAACTTATCAATATGCACAGGTGATTGTAAATAGCCACCACAGCATAGACTACACATTGCAAAGGACTCACTCGGGGATGTGAGTTCATTCACTAGGTCAATACAAGGCTGCCTGTAGCAAATCTAACTAAATTAAAATATATTTATTTATATATGATATAAATAAAATATTTGTTCATTATGTACGTTGTATCAATGATATATCACTCCTATAAATATAAATTTTATTTAAAAGGAAACTCGACAAGCATCGTTTCCTTTTAATGAGAAACGTATACATCTCGTGATATATCATTCATACAGCGTACATTATATATATATATATATATATATATATATATATATATATATATATATATATATATATATATATATATATATATATATATATATATATATATATATCTTTTCACTTCATTGGTAGATAGGTTTGGACTGCTACGTCAGATTATTGCAACAAAGCAAGGCCGCACGAAGTGGAGTTAATTTTTAGTACATGCACTTATCGCTATATACAAATCCATACGTTCTCGATTCCACATTTTTTTCGTATTCGGTGGCCCTAAGTATTGTTTCAGAATAGTTCGTACCATAAATCTATCCTCTTGATTTAAAATAAAATACTTATTATCTTCAGGGCCGTGGAAAGCGATCACAGGCCCTGCGGTAAGAAACATCCGGAGATCTCCTAGTTCTTGTTCAAACAAAATTTATCTTTAATAAAATTTAAAAAAAAAATGTGCGGTTCGGGCCTGTAAGAGTTATATCCCCGGATGCCCCCCTTTCGCCATGATTATATATCAATCGTTATTTTGATTTTTAAAATTGAATCGTTCAAGCGTGGAACCTTCTCGATGAAGAGAATGCTAAAAATGTATGACATATGGAATTTGCTCATCATTTTTGTTTGTTACAAGCTGGTGCCAGTGTTTAAGTGATTTCTAGACTGGTTGTCTGATATACACTACCCGAGTGAAACTTCTAAACAGGGAACCAAAAATTAATTGTATACACTCTCCATCTGTAGGAGTAATGTGAGTTAATTTGACTCATTGGACTGAGACACCTTAATATATACACATATGACTTAACAGTTAAATTACACCTAGTCTATTTAACAGCAGGATTTACTTACTAATCACTAATATTGTAAAAGTTGTTTTTTTAGATTAAAAAACTCATTCCGCAAAATTTGTCTTGTAAATTGGTCATGTTGCATGTCCATTATGTAGCTGTGAACATGTTTTCTATAAATTGAAGAAATCATTGAAGAGAATTACGCTTTATGATTGAAAATTTCTGATCTAAACCATCGCTTAATCATACAGATGATATATGCTATTTCTTTGTTCTGTATAGTGGAGGATAAATATAGATTTTATTTTACCCTTGATGCTCTATGATGAATGTAGATGTCCTTTTGCCCTTGAGAGGGTAAGACCAATATTGATGTCATTTTCTCTTATAAAATAAAATAATTGTTTTAAGTGCGGAAATGTCGTGTATTGACGAGGCAATACCAGTAGGAGATCAGGGCGACAGCAAAAACGATTTTTGCAACATCAAGCGATTCCCGTTATAATATTAGTTACAACATGCATTACTTACTCCAAATATAGGCGCATCTTTTGTTCCATGGAAAAATGACAAATTTTACCAAATCGATAAAAATATAGCCACAACAGCATGTATTGATAAGAAAATAACACAAAATAAGGCAGTAGAAGGCAGTCTAACGTCTGTAGCACAGACAGCGAATATGAAATTGAAAACCTAAATCATCATTTCCATAAATATCTTTGAATGATCAATCCAGTTTATTGACAAGAAAAATTATATATGATTTTCTCGTACAATAGGAAGTGTGAACTGGATTTCACTACTTTTAAACCATTTGCATTTGACTGTTTTTGAAATGCTTTGTATAGACTCATACGTCTTATCAGTACTCCAGCTCTAAATTACTATTTCATAATGCCAGCTGCTTCTTAGATTACATGAAAATTTCGCTAAATAATGATCTTTACAACATCTTTGAATATAGAAGTTAGACAAATTCACAGTTAGGGATACTCTAGAAATAATAATAACGGTTATATCCAGGAAATAATTGTATGACAATTCTGAAACATCTGAAGGCAGTACACGCATTGTTAAAATATCAAGTGGAAGGTGAGAAAGAAGTATTACCAATGAGAGAAGGTAAAATATTTCCCATTATATAATTTGAGTGATTTGATAATTTCATTGAAAAACTGTAACGATGCCCAAGACATCCCGACTATAGGTATCATTTCTCTGTCACATTGAAATATATATATTTTTTTCTTCTTGCAGCAGTGTCACCTGCATTTAAAGTTGCTTAGACGGTTTGCCTATTGCTCTTGTACATTTAACTAAATATTATCGCGTAACGTGTAGACTGTTTCCCCATGTACTAGTAGATCTTCAAGCAAAACCACTCAAACTAGTCAGTGCTAACCCAGGTTGCCTGCTGTAAGTGGCGGGGTGCACAAGGATTTGAATTTTATAAACGTATATAAGGGGCATCATTAAAAAAAGTATCTTGTAGGGATGAAATATTTTTTCTTGCTGCCTTTTATAAGCACAATCTATTTTTACCGTATGAATTATTCATTGAAACAACAAAAGAAAATAGAATATAAAAACAAATTATTCGATGAGAACAAAATGAATTTTGGCTGACACTGAGGCGTTTAATGAAGACTGGAATTGGATACCCACAACAGGGGCTCCATTATAGTCTGCTGTATGCCATAGCTTGTGTACTCGCTTTTAAGTGGAATCAAACTTCAAATAACAAAAATCCCTATCTGCCGTAGCATAATGCGCCTGCAGATCAGGGTCTATGTTGTTTGTTCAACTGAATTCTCATTACAAACTGCATGGAACATTTTTGTGTCACGGTCTCGTAGATCCAACATACAGGCGTATGATGCGATGACAGATCTGGGTCTGTGCAGTTTGCAATTAGACACGTGAGCAAAGACTGAAATAATATGTTTTTAAATTTGTGACGAATACTGTGACTTTTGATTCATTTGCTTGGCTAAGTAAACAATATTCCAAGCATGTCTAAATAAGTAATATGCCAAGCATATCTAAATAAGTAATATGCCAAGCATGTCTAAATAAGTAATATGCCAGGCATGTCTAAATAAGTAATATGTTAAGCATGTCTAAATAATTAATATGCCAAGCAAGTCTAAATAAGTAATATGTCAAGCATGTCTAAATAAGCAACATGCCAAGCATGTCTAAACAAGTAATATCAAACATGTCTAAATAAGTAATATGCCAAGCATGTCTAAATAAGTAATATGCCAAGCATGTCTAAAAAGTAATATGTCAAACATGTCTAAATAAGTAATATGCCAAGCATTTCTAAGTAATATGCCAAGCATGTCTAAAAAAGTAATATGCCAAGCATGTCTAAATAAGTAATATGCCAAGCATGTCTAAAAAAGTAATATGCCAAGCATGTCTAAATAAGTAATATGCCAAGCATGTCTAAATAAGTAATATGCCAAGCATGTCTAAAAAGTAATATGCCAAGCAGGTTTATAATCTCGTTCGATATAAGGATTATTAGTGGATTATAGAGGGCAAAAATATTAAAAATAAGGAGGCATAAATTCTAGAAATAAATTATATAAATTGCTCAAACAAGTTATATTGATTCTGATCCTTCGGTATACATCATCATAAAATATTTAGTTAAAGAGACAAAAGTTAAAAAGATCTGTTATTTGAGTGTCTGGCCACATTTACATCCAATTTAGCTATAAGCACTCTTGTGATTTCCAATAACGAACACTGTAACGCGAACTGTCACCATTTGGTTGTAAATGACTCCAATAATATTACTGGAATAATCAAATGTGGAAATTAACTTCCTTCAATTTCGCAAGTCAGCAGTATAACGTTACACTGATATCAGAATGGAACAGAGTTGCGTGACTGAGCTGCTGGCATTTCACTTTCATCGTTGTGTCCTCAATAAGTTTTGCTGTTATCAGCATCTGCTTAATAACGAGAACCTATTTTTAACAACAGGATAGTGTTCAACTATTTTTGTGTCACGGTCTCGTAGATCCAATTATATTAGATTTGTGCTAAGTACTTTGGTCTAGTTGTCACGAAACTGTCTGAACACACAAAATGCACTAAGGTTTAAACTCAAAAATAAGAATAAGTTTCATGCACGTGTTGAAATCAGTGAAATGTGCAAATTTTTAGAGACTTGATTGTTCAGATAAATGTTTAAGTTTGCAAATTCTACAGTAATTTTGAGTGGAATTGTAAATTTACTGCTCGAAATATTTTGTTAACCGTCGGGCATTTAACCCTCTATTAAACCGGCTGCAATTAAGTAAAATCGGAATCATGATGTCAAATTGAGGCTAAATATATGGAAAGAAAATATATTAAAACTCACCTAATCAAGAGTGGATAGAAACATTGATTAACCAACGATGCCTTCCCTCTCCTCCCTCAAACAATCACGGACTTAAAGAATGGTTAAAATACAGAATAACGAAAGATTTCAAATTGTTTAAACTTTTTTTTTTTTTTTTTTTTTTTATAAAAGAAATTTTATAATTGACTCGTCGTCTGCAAATAAATGCAAATAGGTATAGAAATTACCAGGCATTTCATTATAAAATATATTACAATGTATAAATTTTGTATTTTTTTTCGGTTGCTATCTTTTTGCATGTACTGTTCATAAGACGCTAGTAAATATTTGTATCACAAGTGAAGACGTCAATCAAAATTAAAAGCCATAAATTTCATCTACAGAATAACCCATTTTGGTGCAGTAGTTATACACATAATATACAAAAAAAAAAAAAAAAAAAGAAAAAAAAAAAAAAGAAACCAGTCAATTCACCGGGCAGGCTAAAATTAGATGAAACACAACTGTCGTTGTTAAATTGTTTTCCCCATGTTTATACAGAAACGAATGACTTCATCCATATTAGTTTCAAACGAGGGTTTTGTCTTGTAAATATTATCAGAAAATAAATTTATGACTTATTATGTGTTGCTGAAAAGATCGGTACCCTGTCCATACGTTCTAACAATGAGTGGTGTGTACACATATGTAAACCCAATAATGCTGTCCTCGTCACCATGAAGGAGTCACGGTACTAATTCAATTCCCATAGTAAACATATGGACACACCATCATATTTAAGATTCAATAACCTAAAATTTCTGGGTACTGATGATCAGACCTATATTTCTCCATGCACAACTAACCTTGGTGCAAGCTTCTGTGTGGAGAAATCATATGAGCCGCGGCATTTTTTTGACCTACATGTGCATGAAGCACATGTTATTGATTCTTCACCAAACGAATCAAGTGCTACTTTCATTATTTAGTAATCCTAAGTCAAGGCTTTAAAAATACTAAAATTACATCAATAGAAATTTATCTATATTTTTTTTTAAAATTACACATAGGATAAGCTTTCAAAAGATATTTTTACTAAAATTTTACTTTTCATTATTAACCAATTATGGACAACCAAACACGTATATAATCTATTATTTATTCACCCATTTCTAGACTGGTCCACAGTTCTTCCATATAATTAGTACCGTGTGTCCTGAATGTTTGTTCTTTCTAAACAAATCCATTACATGACGAAGGCATACAAGGTTGCGTGGGAAGCATAGGATATCCGCCAACCCCCTTCGTCAGTCTCACCCTCTCTCCATTCAACTTTTCATGATTCCAAATCGTGTTTTGAAGATGATTGGTGAACAACATCATTTTCAGGTGAATGTTACAGTCATGTACATCAAATCACAACTATTGCATTTAGAAACTGACAGTGCACAATAAGATTCAATTGCCTACCCTAGCCATGCATAACATAGAGCAAATGAGCGATATGCTCAGTGAGATGCAAACCGCTGAGAACGACCGCTGAGTTGGAAGCTGCTAAGATTTGTCACATCGATAAAAAATGGCTAGGTAATGACTGAGATGGTGACCAATGTCTGAAGACACTACCGAATTTGGATCCGTCAATAACAACTGTAATCTTAAACTAAGACTCAGAACACCGAAGTCTCAGCCGTCATCCAGAACCGGAGTAACTACGACAGCTATTTGGTGTTGGAAGGTCTTAAAATGGCATCAACGGCGATTTACAACAACATGGAAATGTTTATGACTTTTTCCTTGGGCCAGCTCAAGATTACAGAACATTTCAGTTTTTACCCTGCAGATTATCCAAGCTAGCTGATGACCTCCCCCAGGATTGCATCCGTGTATCTGGTTGATATATAGCACACTGTCCCCTTTTTACAGGTAATTTTGTCTGTATAAGTATAAGTACACGCATAGGTGAAACAAATTTGACGAGACGCACCTACTCTTCATAGAAGCCTTTTTCAGCACATCTAATCGTATGAGTAATTACTCTGAGGACTAGCAGCGCGCTCAGAAAATACGGAATACCTTTGGCTGAAAGACGACGGGAGATTATCACGACCTTTACCTCAAGACGGACGTGATCCTTCTGATAGCTATTTTTGAAGACGCTTGAGTCTTCTCTTTGAAGACGGAAGATGTATGACATCGACCCCAGAATAACTTGAGCACCATCCGGATGAACTGGGATGTTTTGCTTAAAGTCACACAGGCAGAGCACGAGCTGCAGACAAATACTGAAATGCACCTCTTTGTTCAACAAGACCATTAAGACGGCATCGCCTTGGTAAGTAATCGATTCGCAAATATCAATAACCCCATGTGCCTGGACTATGTCCCTCAAAGTTTACCACTAGAATTCCTTGTCATCAGTTACCATTATTACTGGAAACATGATGTAAAACTTACCCACAAGCGGCCACCTCTGGAAGAATCCTCTTGGTGGTACACACCACAGCCAGACTCAGTCGCAACCAATCCAATCTAACAAGTCAGGCCGTTCTCGCTCTGTCGAATTACTTGATAAATGACCTACTAGGCACGTTACGGTGCAACGGACAAGTCCCTCCACACCGATGCCGACAGCCTGCTGATGGAATTGGAGACGGAATACATTTAGAAGAACATGACAGATACGATACGAGTGACCTCAAAAAATATCATCTCTTGCATAGTGAGGTTATGAAAAAGGTGATAAAAGGTTTAAAGACGAATATAACAGAGTACTCATAGCTGAGTTTTTGGATTTACGTCCAAGATATACTTTATCGATAGAGCTGAAGGTGCACATTCTCAGTTAGCTAAGGACATTGCGAGATTAACGGTCAAAGACTGACCTTATACAATATTTATACCACGAAAGCATATCACAAAGAAGAGAGACTTGCGACACCAAGGCATCGACCCCAATCCACAATACGAACCCCCCAATAGATAATGACATATAGCCAGAGAAAGGCCAGCTGTACACGAAATATTGATTACGATCCGATGCAAAAGGTGAAATTGCCAAGCTGCAACCAGTCACAGCGTCATTCTCAGTAAACGCTGACGCAACCAGTTCCAAAACCTGCACTGTCTACTCAGTGGCCAATACGCAACTAATACCTAAGTCAGAGGATACCATTTTGACTATAGAAGAATTCTACAGAGCTAAAGTAACGTGTGTACAAGATTTGTAAGATACGGCGCCATAGTATAAGAAGTGGTTCTTAAGTGGTTGAAGGGCAGCCAGAACAGACATGAGTGATCATGAGCAAATATGTATGTATGTATGTATGTATGTATGTATGTATGTATGTATGTATGTATGTATGTATGTATGTATGTATGTATGTATGTATGTATGTATGTATGTATGTATGTATGTATGTATGTGTGTGTGTGTGTGTGTGTGTGTGTGTCTGTCTGTCTGTCTGTCTGTATGTATGTATGTATGTATGTATGTATGTATGTATGTATGTATGTATGTATGTATGTTCTTTATATGGCTAATATCGAAAGCGAATTCAGGCACTAGGAAGCCATTAAATTTGTACAAATGCCTACTTGGGACAGCGGCGTATGGTGCGTATTTTGCCCCGACAATATGAAAGAACTTGCCTGCCGCATGGAAATGGATTGATGCCGTAAGTTTGACACCCCAAGGTGACGAAAGCGTTAGCCAGGACATTTGCACTACCAACCAAACTAATGGCCTCACGTGCCTTTGATGCTGTGGAAACGTTCTCCGTCAAGGAAAGGCCTCCGGCTCTCGTCGACAAACGTGGTAAAAATGCTGTGTAAAAATGCTCGTTACTCTGGTGATTGAATCTCTCAGTATACCACTGGAAGTCGTATTACACTTACTGCCCGATGTCTCCGAGAGAATGTTCAAAAGTCCAGTCTAATTCGAGGGTAAGCTCAACTCCATGATAACCTCTCTGGGATGCTGACGCTAAGTTCACGCTCATGCATGCTTGATGAAATGAATATGACCCTTAAGAATGAAATATGGACGGCAGATAGAACGACCCATTACAATCAGCAATGCAAGAAAAAAAATTCCTTTCAGCCAGGTACTTCAGAAGGCCTCGCCAATCTTCTCAGACGTGAGGCAAGGTTGCAGCTTAAACTGAGTCATTTATTCTTATAGCCTGCCCAATCACACAGAGGTCATTCCGTGTGCTTCGTCGCTTATTGAGTCTGGATGGTCACTGACAAAGTTGGAGCAGGTCTATTTTGTAAGGAGCCTCGAGCACGAGCCATAAATTCTTCTTCAGAGGAACAGATGAATTTTTACGCATTGTGTTTACAGAATATTAATACCTTATAAGGAAAAACCGTGGGTCCAATCGTATCGGGTAACACGCGAGATTCATAGATGAGTCAGATAAATATGGATGTCGACTGGAAACATGGTTTCATACGTGTTCCTTCAATGAAGTCCTTGACATCTTCAGGAGCGTCACTTGACTCTTAAGAATTAAAGATAATTCCTTCATCGTGAGAGGACTCATTCCCCCCACGCTGTCTACTCTTTTACACTTCTAGCCGTCCCTGGCGGTATTCCATCGACTTCTCATGTTTCTAATTGGTGGGTCGGCCAACTACTGCTATGCTACCATTCCCGTCGGATGTCTGCCTCCACTACACAGGTCTAAAACAAACTTACTGCACCGAGTCTTAGCAAAGTGTCATTAGCAGCATCAGCAACAACAACTGCAACTAATTCTACTACTACTACTACTGCGCCTCCTCCTCCTCCTACTACTACTACTACTACTACTACCTCTCCTCCTCCTCCTACTACTACAAGTGATTTGTATTATAGTCCAGCCAGCAGTCATCCCCTAAGTAGTAAATATAAACCTTCCGTATGCTTTAAGTGTATCTGCCTAAACCAGAAGATGCACAGTAAAAGACCTGAACAAAAGACATTTAGAAATAAAGGAACAAAACGACAAAAC
Source organism: Potamilus streckersoni (assembly GCA_016746295.1). NCBI lineage: Eukaryota > Metazoa > Mollusca > Bivalvia > Unionida > Unionidae > Potamilus > Potamilus streckersoni. The sequence continues at coordinate 2,610,115 of JAEAOA010001977.1, forward strand.
TATATATTCAGGTACAAAATAAGATAAAGCCATTTGACAGAACATTCTTCTCAGACGCATAACTGTTAACAACCTTATCTCTTTAGTAACAACATGCCAGCATGATGAATCAAATTATGGCAAATTATCCGTAAACATTGTCATTGTATTGACTCATAAGCACGAGTAAAAGAGGTCTTCAAAGAACACATGTAGTCTCTTACTAACGCTCCAAAAACTTGAAAGACAATATTGAGCTTGCCAAATTGAACTCGCACTATAGCATTGAAGCAGATAGTTACGAATTTTGAGACAAGCGTTATTTAATCCGTAATCAAATGCCCAAGACTATTATTTTCAAGGGTTCATCAACAGATGTTACGGAGAACGTCAAAAGGAACGTAAAGAATTTGTGCCATTAAGTATGTTGGCGATGAATAATCACAAAAGACATATGAAAGACAATGTCAACAACATACTCGCCAAGCATTCTAACTCAGCCAGACACTCTGCCCAGCCTCTCCAAATACCGGATGCTGAGTAGAACCACAGATGGAATGATGGCGAATATTGGCCAGATGCTTACTCTGGGATGCGTTCTGTAATGATGTCCCAGACGAGAAAGTCTTGAACATGTTAATAAGTACGTCTTATGCAGAAAGTTACTTGTGTTTAAGGATGTTACCCATTGCTTACTTTATATATATATATATATATATATATATATATATATATATATATATATATATATATATATATATATATATATATATATATAATATAGCGTTTAAAACATATTTGCCTTCTGCTTATTATCTCATAATACAAGTGTACTTTTCACTAGAGATGTCTGTTTTCTTGAGGATTTATTGTTCGCTTTTTTTCCATCTTCGGTATTTGCTACAAGCTTTTAATGACACTATGTATCCAGGACCAGGATCATGTTGATGTGCCGTTGCATCATATATACTCATGTCTGTTCCTTCTGTTGAAAATCCATTACCTCAGATTAATTAAAAAATGTTATCGAGCCTTTTCAAAAGGCATTTAGATTTGTAAAAATGGCATTGAGCAAAGCAGAAGAATTGAAAGATTTTATTGTTTAACACCAGAAAGGAACTACTTATATAGTCGCGCGAACTTTTCTTATATACTGCAACAATATGAAACCAGTAGTTATATATAAAATTAGAATATTTATTTCCTGAGATTCGTTATTAATTTATAACTATTTCTAAAATTTAGAAATCAACTTTATATTTTAAAAAATCAGTGAAGTCACTATTCTTGATACTCGATGACAACATCAATGAACAACATAACTTCATAAATTTTGTAACACATTAGGTTCATTTTCCCAATGAGAAGCAACACGCTGTGCTTTGATCTAATTCTGCAAGAAGCCATTTTATTTATGATTTTGTTTATAAGGTCTCCAAACAAGTATATTCTTTTTAGAAATATACGATGCCAGCGGCAGTTTACAAACAGGCGAATTGATCTTAAGGAAAACCAATGCCATTCAAATCATTGAACTAACTTACCAAATTTAGCTCATTTAAGAAAATAGCTTCACTTCATATTCACTATGTATCCAAGAATCTCAATTTGCTCCTTTAATAAAAGTTTCTAAATAAAATAAAGACGAAGAAAATCTTATTGCATTGGCGGGAAATACAGGCATATTGGCAGGAAAATTTAGTACAAACAAAGTTTATGCTGTTATGAATATTTTGTATGTAGAGCGGCACAGTGTTGTAGATTTCAGCACAGAAAAGACTGTTTAATAGTAGGATTAAATAAGTGCAAAGAAGTTTAATGTCTAACAGAGAAAGGAAATTTGCTCCACAGAGTTTTTACTGAATAATTTTTTTTTACTCGCGTAGTACGAATTTTAAGTAGAGAAAAAGGCTTGAGTGTCGATGTTCGAAATAAAGAGTATGGAGTTTAGAGACATTGGCAGTGGTAGCATGTACACCTGTGTTGTGGGTCTGGTCGTATTGGGGACCAGGACCAACCAGGAAAAAAAAATAAGTGACAGTAGATGGTGGGTGGTACAAAACGTTTGCAGTGGGGCCTGTGGTGAGATAGTTATGCAACTATATGCTGGTGATAGTAATGTTATTTGTGGTCGGCATGATCATATTTGTTTGTTTCTTTTTTCGTTTCTGTTTGATTAAATCAAGAAATGATCCCAATAATATCGCCTTTATCTAAGAAGCTTCAAGATTCATTGATACCGAAGCGGAATACTCCCTCGGATACACTAACCCGAGTCTCGCTGTCTCGGTTACTTTAGGATAGGTCTGGTATATGGAGTGATACCCCGCTGAATATGTCTGAGGATTGGCACTCCAGAGTGCGACAGATTTCTGCTTCAGTGCGATACCGTCTTATTCCTAGATTCCTGTTGGCGATTCAGTCCACGACTTCTTGTCCTGACGTCGCAGACTGTCATCGACTGAGTTGCTGGGTCGTCACCTGTCTAGTCGAATGTGTCGCTGATTTGGTCGCAGATTCACTGACTGGGTCGCGGGGTCACTTACAGGGGATGTCTTCGCACTATTCCACCTCCTGACACACCAATATAGAAGCCTCAGTTGCCCTGTGTGTGTATGCATGTTCACACACACACACACACACACACACACACACAACAGCAACAACAACAGGAGGAATCACGTGACTCAATGGTACTACAAAGCCCGCCAAACATTTAAAATCAGAGCATAAACTTTAATAAAATGAAAATTAAATTGAAGTCAATATGTTTTCCTCGTAACACAACACATGCCACCACTACTGTGTGCTTTCACGCGCAAACGAATGGTCAATACAGAAAGAAAAACATTAAATATAATCACTTATAAAAAGATAATGTCAAATAATCACACAAGAATTAAAGTTCAGTATAAATGTCCGTCATTATTTCTCTGTTCTTACTTTCAGCCATCACGCCGCCTTCAAAGGCACTCTCGATTACACGGTTGCACCGGCAAGTGTTCTGCCTGTTCTTCCACTATAAGAGTCTGTCGTATACTTTGCTTCGTTCTGTCAGCACAAATAACTTATTTGTCATTGGGCTCAATCCGTATTCTGATCTGCGATGATTTGGCTACTGCTTGATAGGCCGCCGATACTTGATGTCTCCCCGCTGCATCTCAGGTGTTCTGATTCGCGAAACAGGTGTTGTCATCATGACTGTATGAATCGGGGCCTCAACAAGAGTCGTCGGCCTAGTCGCTGACAACAACTCAAATGCAAGTGAACTCGACGTTGACAACAATTCGTTACTGTATTGCCTGTGTCTGTCTCTTAGGGCGACCTATCTAGACCGTGAAATCGCCCCTTATATTTCCTTAAATCACTCCGATCGTCTGTACATAGGATGATTCTTCACAATGATATTTCTTCACTGAATGTCTACGCCTGATGAGTTCTAAAATAGCCACATCACCATCATGTCTTTCATTACAAAAATGACATTTCTTTATTTTTTTAGGAGTAATGTTAGTCCTTGCCATGGAAAACTGGGCAAGAAAATAACTATATGGATGAGCCACTATATGGTGTATGTAATTTCAAACCATGGCAATGATTGCCCAAAACTTTTACCTCTGTATCTGAATGGATACTTCGGTAAACAATTCTAATCAAGCACATTAGGCTAATCGAATTACACATAGGAATGTTCTTAACGAATTTGTTCACAGTTCCAGATTTAAAAATTCATATAGAATTCTTCCAGTTTCTTATATAATTACCTCTGTCTTCTGGGTCACTCATCACCAGCTGTTCTTGACGCTTCATTGACTCTGTCATTCACTGGCAAAATTTCTGTCCTGGTGTCGATGGGATAAGACCACACCAAGACTGGTATAATCGTGGTCGTCGTTCACTTGATTCTTATCAATTCATTATGAAGTCTCAGAGTCCAATTCCCTCTTTCCTTTAGCCACTGATATCTCTTCAAGCGATCTACGTGCACTACAAGAGGCTTGCTATATCTATCGCCTTCAACAGTTTAATTGAAGTCAGTCAACTTGTCAATGACTTTGTATTGCCGATACCACCATATCTGTAATTTCGGTGAAATTTCATTTTTCTTTTCGGCGAATACAACCAAACAAGCTCGTCTGCCTGAAATCTCTCTCATCTGGTCCTGCTATCATAAGAGTCTAATAATTTAACTAGTCCCACTGAATCTAGAGGTTTTTCACAAGTATGCCACATCTGGCAACTTTTTCGAACAGTGGTCGTTTCTAGCTTTCCACTCAGCTCATTACAATTTGCGACATCCTGGTCGGATTTCTGAGCCTAGACGAATTAGTCGCTACCACAAGACGTCTGTATTAAAGCTACTGACATATCAGTCGTAACACTACATTCCTTATCTGTGATTGGATCATCGCTCCTTAATTTCGTTTCTTTCCTTTCTGTTTGTGTCTCTACTTGAAAACCGCATTGCCCACATGGGCCTCTGGGAAGGACGTCAGTGTTACGATGTAGTCTTCCTGGACGACGTTGAATCTCAAACTGATACTGCGACAAGACTTCGGTCCATCTTGCACGTTGCCCTTCTGGATTCTTGAAAAGAAACATCTTCCATACAGGTAATGCTTGAAATATTTCACAAAGAATACCATCGCCAAGTTTTTTCTCGTCACGCAATATCTTCTCTTAGTTTTTGTTAATGATCGACCAGCATATTCTGCAACCCTCTCACATCCGTTGTGAACTTTAAACAGGACAGATCTAAGCCAATGTCGCTAGCGTTTGTGTCTGTGTCAAGAAAAAAGTGTCTTTCAAGATCTGTGAACGCTAATACAGGGATCGTCGTCATGGGGAGAGTAAGAGCGATATGTTTCGCCGACCAAGAGCACGGAGCTACAAGACCCACCCAAGAAACGTAGAGGTCTTGCGGAAATACACGTTCTAATAATTACTCTTTTTATCATTTCACACTGTCGTTTCTCTCTGTCGATCTCGATCGGATAACAACGCGACTCTGCGACACAGTCGACGACTCTGCAACAGCCCTGTGACCGAGTCGGTGACCGGAAGAAGACCCAATCAGCAACTCTGCGACATCCCTGCGACCATGTCGACAACCAGAGGAATATCAGTCGGAGACACTTCGAGCCATTAGCGACTTTGAAACCAAGTCACCGACCAGATGAAGACACAGTCGACGACTCTGTGACCAAGTCAGCGATACAGTCAGTATCTCTGCCACCAGATCAGCGATACAATCGGCGACTTTGCGACCAAGTCGGCGGCCACAGGAAGACAACCGACAAGTCTGCGAACAAGTCATCGAGACAGTTGTCCTTAAGTTTTTGTTTCAGCTGCTTGTGGTGAAAGGCTTTTGCTTTATCGTTGTTTCATTTTGACAGGACTTTTTATTTTAAAGATGCTTAAATTTAGAGTACCAGTTCATAAGGATAAAATATGCGTCAAGGTAGAGTACCAGTTTCTAAGTTTAAAACATGTTTCAAGGCAGAGTATCAACGTAAAATGGAATTCATCACGATTGTTATTACATCACATAATAACTTATTTTTAAGTTCACAATAAAGAACTCTTATCGAAAGGTCTAAATGAGAATATTTTCCTATCAGTACTAGATTTATTAAAATTTATGCTTGATACTGCACTGTTGATTAACTCTGATTTATAAAAGTCTTTAACATTAGAGATAACTCTTCTCAGGTTCAGAGAGGTAAGATAAATATGTCTCAAGAAGCAACCAGCAGAAAAAAACTCATTTTTTCTGGGATGTATTCCGCTATAATATTCATATTGTGTAGGTCTTGAACTTTTTTTTTAAAAAAAGAGAGTTAGGTTTAGAGGTCTATCTTTATTCTTGATTTGCATGACTGTTATATGGTGCCTACACTTGCTACACTCACGCGGACAGAGGTGAGCTTTGTGAGTTATCTGTAATGGCGATCGTCTTGGGAAATCGGCTAGCCAAATGTTTAGGCTACTCGGTCATCCAGGGCCTTAGACCACTCGGCCACACAATGTCTTAGACAATAGACAACTCGGCAGTCCGAATCTTTGCCCCTGTTTTGGATTATAGGGTACATCAGTTTGGTAAAATTTGACAATTTGTTCTACAGAAAGTGAGGGAAATTTGTGAAACATTAAATAGATTTTCAAAATTTAAATTTAGATAGCAAGTTAAAATAGAATTGCCAAATATAGTAAAATACAAGAGATTTATGACCAGAATGAATATAGGAATGCTTAGGATTTATTTTTGGTTTTCTATAAGTATTCATTATATATCCATGTCTCCACTATTCTTGCTGTACTATATATACATTATAAAGTAAAAATATATGTAGAGACAATGACCATGTTTCGTTGGTTTGGTTTTAGTTGCTTCAAGAAATTTGAGAGAAACCTGAAAAATTCTGAAGAACAGAAGCTTTAGAATGACGCCTGCTTGTAGATGCCATTATAAGCATTTTTATCTCCGAATTGCGTCAGTAAGTATTACCATTAAAATGACCTTATGTCTATTAACAAGCAACCTATTAACAAGCAATATATATATATATATATGTGTGTATATATATATATATATATATATATATATATATATATATATATATATATATATATATATATATATATATATATATATATATATATATATATATATATATATATATATATATATATATATATATACTTTTCTCAAAGTCTCGGCAATAAATATGCTGTCAGAGTGGATGTTCTTTTTATGCAAAGTTTATCTGAATACAATTACAACTGGTCATAAACATTGATGTGCTTTAACATACATCACAGGTCTAAAGTCCCATTTGATTTAACATACATCACAGGTCTAAAGTCCCATTTGATTTAACATACATCACAGGTCTAAAGTCCCATTTGATTTAACATACATCACAGGTCTAAAGTCCCATTTGATTTAACATACATGACAGGTCTAAAGTCCCATTTGATTTAACATACATCACAGGTCTAAAGTCCCATTTGATTTAACATACATGACAGGTCTAAAGTCCCATTTGATTTAACATACATCACAGGTCTAAAGTCCCATTTGATTTAACATACATCACAGGTCTAAAGTCCCATTTGATTTAACATACATCACAGGTCTAAAGTCCCATTTGATTTAACATACATCACAGGTCTAAAGTCCCATTTGATTTAACATACATCACAGGTCTAAAGTCCCATTTGATTTAACATACATCACAGGTCTAAAGTCCCATTTGATTTAACATACATCACAGGTCTAAAGTCCCATTTGATTTAACATACATGACAGGTCTAAAGTCCCATTTGATTTAACATACATGACAGGTCTAAAGTCCCATTTGATTTAACATACATCACAGGTCTAAAGTCCCATTTGATTTAACATACATCACAGGTCTAAAGTCCCATTTGATTTAACATACATGACAGGTCTAAAGTCCCATTTGATTTAACATACATCACAGGTCTAAAGTCCCATTTGATTTAACATACATCACAGGTCTAAAGTCCCATTTGATTTAACATACATGACAGGTCTAAAGTCCCATTTGATTTAACATACATCACAGGTCTAAAGTCCCATTTGATTTAACATACATCACAGGTCTAAAGTCCCATTTGATTTAACATACATCACAGGTCTAAAGTCCCATTTGATTTAACATACATGACAGGTCTAAAGTCCCATTTGATTTAACATACATCACAGGTCTAAAGTCCCATTTGATTTAACATACATCACAGGTCTAAAGTCCCATTTGATTTAACATACATGACAGGTCTAAAGTCCCATTTGATTTAACATACATGACAGGTCTAAAGTCCCATTTGATTTAACATACATGACAGGTCTAAAGTCCCATTTGATTTAACATACATGACAGGTCTAAAGTCCCATTTGATTTAACATACATCACAGGTCTAAAGTCCCATTTGATTTAACATACATGACAGGTCTAAAGTCCCATTTGATTTAACATACATCACAGGTCTAAAGTCCCATTTGATTTAACATACATGACAGGTCTAAAGTCCCATTTGATTTAACATACATGACAGGTCTAAAGTCCCATTTGATTTAACATACATGACAGGTCTAAAGTCCCATTTGATTTAACATACATGACAGGTCTAAAGTCCCATTTGATTTAACATACATGACAGGTCTAAAGTCCCATTTGATTTAACATACATGACAGGTCTAAAGTCCCATTTGATTTAACATACATGACAGGTCTAAAGTCCCATTTGATTTAACATACATCACAGGTCTAAAGTCCCATTTGATTTAACATACATCACAGGTCTAAAGTCCCATTTGATTTAACATACATGACAGGTCTAAAGTCCCATTTGAGAGATTTATATGCATAAAGAAGTGAAAAGCGTCAGATCTGTGTGTGATAGAATACATTACAGCTTTCTATAGCATCAACAGTTTCAGCGACTTTTATAATATATCTTTCGTTGATCCTATTTTGGCACATTTTAATGCCTTACTGATAATTATCAGTGCGATAAATAACAAACTAAAGATTCTAACGCTTTACCATGTTTCTCTGGGTTTTTACAGCTAACTATCGATTTTATAAGAAATCTATGGAATTCTAATCCACACTTAATCAGCATCGGATTCTCAACGCAGTCTAGCGGTAATTAACGTGATTAAGTCGTAGTTGTATAAGACCGGTACTAATATTTCATGAGTGTTAGAAATGATTCTCATAAAGTACACAGTAATGTCAAAAGATGCGATTAGCCATATGTAACTATCTTGCGTTCAAACTAAAAGTTCTCGCATTTTATTTAGAGACAGAATAATAATAAAAAGAACAACAAACACATCCTTTTCTAGAATATTAATATTTTACAAATCGTAAATGTATTTCTTTGAAATATAAAAAATATGACCCCCTTAAAATTATTTTCATAAAAGGTTATGGGGTACTTTGTGGTCCAAATTGGTACTATATGGTCCCTTGAAAAAGGCAAGTCTCCTGCCATCATTGACTGAACTACTTAGATGTCTCACAAGAATTTTTTGTTACAAATAATAATGTTTAAAGGATTAACGAGAGGGAGGGAACTTTGAGATCCAACGAAAATTTAACATTAGATGGTGCCTTATGGTCCATATTTAACTGAATGCTAGAAATGTCCATATATTTAACAGTTGGACAATACTCTATATTCAAGGTTTCAAAGAAAAGTCCTTGCCACGATGTTAGTTAGAGTCGATATGTGAGCGTAACATGTAATCTCCTAGAGGCCTTATTATTGGTATCTCATATTTAGCTTCCTATTTCTCAAAATGGGCTCGATGAATTCCGGCTGAGTATTTATAACTGTTTGAACATATATTACGCAACAGGGTTCGAGCAGTGAAGATGTTAATAAAATTGGTCTCCACTATACCAGATTTATTTAACAGGTAGGTTTTAACCACAGGGACCGTCTTATTTATCTACTTTCAGCCCGACGAATTTATCAATATTTATTTTCGGGATTGACTAATTCACTAGATATTAAATCTCAACGAAGGGTCCATGTCAAAATCATTTGAGCAGGGATTGTTAGGGTCCATATTTGTACGTACAATTTAATCTGCTTAAGTCTCTCTTATAACTACCATATATTTAGATCCGATATCTCAAAATCGGACCATATTTCCCGCAATCCGTTAGACGAATTTAATCAGCATTTTTTCTTGGAGTGAAACAAATTCGTCGATACAAAATATCATTGTAGGTCCCTGTCAAAATTCTTTGAGCAGGGGATGTTGAGAATGTACGAAATAATCTAATGAGCTTGTTTTTGCTATCACATATTTAGCTTCCAAGAGACTAGACTAGAAACGCTCTAACAAGGATCAGAATAAAAATCATGTAAGTAGATATTCACGTTGTGCAGATTATTGATAGAACCTCTATCGGCTATGTAGCTTGTATCTATAATGACCCTTCAATTTCTTTCGTATCGTAAATAAGTGGCTGCAAAAAATCTCGAAATAGGGTACACATCAAAATTAGTGGAGGAGGGCATCCTAGAGTCTAAATCTACTTTCGGACCTCGTCATTGCTAAATAGAATTGAAATTTTAGAAAACCCAACACAAACGCCATAAAATATGCTCATCGAGTTTCGCTTTTGCTGTATGCTTCTTCATGCACAACACGTTTTGCAAGAAACGGATGACGTCTTTATCCTCCTATTTCACGAAATGAGTACGGCTAATTTCATAAAAACTTTTGCAACAGCTGGAGCAGACTCTACGTACAAACTGGTGAATAGGGGTTCAGATCATAATTGTGTAATCAAGTGTTCACGTAGTCAAAACCGTTGATATGATCGTTTCTTTCAGTACCGGAATTATCTCGGCTGCACCGGATTATTTTGCCTAAAATTATTCTAAGGTCTGAATGGACCCCTTGTACTGAATGTTCTGAAAAGGTTTTAAATTTTAGTTTATTTTTTTTTACAAATGGAGAGTAAGTAATTAGTCATAAATATTTATTCTTTATTAAACTGTGATTAGGAAACCAGGAACAAGTAACCAACGTGCTTTCACACAGTGCCACCTTATTATAAAAATAGATTAGCCATTCATATAGATCGATAAGCGAAGTTCCTGCATTTCCTCTGGCAATCCATGGTTCTCATTAATATGGATGCTAATTGGTTGCTCATTTATTTATTTCTTCTGTCACAATGTTATTGATGCTAATCAATCACGCAGTGAATGTAGATTATACACGCAAATTTCCAGGTAGATATTCCGAGGAATAATACAATAGGTAAAGGTTGAAGCTGCTTTTCACATTATTTGTTACTTTTTTATTTTTTGCATTTCAAGCTTTCGTTTTTTTGCTTCAAAAATTATATGAGCCAGAAAATGACAGTTGTTTGACATAAGGTCCAAGCATGCTTTTAACCTTTGATCAGCTTAGATAGGTTAACAGTTGATCATTTCACTTAGCTTGCTTACATTAAACACTATCAGTACAACCCATGTAAACTATCTCCAGATTTGGTATTCTTTTTATTTTGCATATTTTAGTATGTTTTAGCACAAATTCTTAAAATAAGGACATGATTAGTATACATTACGTGTTGCTCACAATATTTTTTTTTATCCAAGATATAAACCAATTTAGGAAGTTTTATAGAAATCGAAAGGAAAGTTTGTAATTGACATGCGCAGATCCCTCTTAGTCTATAACCAGTATACGACAATGATAATTTTTCTTAAGGTGGAGCAAAAGCTGATTGGAGTTTTGCCTCCAGCCAATGAGCTACAAGATGACCTCATTGATATGCCTCGGTTTCGTTCATAATCAAATTCATCTAACAGCTTAATAATGCAAGATTATTTTAAAAAATTGATTGAACTCTAATCAGAAGTATATTCGCTAGATTGTTGGCAATCTCAGGTAATCTTATGTAAGGTATTGTCGTTATTATGCACGAATTGCGCTCATAGTCATACACTAATAATGTCTTCGTTCAATAAGGCTCGAGAATAATCGTTAAACTGCATATTGACTAGATCTATAGCCATTGTAAGATTTTGATCTGCATCGTTTAGGCACAATCAATGCAAGATTTTTACACTGCTTCATGATATGACATATAGTCACTGCAAGATATCTACACTGCTTCTTGACTTGACATATAGTCACTGCAAGATATTTACACTGCTTCTTCATTTGACATGTCAGTGCAAGATATTTACACTGCTTCTTGATTTGACATGTCAGTGCAAGATATTTACACTGCTTCTTGACTGGACATATAGTCACTGCAAGATATTTACAGTTTCTTGACCTAACATTTAGTCACTGCAATATATTTACACTGCTTCTTGATTTGACATGTCAGTGCAAGACATTTACAAGGATTATTGACATGACAGTGCAAGATATCTACATTGATTGTTTACTTTTAATATAGTCATTGCAATTTATTTACAATGCTTCTTGACGTGACATAGTGCAAGATTTGTACACTATTTTTTGACTCGACAAATATCCTTCAAGCATGTTTGTATTAAGCTGCCTTTAGTCGTACAATGAATAGCTTTATTGGCTTTGACGCTTCTAGTTAGTGATTATTTAAAAAAAGCTAAATCAGCTAGAAAAGGCAATTACTAAAAAGTTTCACATCTTCCGTAACTGTGACTTTAGATTGGAAAAAATCCAACAGTTTTTGATAAGGAAAGGGTTTTATGGATCAGTCAGACCCAGTATTTTTACCCCATATCTCAAATGTTGTCTCTTGGACAATAAAGTGCCTCCTGGCAGTACATTTTCACAGACAGTCATTCCTTTTGTGCTTCACGGAAGGCAGCCAGTATGAGGATTAGTTGGCCACCACGAACTGAATGAAAAACCAATAATCAATCACAATGTATATAAATATTTTATCATAATTATTATAATAATTGTAATCATTCTATTGTTTATGATAATGTTAATAATAATAATAATAATAATAATAATAATAATAATAATAATAATGATAATAATAATAACAACAACAATGTAATAATAGTAAATGACAAAACAAGAAAGTGACAAGAGAAAGAAAAGGAACACATATTAGAAGAATAGTGGGGCACTATAGGGATTATAGGAGTTATCATTAAAAATCTCTCAGCGATACTTGGGGGACAAAATTTATATGGACATAAAATCCCCTGGGCTACTATAGGGACAATGGGAATATATATATATATATATATATATATATATATATATATATATATATATATATATATATCTACCTACCTACCTACATATATATATATATATATATATATATATATATATATATATATATATATATATATATATATATATATATATATAGCTAAATTGAAAATGATAATATTTTTAAGGCTTTGGAAGTGACCCTTTAAAGGACCTTTGGGTTTTTCTTCTAATTTCTTTTCTTCCTGCACCAGCTTCTTATTTTCTGTCCAACAATTTTTTCACTCTCCTTTCGAGATAAAAGTCAAGATACTTCCCATATCTTCCAGAACAAAGGGCATTGAGCTTCAGAATGTCATAAATTCAAGACCAGTGCCAGAAGAAATAAAAGTTAAGATACCTATTATCATTGTCAAGAGAAGTAGATTGGTCTTCAGATTGCCATTTTAAACAACAGGAGTAGGAGGAGGAGGAAGAAAAGAAAGAAGTGGTGCCCTCGGCAAAGGAAGAACTTCAAAACGTTTGGAAAGAGAAGAAAAAACAGAAAAAAGGATGAAAAATAAGAGGAGGAAAAAACTGAGTGAATTATTAAAACGAAATTAAAGAGTGAAACCAAACAAAATCATACACAGAAGAAATCTATGAACTTTTTAAATATGTGTTGTGTTGGGAATTGGATTGAAAATATTTCTACCTTAATAGATCAGACTTAAAAACGTGTCTCCTGGTTTTGATCACACATACACACAGACACACACACACATACACATGCCGTCAGGCAAAATGAATATTAACTCTTTTCGAAAAGAAATGGGTAATCCTGAAAATGACCGTTGGTACTTGTTTATTTCCTGATCACAAACTCATGAAAGAGAAGCAATCCGCTTTAACTGACTTAATAATCCTTTGCCACGGCCAAGGCCTACTTGCAGACTTGTTCATGTCTAGTACGTGACGTCATCTCACCTGTGTTAATGTATATGTCCCTATTCAAGCCCAAATGTGCTAATACAAATATAACAGTTGTCCTTATAGTAGACCAGGGTGATTTGTGTCCATATAAATCGTGTCCTCCAAGTGCCGCGGGTGATTTTTAATGATATCACTCATAGCCCCTATTGTGCCCCACTATAATACTCATAATTAATATCATTGATCTAAGGAAATATTTCTTATGATAATAGCTGAAAATCAATTATGGCACTAAGACAAAAGGTATAGAATGATGACATATCTTTAACATTTACATTGTTTGGCTTCTTACCAGTAATGTTTAATTAATCTTAAATGCCCTAAAAAGGCCGGAAGGTGGTCAGAGTATGGTCAGGTACTTAATCTTGAATCAGAAGACGCTATTTCAGTAGCTTTCCCGATTTTAAATGAAGATAATCTGAGCAATTTTACTCATTGACAAATCACCTGGCAATTATTTTAGTTACCGCAAAAGCTCATGGTCATGGCAGTTCTTAAAATAATAATTGGCGTGGGCAGATAGAGAAAACGCCGCCTATTTCCGAGAGTCTGCACGGAGTACTCTTAAGATTGCCTAACTACGATAAAACTTTTATTTTGTCCTAATTCAGATCTAACGAAGTAAAATATGCAATGCGAACGACCTAATTAAACTTTTGGTATGTGTAAATGACGAGATGCTTTGTTGTCAAACATAAATTTGTAAGTTATTAATTTCAATTATGTACAAAAGAACGAATTTACGTGTTCGGATAGATAGCACGATGACTGCATTTTGTTTCTGTTTATTTCTGCTAGTTGGTAACGCGTCTGTTTTTATCACTAGAGAGTGGTAATCTGACAGTTAATTCAGCTAATTGATTGCCACATGCTGGTATTTTTGGTCTATGAAAATGTCCGTTTCGTAATATACCCACATATACTTGTGCTTTTTATTTGGTGACGTAATGAAAATATTAGGAACCTATACGCGTTTTTTTCCCCCGGTGCACTGGAAGTGTTTTCACTTTGCGTGTGATATAAATGTATTTATTGATTGTCGAAAATATATTCTAAATTATAATTTTGTATTAGGTACTTACCTCCACTGCCTTCTTTGCATTTCTGAATTCTGATATTCTCATTCTTTGCTGAAGTACTCATACGAAAAAATCACTAGAAATCGGAAATATAAAACCGGAAACGAAGGTTTCTTTACGTGACCCCTTGAAAATGATTCCGTTACCATAAGAGCTCGTTTTGAAAGCTGTGTTCGTTATCATTGAAGGTTTTCTAAGATTAATTGTTCACGTTTCAAGGCATTGATTCGTGTATGTAGAATACGGTATGTTGAAAATTGAAGTTGAAAGACATGTACACACAGACAAGATGAATTCATATTGTCAATTTTAGTAACAGAATCAACAGTCCAATATCGGCCATACTTGTATCGTTGGAGATTTATTTTTCGGGTGATACCATAAATCTTTTTCATTTTTTTATTTTGTTCTACTTGATTATGAATTATTCTTAAGTCCAGGACAGAACGATTCAAATGTTATCATGTATTGCATAAAACGATGGCACAACGCATCTGATGGATCAATAGACACCTAATCAGCCAAATCACTAATCTGTGCTGTACTTTTCTTGATCACGCATCATCGTACAACAGTTATAAGGTCGGTATTAAGAACTGAAGAACTTCAGCACCAGACTTTTAGTTTAGTTTTGAAGATAAGCTCATTAGTATTAATTGCTCAGTTGGCTTAAATTTAAATTCTCAGTTGACACGTTCTCTAGGAGACCAAGTTAATTTAGTTTCCATTGCGACTTTTCCATTTCATCCCCTGCAAGCTCGGCCCTATTCAAAAATTAAGTAAGAGCCCCCGGGTGGGCGAGTGGTATTAGCTTCTTGTGGCCGACTGGTCAAAGGCGCTCACTTTTACAAATCATCTGTGTCCACGTGTTTTCGAATTTTGGAACTGGCTAACGCCAGCAGCTTCCAGTGGTACGCTGGTAATTTAGCAGTTTTCCTGGGTTCTTCCTGCACCAGATAGTATGGTCGCTAAGTATAGCCTGTGATGTGCTGACAAATGGCGTTAAATCCATAACAGCATCAAAAGCAAGTGAAAGAAATGACTCACTGGAGCTCATATACACAGACATAACGTGTCAATTTAGTCTGTTGTTAAGATAGATAATACTGGTATGTATTGCTTAATAACATAGTAGTATGCATACGAAAAATATACATATACACAAGTACCTATTTTGCAAGTGATCCTAAATAGGTCCCTGGAAGATCAAATGGACATGTCATTCTTTTCGAGCTAACTGGAATTGTCTGTATTCTATTCCATTTTTTCTTGTTCCGTTCAATAAATTAGCTGTAAATGCACAACCGTGTTTGAAAAAAATAAATATAGTATTTATGATGCAGAATTTAAACTTGGAAGATGAAGTCCCCCTAAAATACAGGTCTGAATACTCTGAGTAGTATAAAAATAGGGCATTTAGAGTTCAACGTCTTCTCTACCCAAATGGCTTTGAAGCGTTTCCACTTTGCGTTACATATGAGCGTATAACTTACACTTCTAGTGGGACGTGCAGTTTTTTGGCGACTTCTCTACTACAGTAGCAGAACGCTGCAACTACAGGTGCAAACATTTTTTCTTTGCTATATGCTACCAACATCGGTGTCATTGTGGATACTCGGCGATTTTGTGGCTGTCGTAAATGATTTTACCCATCAGAAGATTGTGAACACGCAAGCTAAGTTTGGTCTGCATTCGAAAAATATATTGAGGACAATCATGACTTGCATCTGCGTACGAATGTATTGCTGCTCCCTGATGTCTTTAGACGTTTTGTGATACAGCCATGCGTGTGTATACGTTTGATCGCATATAGTCCACGTAGGAAACTGGCAGTTGTATCTGTTTTTGATGTTCGTGCGCTGCGAGACAACCTGGTGATACGATTTCGACAGCGTGCGTAATTGACTCCATTTATCCAAATGAATACTGAACTGTGTACGTGCTCGCTGCTGATGTATATTGTCACCAATGATGTTTACACATACATTGACGAGGCGTCGCTGGTAAACGAATTTGACACCGTTTGCTTTTTAACAGAACCGACATGAAAGCTGTTGGAAAATTCGACCATGAATGCGTGGGGAAACTCATCTAGGAAGATGTGGGACTGACACCAATTATATTCGATTGTAGTTTGATTGCAGAGCTGTAAGGACATTAAAGTAGCAAAAGTAGTTCCCCAAGTTGTGGTCACGAAATATCTCAATCATAATATGCATGTGAAACACTTGCGAGACCACCGCCAATTCGCACACACATTCAATAGTATCCTGTTAAAGACAAATACTATGTATGTATAACACTTCACCAATATAAGATTTCCTTGCTTGATACCAAAAGACGGATATTACCCGATAGAGTCATCACTTTCGCATATTGTAGCTTTTTGTCACCGTCAAATTTTTAAACATTATTTATATTAGAGTAGACCTATTTCGCGACAGTGCCCAAGTGCAAATGATTCTACCCCGATTTTGCAATAAAGTTTATCATCGAAATTGCTCATTGCACGTTTGATGATGACATGTTTCTAGTATATTATGATTTGTTCGAATAGCCATTGTTCTTATAAAATTATCACCACCATCAAGCGTGTATTTGTAATTATCAAATATCATGAACTTTTTAACAAAACCTCGAGGCAGATCTTTTGCCTTTTTCGTTAGTTTATTATTGTCAAACAAAACGGTTTACCTTTAATGCGCAGTAAAATAAAGCTCATTTCATTTCGTCATGAAATCTACTGCCATGAGGGTAATCGCAAAGATCAAACAGATGTCGATTGTCGTGCATATCCTGATAGACGTCATCACATTTGATTTCATACACGAGCTAGTCGGTTTTAGCAATCAATAGTCTACCGGACGGCTACTTAAATTAACAAAACTATAATAAAATTCGAATATGAGTCATTTCGATAAATCTAACACAGAGCTCCAACATAAATCTTGTTTAGTTTTAAATTTATTTGTCGCTGTTGTATCACGACAAGATTTTCATTAAAAATTTTCATGCTAACAAAATCATCGTCTGACACAAGTTTGTTTCTGAGATGGATATCATTAACCAACTCTTACCCATTTTCAAATATTTTCCATCGTCTTTTGGAACAACGGCGTTGTTCATAAGCTTAAAGAAGTTTGTTTCAAAATCGGTTTCCGCCGCAGCTCTTCTCGAAGTGTTCGAGTTAATATAACTTCTCATCCTCTGCGACTGATTAAATTTTAGTACACGATGAACCTTTCTCAACACGAGACCAGCATCTACTGCTTGTTCCTGAGATAACTTGCTATATTCTATGACCATCGATTCCGTACAGAATCGTTGTGCAAATTATGTAGTGAAGTTTGATAATCTATATCAACCTCAACGAAGTACGAAACAGCGTCAGGTATCTTTTATTTGTCTCTGATAGAAATTGATATACAGTAATCCAACGAAATCAACCAAATGGTATTGGTTAGGCCTTATAATAACCATACAAATCATTACAGTCTAAATAATCTATATACTTCGAAGGAATCTTAGGATTGTACCCTTTAAAGTATTTATTATTACTTATTTATTTCTTTGTTATCACGCTAATACCGCCTCAACATCTGTCAGTAATTCTAACCGTACCGAGGAGAATAATAGCGACAAGGATCTAGTCAATAACTGTCATAGCTTACTCGATGAAAACTTCTGAATACATCCGCCAGTCAATTACACGTCCGTTTTAGATACAAATAATAATAACCACCAAACGTCTTACAATAAAAGTCTTTCCAGATATCCTGTGCCTATTTGTAATTGTCATTTTAATATTCTTATTTAATAAGTTGCGAGAAAAATTTGCTCTTGTCAGGTAGCGAGGTTTCATCATATTTATTCCAATCGTCGAGATACTCGTACAGAAATGTTCCTTTTTAGTCAGTATAGTGTATTTATCTCCATTACAGTCTCATAGGTTATCAAACTCTTTACAGCCTTTCACTAACTCATCTAACGATTCTGGCATTAACTGCAGACTGTCAATAAAACGCAACTTGCCTTAGTGACATACTTTTGAAAATTGTTTGGAATGCACTTGATCACGTTATCAAGTTTTAAACTAGATTTTATGTCAGGATCACCAAAAGCTTCTACGATAATATGGCTATCGTATCTTCGGAAATTGTGAAGAACAAGATAAATAAAATCTGGAGCATGAAACCTTAGTTTAAATTGATAATGAACCTCTCCAAGGTACTGTTCTGTGAGATGGCAATGGTCGCGTACTTTTCTTTTTTGTTATCTGACGAGTCAAAAGCTTTTCCACAGATATGACAAAATTCCACTTGCTTGTGATCGGATTCTTGTTGAGGTGTCAGTTTTATCGTTGGAGTTACTCTTTTTAAGCGATGAATCATCGACTTCGACAATTAATTGCACGAGAAGCCAAACAGCTGGATTTTCGCTGTTATATAATTTTATTGGTTTGGATAATCTCTGGTCACCACAGCAAACTATCTTGTAGGCAACCCTACGTAGAATATGCTTTTGCGTTTTTCTTGCAGTCAATTGGTCAGGATTATTTTTGCGCCAAGTAAGTGTTGAAGTATTATCAAGTTCGCGCTTTATCGTGGGCACTAGCAAATGATGGAGATTTACTGCAGTAGAATTGACCAGTACGGATTGTTTATCAAACCGATGACTGTTATCGAATTCGTAAGTACTTCGCTATTTTTCAGGCTCTTCCTCTTTCTGTCTACATCACGTATTCTCATCATTGCTACATAATAGTTTAATATCATATCTCTGATTGATTATTGAACTGGTGCTCGCCTTGAATTAAATTAGAAATATAAACTCATAATATTATAATGACAAACACAGAGAAGGAAGAGTATTATCACGTTCACCCCAAGTACAACGTATACGCTGGTAATGTGTTGGGGTCGGTAATACATGTCCAATATGGACAACCGATGAGTGAAGCAACGTCAGCAGGTTATATGATCAGTGTCAAAGGTGATCATACTGAGGGTACGGAAATGTTGAAAAAAAGATTTTATTGTCACTTTGTTTCGTGCTGACAATCCAGCAAGAAAACGTGTATATCATGTTAACTGCGCGGTCATCGATGAAAATATTGAAAATTTATTTTTACAAGATGAGTTTCAACTGCATCCGGTATTTGATTTATACGAAGACGAAAGACTAAAACATTGTTGGTGTTATGGAAAAGATGGGGTATCTCACGGCAAATGTCATAGGAACATTAACCGATCGAGTTTGTTATCGTAGCCATCGTTTTGTTTACGAGGTGTTTATATATATATATATATATATATATATATATATATATATATATATATATATATATATATATATATATATATATATATATATATATATATATATGCACGATGGTTTGGTGACGAATCACATCAATAGCGTAAAGACAGACAATCGCAATCGCATGGAAAATTTGGAGCTGGTTACCCAGCAGAAAATTGTGAGAAAAGGTCGAGGTGGTAGTGTCAACTTTGTAAATTTTAAATGTCCAGTAAAACCTGTTGTTTCATTGAATCTCTGTTGTTTCATTGAATCTAAAACCAGATTTAAATTGGTTTCGGCTGAGGTGAAACACACTAAGATAAATCCCAGGGTAGTAAAATGTGTTGCCGATGGTGTAACAATATCATCTTTCTCAATCGAATGCAATGCTTGGATTATTATTAAGGTACGATGATTAAGTATATTTACTTTGTCTTTTTTGGTTAAGCAATTTTGGCAAATGCTAATATATCATTTTTATCAAATTTTAGCGTCATTACTGCGATATTATTTATTTTGTCTGCTACTGTTAATATTATTTTATTACAATCACTTGCGTAATAATAACATCAACATAATATGCGCTGTAACCCGACAGACTTTTTCTCACTGCCTCTGACAGTTCCTTGTAATTTAATATAATTACGTTGTGATGATATTTTACCTCACTAGTCATCATATAACAAGAAATTTAATAAAAATATATTATAATATGGATTTGATGAGAAGACTTGCTTATATATACCCGGAAGATATTACTGATAAAGTCGCCAACGACAAAGTGGTATACAGTATTACAATAACCAACGATGTAATAAACAAATTTTCTAGCTATAGCGAAGAGATGACATTTTATTTAACAAAGACCAGCAAGACGACAATATTGAGGTTGTCCCAAAAAATTACGGCAGGCCGTCAACTGGACGGTATAAACGTAAAATATCACGTTTACAAAAATGTTGAAATTTAATTTTACCGTTGCCGATTAACAATGATATTGGCGGCTAATCAAACCTTTTTTTAATTTTTGAACATCAATATTCCTGACCGACAGAGAAATATAAAATTCGATTTTATATTCGTCAAGAAATTTAACTTAATGACACTCGGACGAACTACAGACATGATCTAATGTCGTTATGTAAACCGGTTAAATGTAAATTTGTCCAACATATGTGTGACAAAATCTACGGAAATATTATTGACCGGGTTGGTATCCAACTATGAAATTTATCGCTATACCCGCGCTACTTCACTAAACTTTTTTTTTTTGCCTTTTATCCTAATCATTTTTTCAATAAGGAAAACATCTTGTTCAGTTTTATTTTAGTTCTTGTTCGAAAAAACTTCCCACGATCTGCTCACATTAGCGCATATGTTATAATGTTACAGGTATTGTCAAAAGTACTTTGCTAACGACAAATACTTCTTCGCTCGAGTTACAAGCAAAGCCTTTTTCAAATACCTTTGTCGTCAGAAAAATTCGAACCCGATCACGGACTTTAAATTTATGTCAGCTGTTTATGTTCTCTTTCGTCATTATCGGATTTTTAACGCCTTCTTTGGGTGACATTTTGATGGTTCGATGTTTTGTGTTATATGTTTCAATGATTTGAGAAAGATTATCGCCATACATGCTAGTGTTTTTAGCTGTGAAATGTTTGTGTATCAGCTTGTTTAGCGTGCGATTAAATCGTTCGACGACAACGCTTTTATTCCCGTTTCCTGTTATGTGTTTTTTTAAATGTTATTTTGTTCCAAATATCGCTCAAACGTTTTACTGAAACACTCCGCTCTTTAATAGGTCCAAATTCTGTTCTGTTTTCTTTCAGTACTCGTTATTAATTGTTTTAACACTTCAGTGATCGACGTTAATATATTTTCCGAAACAGGTACACTAAAAGCGTATTTGCTAAAAACGTCTATAACGTTAACCAAGTGTTTCTTTGAAGTGTCATCAGGGCCAGCATTAAAACTGAGCAAAAGTGGATACATTCACTAAATCTATCATCGTATAATTCTTTTCCAAGACCGAGTTTATATTTTGCTTCAATAAAACCCTGCACTAGCCTTCTATCAAAACGTTCTGGTAGATTTGTCGGTTTTATATCAAGAAGTTCCTCTAACATTATTTTATCACAATCAGCCTTATCTTGATTGTTGTCCCTGTAGCAGATATCATGACGCATTGCTATTGAATCCACTTGATTATAAGGCTCTTGTCTTGGCAGCGGATAATCGTCCTCGTCAAGTTGTTGATCGAAAGGATTATAAGGTCCAGTATATGTTCAACCGCGTTTTGGTTTTGGAAAACTGCCAATCCATTTGTGAATATCAATTCCGCTGACAATGATCTCACGGCGATTGCATAATTTACAGTATGTGACGATTTCATCTTGTTCGATGCAAAGGTATTTACCACGATCACATTTGCACTTCATTTTATTTTATCTTCATATTATTTTATCGTGTTCCATAATCGTCCACTGAAATAAACTTGTCCTTTCCATATCCCACTTATTTTTTTTCAGGAACATGCTTCTTATTCCGCCACGAACAGCGCAAATACTTTTAGCATCGTTCTATTATTTTTTTATTTTTCCTTCATCTCATTCTTATATTCTGTTTAAGTTCCACAAGTGAGGCAGTATGTTGATATTATTATACATAAGATAAAATTAACTGAAATATCTTCGTTTGCGCGAGAATGTTGCTTATCAAATTGTGAAATAGCTTTCAAAAGTCGGAACCCCTCAGAGACATTTGTCGGAAAAACATTATACAATAATAACCACAGACAGATGTTCCTATTGGCTGCAGTTGATTAGACGAATAATTTATTTTATCAAATATTTTTTAAAATATATTTTTGTAATGAGATTGCTCGACGGAAATACGAACGAAAAAAATAATTATCGTGGACACTAAAACAGTAAGTACCAGATCTATCGTAAAGGTTTATATTTACAATGCGCGAACCACCTGCTATGTCATCAAGTTTGTCCTTGGAAAATACTCCGCAAAATCCGACAATGTACCTTTTGGATGATATTACTCAACGGCGTCTGGCTAGTGGTTAGAGTCATTTCGCATCAGATTCCTAGTAGGTCTGGAAGAATACCTCCCGTTAATATCGCTAATTGAGGAGCTATTGGAAGAAATCCTCCTTGTTTTGTTCAATTGCATTTTGTTGTTTTCTTTTTTCGACGATTTTGTCGCTACCATCATTTTATACTGTTACGTAAAGCTAAGGATAGATTTGTTTGATTCCACTCCCAACTACTGATTTTTGGGTTGCTCCTGATATTGCCCATGATGCTGCTGATATTCCTAATGTGCCAAGTATACGCAAAATTTTGCTAGCTATCACAGAGTGCGGTCCCCAAATATCCACCATGCTTTGATATCGCTTTGACCTGCAAAACGGATAGTTTACTAACAAACGGTTTTCCTTTATCAAATTTTTTTATTTGTTGTTGCGTTAGCATGACTTTCACCGGAGTTTTATTCAAAGTGTTAGCGACTTCTTTTGCCGGATATATCTTTAATGAAACAGAATGGTGTTTAGCAACAGTCGCTGTTAATTTTTCAACTTGACCTGGCGTGATGTATATTTCTCTGATTGTGTACTTGGTTTTAATGATGTTATATCTCATTGTTAGATTAGGCTTGCACGATCATTCATCCTTTAGTCGCGTTGATCGTAAAGAATATGTCACTGTAAGAAAGCACGTATACGTTATAATGTTTGGCTATCAGAACACCAAGTGTCCAGGTAATTTCAATATCAGCATTCAATCTGATAGTTCATCCTGAATGCTTTGATACATCAAAAAAGATAGGGTAGAGTGAATGAAACTCTTCCACCGTTATTGAGATCTACTATCGGAGTCTTGATATTTTTGTATTGCTTCCATAAGGTACATATAAGGTTCCGAGATGTTTTGGTGGCATCTACGGCAAAATTGCATTCGACTGCACGACCGGGATATTGTTTGGAATTTTCCCTCGCAACTATTCGTCTAATATCTGGTTTATTAAATACGGAATTGTTCATTTCTTGATCGTTACGATGTGTATGTCCTTGGAATACGACGAACAAGTGTAAATGTAGTTGTTCGCTGGGCGTGGTTGTCGCACGCCACGTGTAGTCAGTTGCTTTGGGAATTACTGTTTAATGAATCCTATTCTGCTGAAAATATAAATTTGTATTGTAAGCGGTTAATAATGGCTTGAGTTCCATCGTTTTAACCACAGAGGAAACAAGCCACGGTATCCACAGTGCTAATCTTGTAATAGCAAACTGTCCCGGTCGGCATGCATTATACAATAGTTTCGATCAGCTCGATCTAAACTAAGCGTGTGCTTTAGTCCTCGTAAAACTTTGTTGTACTCATGGCAGAATCCAAAGAGTGTGCTTAACGGAAGCATCATTGTTATTTGGTTAGATTCTGCGGAAAACGCTTTTCGATTAGCAAATCACTCGTTATATTGCTGTCGTCTTAATCTTGTGACTGCCAATCGTATTGCGTCTCCAATATCACCAGCTGCATTACCAGCGTGATTGGCAAATTATATTATTGTTATCTTCAGCAGGATTACCAACACCAGTACGAAACTCGCTCGAAAGAGCTGGCACGAATGAAGTATCTTTAAACCACATATGTTTGTGGCCACTGATCTAGAATAATCATCACTAAACGAGAAAATGTTAAGCAATGTACTCACTATAGACAAGTGCATTGAAATATCTTCTAAGGTTTGACTGGCCAATTGGTATCTTGCACTTTTAAACAAGCCCCAACCGTTGTTGACAAGCGTGATTTCTGCGACAGCTGAAATATTACTACCTATGCAGTAATTATTTGGCCACGCACTTCTTACACTTATTACACTGCCTTATGCTGCAGTAGAAACACCTCCTCGTCCCGTGTATTAAAAATTCTAACCTCAGTCTTATTTGGCTCGTTTGAATTTTCATGAGATACTCGACGTATTCGAACAATGTTACAGCGTCGTCAGTGTCGTGTTCTTCGGCAAGATCGAGATAATTTTTGGCCGACATTATTTTATAATCGCTATACAAAATTGAAAGTCAGAGGTGTCGTTGACGTTGCTTTCGTTACAGGTTTACGTACTATTTCTTCACCATTGTTTTTATTGCAGCTCTCTTAGTTCGTTTCGTTTCCTCTGTTGGCGCAATATCTGATAACACTCGTTTTATTTCCGATGCGCAAGGGCCTGTAATCTTATCGGCGATCTTTTGTCCTACTGCAATGTTCGCCGAAGAAGCTTGACTCTGGTAAAGGTATCTCATTTTCTTTAGTACTCATTAAACAGCCTTTTAAAATGACAGCCTTTACCATAACCATTTGGTTTACTTAGGTATCGATTTGATGTTTTATCTAAAATATCAGCAATAACTTCATCTCTCATTCTATGAAACGGATCGCGTATTTCTTCGTTTGTGCTAGCTTCTTTAAGCGCTTCGTCAACTATTTGAAGATCCTCAATTTTACTCATCAAAATTTTCTCCTCAAAACGAATCATTTCTATGGTTATTCTATTTTGTTCCTCAGTTAATTCTTTAGCTTGTTTGCTTTGAAACAGTTTATATTAACCTCCTCAACCTGGCTAGATTAATTGTCATTCTTACTATCACATGCTGAAGCGCAAAAGGATTGTTTATTAATGTCAAACTCAGCCTTTCGTGCAGCAGGATCATCAATGTGTCTTACAAGTTCTTCTTTGATTATTTTTTACTCTCTTATTTCAAATTTTCTACGAGTAAACGTAACAAACCATTTACTTGTATTTTTAAGCACGGAAGAGCATAATGCTGATATTATTTGGCTGTTTTCCAAGGACTGCCTTGGTAACAAGTTCTAAAATTTGCCCACGCCGAGCTTCCTCCTCTTCTCTCTTAACAGCTGCTTGATTTTTAAGAAATGTTTTTAGTAACTCGATTCTTTGGTGATGCTCGTCCATTGTTTCCTATACGCTATATAAAATTCGCCTATAACAACGTGTTAATGCAACAACGAAACATTTGATCCGGATCACGCGCTGGCTTGTCAAATAAAATGAAATTGTCTTTGTCATTGGTTGCTTGATTATATAATTCAATACATTTATCTTTCGTAACATCACCGCATTTCTTGGTTGCAATATTTCTCACATCAACACTATCCAGTCCGCGAAATTGTATAAAACAATATTTCGTCTGATAAATCTATCGACATTATAAAAGCTTTGGGCAAGATAGACCGAATTACATTTTTTTACGCGATAAAAAAATTGAAAATTAGATTTTGTTCATATCCTCGTTGTTTAGCGGAATATCGTCAAAGACAATTATTTTATGTCCGGACGAATCAAGTTCGTTCACTTGAATGAGTTCTTCTATTGTCTTATCAAAAAATATCATCGCTAGCGTCAAGTTCATCACGAAGTTTATCATTATACTCGCTCAATCAATCTTATTTATCCTGTAGCGTTTAATGGTGTAAATAACTATCATAGTTGACGTTATCGTTCAGCAAAAGATTTAATAACAAATTTGTTTTACCCAATCCTGTACGACCTACAATAAGATAATGGCAATCTGGAAGTTCGTTATTATGCTTATGATGAATTAATCGTTCGGTATCAAAATTTAATATATTCGCCATTGTTGTTATATAATTTTATGTCATATTAAATAGACTAACGTTGACATTTTTATGTAGGACGATAAATATAATGAGCTATTACACAAAATTTGGAACAACATTACAAGATTCATCTGCCGAAGGTCAGCAAGATTGTTGTTGTTGTTCTGGGGCTTAACACCATTTTTCAGCACACGATAGGCAAGGTAACTTATCTAGGTATGCAACTCTTGATCAGCACAGAAAGGAGATCAGTAATTTGATAAATATCACAAGCGTAGATGAAAACGATGTCGTTTTTCAGGACAAACATGGACGATTAAAGACAAGTAAAGTACAACTGTCAGATGTATTTGTACCAAGAGCTACCGCGGTTCTTAATAATATCTTTGCTTTTGCCGATCAAGGTAAAATTCAAGATTCCGGTAGGTCTGTTATCAATTTTATAAGACAAGCCGGTGATTTGTTCACGGGTTACATCATTATGAATCAAAATGTAATTATATACCTTGGAGATCCAACCGCAGGTAATGGTGCCGCGACAAAATATATGTCGATAATCAAGAATCTAAATCCGCATCAGTGCGCAATAGTATAATGCGCGCATTTCTCACCATCAATAATAATGGCATCAATAGTCTTAAAGCGCCGAGTCTGATTTTGATGCTGGAAAGAAAAAATACGTTAATAATAAGGAAGTTCCAATAAAAACTTAGTTAGCCACAATCAACAACGGGGTGGCCGCGTTTAAGACTAATTTTTCTCCTCATGTACAAACGTTTTTAAATTTTCGTAAAAACGTGAATAGAATCATTAGCGAATTTTTTAGGAAGTCCACCAAATGTTAATATTAAACTCATTGATATTGACACAAAAACAATGATATTGTTATTGGAATTCCTAATGTCGTTACTAAAACGAATCTGATTAAAATTCCTCACAAACAAATTAAAAATATTACATACACAGTAGCATCAGAATCAGCAACATGGTCACAGCAAAATATCACTATCAATCACTATCAAACACACTGAAGTCATTGATGTGTATAGGCTATCCGTGGTTATCAGGGCAAAGTTTAGGAATTTTACCACGTTTCCATGGCGTCATTCTGGAACTGTGTCCATAGTGTTAAATAAAGACTCTGAAGAAACATTTCTACTGGAAGCAACAGATAAAAATTAACCGTAGCGTCCTATTGGTGGTGTCTGTAATTTGTAGTCGAAACACCACAATCAATCACCTAATCAAACCCCTATTGTATAATGAAAAATGTATGGTAGAGTTTAATCATATTTCGGATAAAATTCCAAAACAAGATGTGGACCAGTGAATGCAATATCACAGATATTATCATAAAAAACTTTGGTGCGTGAAAAAATGTTACAAATACTATAACAATATACACCTGATAATGTCATGATTACCGTTGTTGATGGCTTTATCTGGCATAATTTCAAGCGGAGCATAATTTAATCCGTTTTTGTTAATCATATTCGGCGTTAGTATTTCTCTTGCAACAACGTGTAAAACAATTGAACCTCGACTCGCGACTAACAAGATGCTTGCAAACTGGCTAGTAGCACGTACAAAAAATTACTTGATCAGATAAGATCGTACTTACAGGGTATAAAATATGATATGGATGATTTAATACGCGTGTTTCGTACTATTGACAGTATACTGACGGATGTCCTACCTATAATAGTCAGCAGGTGTGAAAGAAAGTATAAAAGTTTGTGTGAACAATAAAAATGTTTAAAAATTTGACGGTCTCCGAGGGTTGGGAAAGGTGTTTGGTCAAGGACCAGCATGCCGAATTTGGGAAAAGTCGTTTCGGGATGGGATGGAGGTGTCTCAGGGATGGTAATTTATATTTGCTTGGAGGCTGGAAACGGTCTTTGGGCTAGAGCCAGCCTTTCTCATACTACTGTGGATGTATTGTAATGCTAATCTGGTGTGAGTTGTACATATATTGATGCACCTTACCGGGTCAGTAGAACAACATTGACTGCCAAGAAAAGACAAGACAAAAGTAACACACTTTTACACACTAGTTACAAAGTTTACGGTATATGAGTTATATAAGAATAATAATATGACTAGTGTGCAATATTATTACATACTGATTAGCAGGCATTACAAAATTCAGAAAACACAATCTAAACATCTTCAATTTTTTTCAAGCATTGAACGTATCAGAATTCATTGTCCATCTATTAATTTTAACGGATAACCATTGATTTGCAATTCTAAACTTAGGTAAGTTCTGGGATATATCTTTTGGTAAAGAAAGATGGTTACTAGTTCGATTTTCATCATAGGACCAGACTCTGTCAGCTACCTAGTTTTACGCGTCCTAATGAAATCATTCCCATGCTGGCTTGGAGTTGATATTGTTGCAGCAAAGAGGTAGTGTCTGATAAAATCTTTGTTCATTATTGTGCTTATTTAATAACTTCAAAAAAGAATGAATATTTTATGTCTCGCTTATGTTATTTTTTGTTTGCTTAGTGATATATAGTTACGTTAAAGAAAGAAATGCACGTGTAATATCAGTCTAAAATAAAAGGTTTTATATCATGTTGTCATGGGAACATTTAACACTGATCTGCATTTATGTCCCCATAAACACAATTAAATGAATCAATCATATCTGGTTGTCTCCTTTGATAAAATGGTATTACCGGAATGTCATAAAAAGTGTAGAACTCGCAGCTACTCGTTTCGATGAGTGTCTAGTAGTAATAATATTTTTACAGTTTAATTTCAAATGTAATGTGCAATACCAAAAGATTGTCGATATTAACTCAATATTAGTGTTTACTATAACAAGGCAGCCATCCCGCTGGATAGTTTGAAAGATTGCATAAATATTGCATGTATTTGTCTGTTACGAGTAGGGAAAATTGCTTCAGTGTGCCGTATGCATTCAATGTTCATTTCGCTATTTCGCGACATTATATACATTGAGGTTACAATTTTTAACAAAAACAATTTTGTGAAAATAAGAACTCCATACACGAACGCATTAGAAAACGATGCGTATCAATAAGCACTGTCATCCATATTAAACTTGGTTCTCTATTGGGGTATGAATTTCAATAATAAGAAAAGACCCAAAGTTTATAGACCAGAACTATAGATTGATCGGCAACTTGTTATTGGCAAGTTGCACGCAAAGCTAGTCTGAAACTAATAAAAATTGCTTTCATCAACGGCTTAATGAAGCTCTGACTCGTGACATACTTAATGCAGACACAAACTTGATCCATTATCCAAAAAACCTGAGTTCAATATTTACGAATAATGTTAGACATGCTATTTATCTTTGCACTAAATGATAATTAACTCTCGCTAAACTGTGGTACGTAGTCATATGGTGTTGTTTTGTAAGAGTAGGAGCTGTGATTTGAAAAGTCTGAAATCGAGCCTCGTATATTTTGATAACAGAAAGAAAAGAAATGTTCTTGAAAAACTGAACTCAATTGGTTTGAATGTTTTTTTTTTGTAATTAAGAATGTATGAATTTAGACCATTCAAAAGATTTCTTCTCTCATCCAGACTGATTTCCAGTATATAATACTTTGTCCTTTAATAATAACTTGTTAAGAATTCAATTCAAATTAAGACAGAAAAAAACATTTTATTCAGCAATACTTAATTAAACAGTTTTCAAGAATACAAAATACGACGGCTTTCCGTTGCACTGCAAAATGAATGGTTAACAAACCTGGCCGGTATCCCATCAAATAAATTAATAACTAATATTACGCATATATAATGCTGTTGGTATAAAGTACCTGTAATGTCCAAGAGCACACCAAAAACTACAGATACGGAGGATATAAACTTGTAAATAATTTGATTCTGGACAAGGACTGTTTTCATTTGATAGAAATTCTCATAAGAAGAAAATAAAAACAATAATAAGAACAACATCGTCAACATTTTTTAAAATTTGCTTTAGTTTCTAGCAGCAGAATTTGTCTCATTTTCATCTCTTGTGATAGAAACTTTAACTTTACCTAATAAGCTGATGGACATTGTACAATGTTTTTTAATTCTTACCTGAAATTGCATCTCTGCTTTGTGATGTGTTTAATTTGGAGATGTCAAAAGCATGATTTTCTAATATACACTACAGAAGTGGCACTGAAATGATGTTGGGTCAGTATATTAAGAGATTAATGG
The DNA here is from genome assembly GCA_016746295.1 of Potamilus streckersoni. Lineage (NCBI taxonomy): Eukaryota > Metazoa > Mollusca > Bivalvia > Unionida > Unionidae > Potamilus > Potamilus streckersoni. Next base: position 2,641,020 of record JAEAOA010001977.1, read on the forward strand.
GGCCGAAAGAGATGGTTTTCCACAATAACACCGGTCTATACAATAGCTAACATCAGCTCTAAAATTCCTAATAACAGATTTGACTCGAAAAAGCGAACGTATCTTCAGTTTTATGTGTGGGCTCCACAGACCGATGGACATTTTCCTCCTACTGTCTGAGCACTATACTATACATCGGAGGACTATAAGTACACAAACCTACCCAATCTCAATCACTTTGTACAGGACACGGTACTAATTCAATTCTACTAGTAAACCAACAGAAACACGATGATATTGAAAATTCTCAATGTTTAAATTTTAAATAATTAAAACTTATGATGTATCTTTTATCTTATATCTATCATTGACTTATTGATCTGTACTGAGAAAATAATATGAGTCGCGTAATTAAGACTACATGTACTTGAAACTTGTGTGACTTCTTTCGTACCTATGTAATGAAGTAATACTTTCATTACTTTTATTACTAAAGCAAACTAGAAAAACAAATCAAGAGACAAACAAAAACAACTGACAGTGCATGTGTAAGACTTTTTTCCCATCTCTTTTCAATTTTTTAATAGCACCAACTTTGGAAAGATTTATACTTGCGGTATTTCATACTTTTCCTAATAACCGGTTATGAATTCCCAAGTCCGTATTCCTTTTTTTCATTCAGAACTTCTTCGGCTATTTCTGCGAGATAAAAGTGCCTCAAAGTTACACCACAGAATTTGTGGAATATTTTCTGCTACTTCAAATACAAGTTATACAAATTAAGAATATATGTTTTTGTATGTTTTTGTTGTTGCACTTAATGTTTATATATACTTGTAAGGGTTAATATTTCGAAATAATGTTTGTGCGATTTATTTTTAAATTTTCGAAGTTCACCATATTCAGCATCATTTAGCACCTTTTGTGCTGAGGTATTGCACAATAATATATATATATATATATATATATATATATATATATATATATATATATATATATATATATATATATATATATATATATATATATATATATATATATAGATAGATAGATAGATGAGCATGCTGAGTGGCGTACAGAATTAAAATTGTCATTATATTGTTTTTAACTATGCTCAAGATGACGAATTGATGTGTTCTCGGATATAAAATCAAGATCATTAGATTCTCATGGCATGTACACGTGACACCATAAAGAAGTGACACAGATGGAACTGTATCTATTAATTACCCCCTTTTCACCAGAAAAATTAGAGACTTTGTAAAAATGATTGAAAAAAGGGAAAATGAACATTTCTATCATGCTAAATACTTTGAGTACTAAATATTACGAGACCAGCCACAATCTTAACAAAGTCGAAATATATGAATTCGACTTATTTTAAAGGTAGCTTTCTTTCCTCAAGATCTTGTCAGCCTTGTGGGTGTTAATAATGTTGATGTCAATGATAGCACAGAACAAATTCATTTTTTCGTTCAAACATTATAAAGAAGACGTAACTAGACTTAGCAATAAAAGGCCAGAGTGATGTGTAATATGGATCCATAAAATCATACATAAGCAACCACCTTTCTAAGGTAATAAAAAAACCAACATTATATATATATATATATATATATATATATATATATATATATATATATATATATATATATATATATATATATATATATATATATATATATATATACTCCTAAGGTGCGTGTCTCGAAAGTCCAATGTGAAGGTTCTAAGATTGAGATAGCAATTAGTTTCTCACTCCGATTGTGCCACAATCTTTTGGATGTTAAGTATGAGTTCAATAAAATTTATGTCTTGGATCCTTATTTCACATATATTCTTGTTTTTTCAATTATACGAAAGATTCACCATAGGTCCAAATTGCACAAAATTCCTACATTTCTACCAAATTTATATTTTAAACAGGAGAACGGCTTGGATCTTACAGATTGATTTTAAAGCTCTACCATCAAGTAGCACTAACACCGCCAAATGTAAGAATACAAAATTTATATGGTCAAGGAAATTATTTAGCAGGCTTCCCACAATCAAATGTCTTGCAGGATATTAAGTCTTCTTTCCTTGACAATAGCAACCGTATATTTATGTTTTTCTAAAGATAACAATAACTATTCATTGCTCCATCCACGCTCAACCTTGTTAATACACCTTGAATGTATATTTAAGCTACCCTTCCACCTAATAATTCTCAAGTAACCATGACTAAGTATTAGCTCTTGTAGCAGTCAGTTAGGACTCACACATGACTCTTTAAGAAAAGTATTATGTGTTAGTTACTTATGCTTATATTCCTTTCTTCATTTTGTTAAGCATAGCGTGGAGGGATTGACGACTGCCAATGGATCCAAAAGGCTGAAGCTATAAAAAAAATTTTAAGCTTAGCTAGCTCAAAATATAAAAAAATTTTCATCCATTAATACTGTTTTAAATTATTTACTTCATACAAAAACAAATAAAATTTATTGGGCTTAGGTTTAAAACTCAGGCTGAACACATAAAGTTGAAAGTATCTAGGATTTAGTCGGACGTTATAATTATTTACCCTTCACCTAAATAATACTGATGTAACGTGTAGAAATTTGAGACGGTGGGTTGTCGAATTGTCTTTAGGTTTAAGCTCTTGTAAGCTCACTTTTATGTGATTTTTATATATTCAGTGAGTCATTGTTATATTTTCAGTAGTTTTAAAGTAAACCACTCTGCATAGCATTAAGTTTAAAAAATAATGATTTTTTTTAAATAAAAAAAAAGATATTCCATAAATTTAGTTTTTTTGCCATTCTATACTAAACAGAGTTTTGTAAAAAATGGTACATATCTTCGTCGGCATTAAATTACATGTTTTGATATCGACTGAATTCACGTATAAATTCAATAATTAGGTTTTAAGGATCTGATATTTGGGTCGAAAAAGGTTAAATTTTATTTGTATCATACATTTTGATATTATGCTATCGATTGCTTGATGCATGCTTCCAAAATGTTTGACATATGTCCTTCTCTCATATCCATAAATTGTAATGAAATAAATGTATTGTGCATTATGACAATGCAGTAGAGCTGTGATGAGAATAAAGAAGGTATCCAATTCTATTATAAGAAGTACTATTAATTTTTGTGTGTCATTTGAGGACTTACTTGTGGAGAACAGGGTTCTTTGATGATTCACATCCATGTGCCTCTCCATGCGGGATATCGAGGTTATTTTCATACTCAATACCTTAGTGTCCTCCCATGCGGAATATTTATGTGTCTTTCCAATCTGAATATACAAGGGTCTTATTCTACTCAATATCCAAGCGTCCTCCCTGCGGAAACTCCACGTGTTCTTGCATGATGAATTTCCAAATTTCTTTCCCTAATCGATGTCCAAGTGTCCTTCCATGCGGAAAATCTATGTGTCCTTCCATGTTGAATATCCTGCTTTTTTCCATGTTGAATATCCAAAAATGTCCTTCCATGTTGAATATCCAAGTGTCTTCTATTCTGAATATCCAATTGTCTTTCTTTGCTGACTATCCAAGTGTCTTCAATGCTAAATATGAAGTTGCTGAATATACGACTGTCTTCTATGCTGAATATCCAAATGTCTTTCAGTGCTGAATATCCGAGTGTCTCTCCATGCTGAATATCCAAGTGTTCCTGGATTGATATTCAGTGCGACACGTACAGAAACATACCTGATTTAGTATATTGATTGCAAAAATAAGATTATCGTAGATATGCGTTTAAATTTTGTAAGATATTTTAAATTATGAGTATCAACCATGTAATTGATCAGTTCCACCTTTCATTGAATAAATGTTCTAAAAATGAAATATAAAATGAGTAATTTTTAATGACATAAATGGTAAAATTACAGAATATATCAGAAAAGTAGCTTTAGATAAATATAAAAATAAAAAAACCATGTCTATATATGTAAATAATTAGAGCACATAGCAATAATCGAACCCTTCCTACATTATATCAAATAACAAAGTCAAACAGGGTGGCATCCGTTGTAAAGAAAATTGTTCTGTAAAAAGCCAATCAAAACAGAAAAAACAACCGATGAAAAAAAAAAGAAAAAGAAAAAGGAAAGAATAAAAACTCTAACGATTTTTGTTCTTGTTTATCACAAGATCATAATCAGCTGTGCGTATTTGATCAATGATAGAGTAGTCCGATAAAAATTGTATTGCTCTCATTCTGTAACGTTAGTAAACTTTTTCTTTTCGATCAAAATGCGTAGCAATGACGGCTTCTTACTTGGAAGTAAGTATCTCAAATGTAATACTGTTAAATATAAATTCTTCAAGAAGTTGCCATTGACAAAAATGTATATAAAGTTATATCAAATATCGATGCTTACATTTTCCAATTACGATGAAAATCTTTCGTAAAATCACAATGTAAAATAATTATATTCAAAACAAATTTGTTTATTATATAATTACGAAACGAAGTTTTGACAAGAACGTTTAGTAATGATATGACCTTTACATCATGTATTTTTAACTCAAACTTAATGAAATAACATCCTTCAGCAATGTCAGATCCATAACTTTGTTAAAAGGGAATGATTGAGTAAATCAACCCAAGTTTAGGCAATGGGAGACGTGATGGAATTCATAATGTCGGGTTAGGCTGACGGAAAAGTAACAACAACCTACTTCAGTGAAGAATTCGCTTTAAATAGATTATTTTGTAAGCATCTCAATGAAACTTTGTCCCATCAAAAATGTCTTCGCAGAATTTTTTGACTTCAGTTTATGGAATTTCTTTTGTATAAAATCTTGCATGATGTACTCCTCAATGTCAGTCAACATTTACATGTAATCTGAGCTATTTTTGGAACATAAACTTAAATCGTTATTATTATTATTATTATTATTATTATTATTATTATTATTATTATTATTATTATTATTATTATTATTGTTGTTGTTGTTGTTGTTGTTGTCTTTAAGCCCATTCAGACATGGAATTTTGTGTTTTGTTTGGGCAATGTCACAAATCTCGATCAATGTTTTAATTTTGCTTACTGAATTTTCCAGGGTCAGGAGATAATTCCCATTGGTAATCAATGCAAGTATTAATTATTCTGACCAAGGCGGTGGTATTCAATGCACATTTTAATTATTGTCACTAGGGCGGTGGTATTCAATGCACATTTTAATTATTGTCACTAGGGCGGTGGTATTCAATGCACATTTTAATTATTGTCACTAGGGCGGTGATATTCATTGCAGCTATTAATTAGAGTGATTAAAACGATGATGCTCATTGCAGTTTGATTTAAGGTAATTAGGGCGGTGATATTAATTGTACATTCTGTTTATAGTGATTAGGGCGGTGGTATTCATTACACATTTAATTTATGTAAACACTTCTCAAGTATGTGTGATATTTGAAAGTTTCTCAGATTCACGTTGCATATTTCAGTTATGTCTGCCTATGTAACCTCTTAAAACATATTTTTGGTCACTTCTAAACACATAAAGAAAAATTAGAATGCATATAAAATTTAAATTTAAACTTGTTTCTTAGGTTCCTGTTCTGGAGGTTTACAGTTTGAAATGATCTACGTTGCTTAGAATATGTGTGAAAACAGCATGCATTCTGTAAGAAGAAAAGAAATTAAAACATCCACATACCTGTATTGTCAACTAATTTAATAACTTGTGCTGAAACGTGATGTAGTCTAACAATAAAGCAAGATATAGGTATATACAGACCTTAACCAACGTGGAATTGATGAATTGCGAAACCGATGGATAGATAACGGTAAAACTATTTATGTTCCTCATTTCTGCTGGTGGAATTAAGAAAGACACAAAACATTGTTTACATTATTTTAGAGTAATGGAGAAAGTGTGGAAATTTAAGACAAGCGTACATAAACGTTAACGTTGAAAAATAAGAGCGTTTGAATGAGATTTACGCTCCCTACTCTACTCGTGTGCTTGACAGTAAATATTTAGATACCATCTACTTCAAGAACGCCATAATGGTTTATAATACTAATAATGGTATATAGTGCCATTTTAGGAATGATTTGTGGTAAACCTCGCGATCATGAAAAGTAACGTATTTAGCTGTTCTATCAGTAGCATCTATTTGCTATACAATGACATGTTCATATACGATATTGAAAAAGAATATAAAACCGGATTGTACTGTCCATGACAGTGATCTGTGTTATGTCATGTTTCAAAATGACCTACATTTGGAATCCCACCCATGGCTGTGTTTTGTTTGTAAGGACATGCTTTAAAATGAAATACATTTGGAATCCCATCCATGGCTATGTCTTGTGTGTAATGTCATGCTGACTTCAAAATGACTTAAATTGTAAATCCCATCCATGGCTGTGTCTTGTGTGTGATGCCATTTTTTAATGTGATTTACATTTGGAATCCTATTTATGGCTATGTTCTCTGTGTACAATGTCATGCCATAACTGTCATGTGTGTAATGCCATGTTTAAAAATACATTTGGAATACTTTAAAATAACAAACATTGTGAAACCCATCCATGGATGTGTTCTGTGTGTAATGTCATGCTTCCAAAAAAAACCCCAACAAATTTTGGAGTTCCAACGATGGCTGCATTCCGTGTGTAATGTAATGTTTCAAAATGATCTACATTTGGAATCTCATATACGACTGTGTACCGCCATGCTTTAAAATGACATACGCTGTAAATTCTAACCATGCTGAGTTTTGTGTGTAATTCCATGTTTCAAAAAAAAACTACATTTAGAATGCTTTAAAATAACATAAATTGTGAAACCCATGGTTGTGTTCATTGTGTAATGTCAGGCTTAAAAATGACTTACATCGTGAATCCCATGTATAACTATATTCTGTTTCTAAAGTTATGTTTAAAAATGACTTAAACTGTGAATCCCATTCACTGAGGTATTATGTGCGTAATGTAATGCTTTAGAATGTCATACATTATGAATCCCATCCAGGGTTGTATTATATTTGTAAGGTTATGTTTCAAAATAACCTACATTGTGAATCCCATCTATTGATCTGATCTGTGCGTGGTGTCATGCTCTAAAATGCTCTACATTGTAAATCCCATGTATGGCCAAGTTCTGTGTGAAATGTGATTTTTCAAGATGACCTACATCTGGAATCCCTTGTATGGCTGTGTCCGTGGTTAATATCATATTTTCAAATGACCTACATTTTAAATTCCATGTATGGATGTGTTCTGTGTGTAATATCATGTTTCAGAATCACATACATTTGGAATCCCATCCATAACTGTGTTCTGTAAGTAATGACCTACATTGTGAATACCATGTATGGTTGCCTTCTGTTTGTAATGTCATGTTTCAGAATCAAAACATTTGAAATCCCATCCACGATTGTATTCTGTGTGTATTGTCAAGCTTCCAAACGACCTTCACTATGAATCCCATCTATGTTTTTTGTGTGTTTGAAATCAGATACACTGTGAATGCCATGCTGATCTATGTTCTGTGTGTCACGCTTCAAAATGACCTACATTTGAAAGCCCATGCATGGCTATCTTATGTGTGTAATGTCAAGTTTCAAAATGACATGCATTGTGAATTCCATGTATGGATGTGTTTTATGTGTAATGTCATGTTTCAGAATGACCTAAATTTGGAATTCCATGTATGAATGTGTACTGTGTGTAATGTCATGTTTCAAAATAAGCAATGATGTGAGCTGCAATCGTCTATTTTGTATAAGGCAACATCATTACAAAGATTTCTCAACCTGAATTTTTAATTCTTAATTTTTAATACTAATATATCCTATCAACCTATTCATATTCATTATGTCCTATCAACTCATTCGTATTAAATATGATATCAGCCCATTTATATTCAATATAAGGTCACAACCTATTATATTCGATTCGTCCAATCAATTAATTGATATTAAATCTATGATGTGAACTCAGTTGTGTTAAATATATACTATGAACTTGTTCGCATTCGATTTGTTATATCTACTCATTCATATTAAACATATGTTATCAACTCATTTATAATCAATAGGTCATATCAGTTCATACAAAAAATAAAATAAATGGGAAATATTAATTAGTGAACTGGTCCAATGAAGAGGTGCAACAACCTATCAGTAGTTTGACACGTTCTTTAAAACACATACTGAAAACAGCGACCAACCTCAATCAGTGCAAAGATTTATGAAACCGAACTGAACTTTACACACACACATACACACGTATATATATATATATATATATATATATATATATATATATATATATATATATATATATATATATATATATATATATATATATATAAAGTGAAAGAGGTCAACCATTCTACGTGGTGGGGTTGTTTATTTTATTAATTTTATTAGATATACATATGCGTTTTCATTTTTTAGAGAACTATAGGCTATGCAAGGCGACCAGTTTATCTGGTAGAGGAATAACCCGGAAAATCCCAAGAACCAATGACCTACAGGAAGCTACTTGCAAGCTTTCTCGCATGTCTACACTGGGAAAGCATGGGACTTGAACCCACGCTGACAGAGGTGAGATGTCAGTGATCGGTAACGGTGAGCGCATTCGATCACTCGGTCACCCAAATGCCCCGCGAGAAGAAAGAAAATAGAAAGTTAGTCAGGTCTTTATCTAAACAGGTGGACATAATTACGGTCAAAACATGTTGCATTACATACATAAAAATTATAGACAATAACTTCAATTTAATGTAGTTTGAACATGTGATATAGATATATGTATTACCAACCTTAAATGTCCGATTCCGTTGCACCAGTTCTACTTTTGGACATCATATAAATTAGCACAATCTGAGAAGTTCATTTAGTTTTGCCCTGGAGTTTTAAGAACTGCAGAAATGGGACACGTATTTGGAAGTATTGCCTGTTTTACCACTCATGAAATATAGGGAGGTTGGCACATTTCTCACCTTGAATTTACATGTGCTACCTTTTAGGAAACCCACGTGCTATGTGAATGACCGATTTATGACTTCTGAGAAAATGAGCTTGGAAAACAAATACATTTTCTTTACATGTCCTTGAAACAGAGAAACTAGTTTTTAGATCATGTGCAATACTTTTTTTCCTTAAGTGCATTTCAGAAATTTTAAAATATTAAACACTACAATAATGGTAACGGCTCGACATTTTAAAATTTACCTCGCAACTTCACAAAGTGTAAATAGTTGACCGGAGCTATAAATTTTCTATGAGAAACAGAACAAGTCAAACATACAGACCTAGGTCTGGACACGGCCTTCCAGACTTATTAGTCCAGCTCACAGACCAAGTCTCTTGCTGTGTCACATTATCATGCCCATATTTTGCATGGCCCGAGCGAAGTTCATTTATGTTGTATCTGGCCTGCAATAGCAAATGAGTTTGACAAACATGCGTTAGAAGTTAAGTGTATCTTTGTACTCTTATATCCTAAATCAACTCTAGTCATTTAGCCATTGACATAAACTAAATATTTCCTTGCTCATAATAAGGATTTGCTGTGGGGAAAACCAAGTAAATACTTTTCTTTAAAGTTTTAAGTATGTTGAAAAATAACAAACTCCAGAATGGAACCATGTTTACAGAACTAAAACAATTGTATTAGTTCAAATAGTTATACATATTTTCAAACGTTGCAGAGCAGCATAAGTCTAACATTCTTTCAGTTACTTTTAAGGGCTCACTTACGTCAGACTTATTGTGCTTCATATCTGGTACCATTTGTACTATATTACAAAGCTCATTTCAGGGGTGGATCAATATTAATTACCAACAGATACCAGCTTTTTCATTAATGTGTAGGTAGACTATTCGCTTAACTATTTCGCAACTCTGCGTATCTTATTTTTCTTTCATTTTAATTAATTTGCTTCCATCATGCGGTTCCTCGAATATATGTCGCTTTCTAAATTTTTATATTTTCTTAATCATATCAGGGTATTGATAGAAAAGGTAAAATTTTAGAGATTCAGTTCTTTTAGTGTCAACAACAGTTTCTTTATTCCTTACAGACGTCTGAATGGTTTCAAATTACTTCCAAAGTTTGCAAGTTGACTCAGCATTACATGGTATTACCATGGTTTGTTTGAAATCGAACTTTTGTCCATGTTTTGTTTGAAATCGAACTTTTGTCCATGTTTTGTTTGAAATCGAACTTTTGTCCATGTTTTGTTTGAAATCGAACTTTTGTCCATTTTTGTTTGAAATCGAACTTTGTCCAAGTTTTTTTTCTCAGTTTTTGTTCAAATTTTGTAGATCGACATTGAAATGTTTCCTAGAGCTTCATATAGTATTGCACATTTAGCCATATACAAATTTATCAACCTCAAATACTTAATTCATTTCTCCTTCACTCCGTATTAATTAAAAAATTGTAATATCAGATTGATTATAGGTAATGCAATCTGTAAATCTTCTAAACAAAGTGACTGTAATATGTAAAGCTTACGCTTTCCGAAAATACTGTCGAGCAATTTTTTTCGCATCAACAGCTTAGTATGCTGGAATGTTATGTCGGTAAGTCAATTATCTTTACTCTTTATTTTATGCAAATCTATCTGCAAATAAACCTTGTGTCTTGACGATGAGATAATTCATGTTAAGAGCATGAAATATTTAATAACCTCTGTGATATCTGTTGAGAGTATTTGAATATGGCTCTGTCATTGTTTATATAGTGTAAACTTTAAAAAATTATTTTGTGCTATACGCAGTTCAAAAGCAAGATATCATAATTTGAGTCTAGGAACTAATCCGTGCAGGTTGTGATTAAATGTTTTTGAAGTGTTTAAGCATGTAAATATTGTTTAAAAAAACAAGTTTCGTACGGTAACGATTAGATACTAACGTAAAATTTGCGTCAAATACAAAACTGAAAACTATCTATAATGTTGATAATAATACAACTAGCAAAGTGACTTTTTTCATTTTCTCCACATTTCCTATGAGTTTTCAAGTGTAGTATCCAGTATCATTCCATATGTGTGCGTTCTAGGTCTGTCCACCACACATTAGATTCAGATGGTAACATCTGGAGAGGGTCGACACTGCAATGCAGTCTACCTCAACACATGCAGCACCCAATATGTCACACAAGCGCAAAAATAGAGAAAAGGAGCACCAAGTCATATGCTCAATCTTGTAATCCTGACTAAAATAGCCCTTAACGCAAACTGGAGTACAGGAAGTAGGAAATCCAAATAAATCTACACCCAGACTCGGAATAAAACCTTGTACTCAAATCCAACTGCTGAATTTGAGAGATATCCGAATGGACATTCCACCCTGTATTGGTAAAATGAGTTTCCAAGTTCCCAGAAACTCGTTTTCTGCCATTAGTGTACTTTGTAAAACACAAACTGCAACCATTCTTCAGTAACAATGTAAATTGTAAAAGAAAATCATATTAATTTGTATTTTTTTCCATTTCGTTTAAGCTATAGCTTAGTACTAAGTCGTCTAAGTAATAATACTTTAGAATAACACTTGTGCAAGTTTTAAGAAACGCAATACTGAATTTTGTTTTCAACCCTGGTCTGCTTTTTCTTTTTAAATCTGGGAGTCCTTTGTTCTAGCCGTTCGCACTTTACGACTAGGATGCATCTTGAAAAGTAGTTGCGTTCAACCTCGTTTAACCTTTCTCGCTTTATTTATTGTTGCTTCGCATATTCTTTTATATATATCTGCAGAATAAAATCAAGTAATTACGATTTTGTGTTTTGTTCTTGTTTCGTTTTCGTAATCGTCTTTTGCAGCTTTGTACAACTGAACAAGGAATTGACAAACTCGGATAGTGTTTGGACTGGTTTCTTTACCAGTTTGACACTGATGCTTGATTTTTTTTAAAAAAAAATTTCTAATATTCCTCTGACTAACGCGATCTTCTTTATCCAGTGATTATGGAAAGGCTTTGTGTGTATGTGTGTGTTTGTGTGTGCGTGTGTGTAAGACAGCAAAGTTTGTTTGGCATCTGGTTATTAATTGATCTGTAATAAGCATTATTTTAATTCTATACTCGCAGAAGTCATTTGTTTGTGAAGTAATTCAACAACGTCTCTTAATATAAAATATTGAATGATTGTTATAATAGGAAGCAACGTAATTAAATTAAAGTTGCAGAATTTATCAGATCTCTGAATGAATCGCGTGACTAATGCCCAGGAAATATTAGTTTTTTAATAGAATTTCTATATTCATTTTGGTCAATGCAATTTATGTTTTATTTATTTTGTAAAGTTTGAATCACAGCAAGGAGTAATCAATACCTTAAAAGAAAAGAGATAATAAATTTTCGAAATTAATTCACAAAGTGCCAGATATAAATATACCGACAGTTGTTTTACATGATATAAAGACAAATACAATGCTGATTCTAAAATCTGTGAGATGTTAACTAAGTAAATAAATCACTGATATTGAAGCAATACAACGGTACAAAACAGTCTGATTCTGATACGAAAAAAGCCGTATCACTTAGTACAATCTTTGTTATATAGACACAAGCAAAAGTCGAATTTCACAGTCCTTTTCATTGGTCGGCAGTTCTCTATCCTACTATTGGAGCCTAATGTTCTGATTAACTTGACTCCAGATAGTGTTTATATTTTTTCCTTGATCTTTCCCGTATATAATGTATAATGAAGACAACAGCGGACAATCGACATCTTTGTTTCTCTTCAACATATAATTATTCCATGTACAATAACACCCTCGCTAAATTCAACGAACATACAATATTTTATTTCTTCCTGTTAGGCATTGAACACATTCATCGCTTTCATCGCTAATACGTCAATATGTATCGTCTCAGGTAAGATAATATGGAACGAATTTTACATCTGCATGCGAGTTGCCTCCACTCGTTTGTCTATTTAAAGTTTCTTATTGCAGGTACACTTTACGATCAATGAGATTTCTTACATATGCTATGCATTGTCTACATTTTACGTTCTATATGAAATTGCAACATAGTCATTAATCACTTTGGAGTCTGTGAAATAGCATGAAATTATTTACTCTGACACAGGCAGTAGATTCCATTGTATAAAATAGCACACAGAAAAGACTGGTCAACAGGGCCAATGCAAATTGTAATTGATGGCTATTCGATTAAATGTTTAAAAAATGTTTGAATGATATTTAAGGCTCACATGCAATCAGAAGGTATTTCCAAGTTGACTTTCCCATTTTTCTTTTTCTTTTTTTCTCGCTCATATTGTACAATTAATGATCTCCTAGCACCGTCAGCTTTTAACTTTATCGGTTATCTCCTTTTAATTGCCACGTGAAAAGGACAGGCACACATCAAACTGTAGTCCTAAATTATCAAGTTTCACATAATTCTTAACCAGGATGTCTATATTTTCTAAACTCATTTATTCCTGACTTGAAATGTGTGCATCACGCCAGGATCAGATTATATCAAATTCAATTTCAAAAATGTACATTTTGTGTCTCATAATGAACTTCAATTTTGAAAAGTACATTTGGTGTCTTATAAGGAAATTCAATTTTGAAAATGAATATTTGGTGTCACATAGTGAAATTCAATTTTGAAAATGTACGTTTGGTATCACATGCTGAAATTTAATTTTGAAACTGTGAAATTTGTAAACCAGAGTGACGTTCAATTTTGAAAATATACAATTAGAGTTCAAAAAGGAAATTCAATTTTGAAATTTGCAAAAGTGATTAATTGTTTATTAACGCTCAGAGTGTTTGCTAAAGCGGTAGTATTTACTTCTGTTCTCGGAACTGTATTGGTAAACTCCAAAAATATATATATATATATATATATATATATATATATATATATATATATATATATATATATATATATATATATATATATATATATATATATATATATATATGATTATATTATTTTGCAGAGTGCACAAACATAATCTTAAATTTATCCTAACTTATCCTAATGAACGTATGATTGTATGAACATGAATTTATATAAATGGAGATGATTTTGATTTTTCAGACAGCACAATCATAAGCTTAACAACAAATATAAACTTAACAAGAGAACATAAACTAATCCTAAGGTTATCCTAACTAATTTTAATGAACATGAATATATATATATATATATATATATATATATATATATATATATATATATATATATATATATATATATATATATATATATATATATATATATATATAGTGATGATTTTGATTTTTGCAGACAGCATAAATTTGACTTTAAATTAACTGCATATACATAAACTTAATAATGGACAGAATACAACGGGGGAACTTACATACGTCCAAAAGATTTTTATACACTTTCTCAATGATAAACGTGCACAAACCACGTGGTTACATGGTGAGAGAGTGTGTTATGTTTCTGTTGGATTTCGTATCCTCAATTATTTTAGAAAAATGGTATCAAGATCATCCCTGTCGACAATTTTGTTAGTTACGAGTCTCAACCCACGGACCATGAATACGAGAGTTAAACGATATAGCATTCCACCACTTTCCGATTCATAAATATATACGTTCTAAAATTATTATATAGTTAAAGCAACAGTGAATAAGCAGGTAAATTATATATGAACAGTATATACTGCATGAAATCAGTTATTGTGTAACTGTAGCATGAATTTAATTCAATTTTCATATATAATTCAGAAAATACTGTATAAATTAATCACATATTATATTGTCTGTATTAGTTATCGTTTGTGAAGTCAAAATAATGTGTTATTAGAGCTAAAAATAACTTTGATTTGTAATTCAACGCGTTTGTATAAACCGACGCGAATTTAAGGTTCTAAGATCCAAAAGATGCATCAGTATTAATCTCTGTTACAAATGCTGCTTCACTAACAACAAATTGCTTACAGAGAACAAATAAATCACTAAATACGTAACGAAACAAGATATCTTCGTCGTCTGTGAATTAAATGTAGTAGAGCAGAGTAATTACGCTTTATTATATATGCATTTGCTTTAAGTTGTAAAAAATAACTTTTAGAATCAATGTTTTCCTCTTAATTATAATATTTACTCAGAAGTTCTCTGAGCGTACATACAAATTAAAACAAAGTGTTTTTCCTCTGGAGTCAATAATGTTTCCTCATTGATCGTTGAGTTTGAAATTTATTATCGACAATAATGGATTATGTACACGTAGATAAACTAGATTAATTGGCTCAGATACAATTACCAACACGGTGGCGCTTGATGTGTAAATGCATGTAATATTTTATCTTTCTGGGCCTGGTTAGACTGAAAATTCTCCTTGATATCTACTACCAAATGCATTGCATATTAGATTGATTGCTATTGTTGATGTTATATTAACAATATCAGGTGAGATATGGCGACCTGCACCATATATATCATTATTATATTTAAGAACGGTTGATGGCGGGATTAATTTTTTCCTAGCATCATACATTATTTTAAACTGTACATCAATAAGACCATTAACTGATTTCCTTTGGTCTTCAGAGTTAAAATCACGGAATTATAAATGTTTGTAGCTGTTCTTTGATTCTATGATGTTTAAAAAATACTGTTTTATAAATGTTTATAACTTGCACGCTGAATTGGGTCGTCTTCGTTATCTGAGTAATTACTTAACAATCTATCTGGCGGTGAGTTTAAATTTTTTGTCTTTGTCAGCGATAGCCTTATTTTTATATTATAAGTTTGATGCAACTTGATTCAGATGTTGTATTGTTTCAGATATTTGATTTTTTTAAATCATCGTCATAAAAAGTGTTGATGCTGAAAAATGCATATATTGGATCATTCAGTACACATTCATGTTCAGATTTAATTGGTCTTGATTTTGAGTTAATTTCTTTGACATTAATTGTTGATATTCTTGTTCTACTTATCTTGCCTTGGAATAACTATATGAAATGAATATAATGTGTATAACCACGATAAGCATCCATAATTTCTATAACTGTATTTTTTCGATATTCTATAAGTTTTTAGATTTTTTAAAACATCTACAACGAAATCAGATCGATGTGATTCTGGTGTTTTGTTTTTAAACCGGTGCAACTTCATGCCAACCTAATACTGATCTAATCGAACCTTGATGAATATTTACATCATAATCAGGAGAATTTATTTCCATCACCGCATATATTGTTGGTACGTATTCAGTAATTGCTAGTTTTGATTCTTTTCCTGTGATGGATTCAATCCTGCATTGGAATTCACCATTAATTTTTTCTATTTGACAACTGTCCGTTGGAATACTAACTACTTGACAATCAGAAGTTCCATCAAATTTATTTTTATTTGCAAATACTAATGAATTATTTGGCTGTAGTCTACCAAATTGTTTTGATGTTATATTAGGCCAGTTATAATAAACCCGTAATTGTGAATATGCTATTTCTTTTGCTGTCATTGCGGTTGGAAAGTAAATGCTAAACTCAGGATTAGTCGAACTTAATGATATCATAGTAGCTTTAGACGGTGCTGTATTAGTGACGATTTGTTGAAGTAATTATCTCAGTTCAGCTAAATACGCATTATTATTATTATTATTATTTAATTCTCCATTTTCTCGCCTTGGATATTGTGAGTGACAAGGTCACTAGAATCGATAGCGATTCTGAATGCTTCATCGTAGGTTTTCATTATTGTTGCGAACGCCTCATCAGATATTTCACCATCGCTTTAGGTAGAACGAAATATACGAGGATATTTTGGGATAGGCTGCTGTTGCTGTTTGTCATTTTATTATATACTCACGTAATTTATCATTTGTACATGTAACTATCTTTTAGTGATAATACCGAGAATACCTGCGATAGTCGTTGAAGCTGAAACGATACTTGTTATAACTATATCCGCTGTCATTGTTATCGTTGATAATAATACTCCGGCTCCAGCAATAATAGAAGAAACCGAGTAAATAATTATATCAATGACAACCAACGTTTGCGATATTTTTTACTTTTACTGTATAATCGTCGACTATATATTTAAGTTTGGACATACATTCGCATACTTGATTATAGCGATGACGTTTAACGTCAATAAGTGACAGAGTCACCAGTGACTTTGTCACTAATATTTGATTCATTATACTTAATGGCGTTAAGTAATTAATTGTGGTATTTCAGCTACGAATTCCAGACACCACCATTATGACGCTGCGGTTAAGGTTTTATCAATTGTTTCCAACATAAATTCTTCTTCGTCATCTTTATTTAACACTATAAATGCATCTCCAGAAAAAGCATCGGTTGTATGACGCCATGGAAACGTTGTAGAATAAATACCAAATTTTGTAGAACTAAACATAGATAATCTATATACACCGGTAATCTCTACGATATGTTTGATGGTGTTATGTTGCTGTGACAATGCTGCTGATATAGATGCTACCGTGTATACCACATTGATAATCTGCTTGTGAGGAATATTAATCTGACTCGTTTTCTCGACGATATTAGAAATTCCGCCGACATTATCGTTTATGTTTAACTTAATATCAGCGAGTTTTATATTAACAGTTGTTGGATTTAAACAAATTCATTAATAGGTTTGTTTACGATTCTGAGAAAATTTGAAAACTTTTGTAAGTGATTAAAAAATTAGCATTGAGTGTGGTGATTTCATTTTTTATCGTTGTTAATGAAGTTGTTACTGGAATTTCATTATCATCGACGTAGTTTGTCCTTGCAGCATCAAAATCAGATTCTGGTGTTCTAAAATTATTAACGCCTTTATTGTTCATGTTGGCAAAAACGTACTAAAGTTCTTGATCATCGATATATTTTTTGTTGCGGCGTCCGTATCTGCGGTTGGGTTACCAAGGTCTAAAATTTTATTTCGATTCATAATAATATTCCCCATGAATGAATCACCAGCCTTTTTGATATAATCGTTAACTGACTTTTCCGGAATCTTGTATTTTACCCTGAGCAGTAAAAGTAACGATATCAACAACTGCAGTAGAAATTCGCTTGAGTACATCTGACAGTTGTATATTACTCGACTTTAATCGTTCTTGTTTATCCTGAGAACAACTTCGTTTTGATCCACACTTGTAATATTTAATCATCAATCTCATTTCTGAGCTGATCAAGAGTTGCATATTTAGATAAAGTGCTGATGAGCTTTTCCATACATGTATAGCATTATTATTTACTGATATCTGTTTAAATGTGACAACGTAGTATATTCATGCACTACTTTATGAGGTGGTTCTGTCGAATTTGTTGCATCATCAGGTACATTAGGTACTTCTCGACCGCATATTGGTGGATCAAATACTATTTGTATTGGTAATGTTGAATACCAGATTGAAGCAATTTTATTACTGCTGACATATTTAAAATGCTTACTTGGTGACGCTAATCCATATGAATCAAAATAAATATTTTCAGGTGGATCAATCGCATATCCAACCAGATGGGTACCTCATCCAGAGTGTTTGTCGAGATTAGTAACACCGGTTTCAATATTGTTTGGTTGTTTTGGCAATTGATAGTGCATGAAAACTTTATAATTTTTTATTTTTAATTTTTTAGGAGCATCGTGTAAATCAAAATTTGACATAGGCGATATTAGTAAACTGTCCCTGGTAATCTCAGACCCTTTCCGAACCATGGATATACGGTTTCTGGCAATCCGAGACCGCAACCGTATGATGCGACTGTTAATCTTAGACGGCCCGGATGAGGTAAGTTTGGTGCTCTTAGACGTCTTCCGTGTTGTTTTGCCCGTGGTCGTTTTTAAGTCTTCTGCGTGTATAATTTCTTGATCCGTTGCTTTCATTAATGCCATTCCAGTGGCAGTTCCAACAGCGCCTAATGTAGCTGTGTTTGCAACAGCTGGGGCTGCAAGAAGTGGAAACATACCACCAGTCTTAACAATGTCTTTAATAGCAACTTCAGAAAGATTAAGTTTCACTCCTTTATTTGATTTTTTGGCTTTATTGAAGTTTCTGAACTGACAGTCTAACAACATTAATTTATTTGTACCGCTCATATGTCATTTATTTAGCGATATTTTTATTTCAGAATTATTTTTTGATGCTCATTGTAGCCATTTTGATCTGACCACGTAGTCAGGGTAACATAACGTGATTATATGACCTTATAATATTCATAAGCGATCTAATTACTTGTTTGGAAAATATTTACATATTCTCTACTGGAGCATCAACAACTCCCATTTTTTCACCAACACACTCAAGTAACATTGCTTTATCACTGATTATAACATCAATTGCACTGTAATTAGCAGTAACTCATATGTTCACACGAGGTCGAAAATGTATATCAACTATTGAATGTCTTGTTAAATCTAAATGTTCCAGGGAAAAGTAATCGAATATTTGTTTGTAAAATCTAACTAATATTTGTAAACCAGTATCAATGCTTTGATCACGCCCCATTAATGACATAACACGACGATGTGCACGTGCTACATGATTTTGATCGAAATTCAGTAATATATCGTCGGATGGTTCTTGATGTCCATTTATCCTTAATGAATCCTCAGAAACACCAAGATTGTCAAATGTCATAATACTTTGATTTTGACTGTTTACTTGTGCACCATCTTGTAATGCAATAAATATCTTGGTGCAGAAAAACCCCGCTGAGAAGCTATTTGCCATGTAAATAAACTATTAATATTATTCTGGACAGCATCTGCGGTCGTTGTTAATCATGATAACATTGATTTACCACCTTTTGTCATAAAATATAGTAACCGATACTTTGCAGATATTGTTGGAGTTATCACCACAATGAAAGCTTCTTAAGAATTACTCTACCAGCATCGCCAACGGATCTCCATATTGCATCATTGTCTGCAGCCTTTCGTACGAGCACAACTGTGTGCTTGGCTCTGTAAATGACTTTTCTGACAATTCTACAGAATCCAAAGATAAGTGACATTGGAATACTTCTATTACTTTTTAACATTGCTCGACGTGATCTAAATCCTAAGTTGAAATTTGGATCTACATTAATAATCACACTTTGCACATCCACATTGGTGACTCCAGCAGAATATCTTGATCACCTTATTTCATCTTGTTGGTTTTCTGGAGAATTAGCAATATTTTTCACAAACATCATTGATGGGCCATCTGATCTTTAAAAATCATCGCTGTATCTTGCAAGACCAAGTATTGTTGAAGCAACATCAACGTCAATGTCTTTCTGAATTGATTCAATATTTTCCCGTCATTCATGTACGTAGCGCTGTCAAATAACGCCATAATACCATTATTAACAAAACCAACTCTACCATCAGCGCCGTACTCAGTGTTATCTGCTTTTAAAATTTCGCCATCTCTCTCAATGAATGATTTAGCTGGTAAGGAATATCTGATTGTATCCTGAACTTGCAGTTCAATTCTTGTAATTCGTGCGTACTAAGAATAATATTGATAATCACGCACAGACTCATCCTTGAGTACAGGTGCGTGCGTCCATGTCAAATGCTGGATCGGATATACGATTGAACATCTTTATTATATTTGCTATAGTCTAACACAAAGAATACTTGGGGAAGTGAGACCACTTCATGTTACCAGAGTAGCGGTTATAATTTTTTTATTTTTCTGCCATTGTTCCATCAGCCAACTCTTCTAGTTTTCGATTAGTAGCTTGATTTATTATTTTACTACTATTTGCAGATATCACCTTAGTGCTAGCCATATTCATTGGTGGATGTGAATTTTGAATTATAGATGCTGTTCTATCTTTAAGTGATAGGAATTGTTTAGAAAACATCACTAAAAACACCAATGCCTTTTATACGAACAACATCAATAGCTTTAATTCCAAGGTGCTTTGTGATCGGCATCACCTCAGTGCTAACCAGTTTCACTGATGGCTGAGGTTTTCGTCGTATTAATCATGCTAGTCTATCTTTGAATGCTATGAATTCTTTACTATCAACATCACCAACCACACCAATACCTTTTTTTCACGAACAACATGAATAACTTTAATTCCCAGTTGCTTTGCGATCGGTATTACTTTTGGGGATATCCTTCTATACAGA
Source organism: Potamilus streckersoni (assembly GCA_016746295.1). Lineage (NCBI taxonomy): Eukaryota > Metazoa > Mollusca > Bivalvia > Unionida > Unionidae > Potamilus > Potamilus streckersoni. Next base: position 2,662,053 of record JAEAOA010001977.1, read on the forward strand.
CCCTGGACAACATCACCCAGTCAATCTCCGTAGGTTGTTTGGTATACTGGTAATCGAAAATTTATTACCCTGATCATGGTTGGTCCACGTCGAGTACTATGTACAATCATTTTATTATAATAACTGTATTTAATTACATTCTCAGTTACTGTGGCAGTCATCGGTAATTTCATCAATGAGAGAGCGATACACATTAATATCTTCGATACCGGCTGTAAATAATCGTTTACAAATACCAGCTACTTCATTAATTACTTCTGGGGAATTATTACCAGCTCGTTTTCCTCCAATGAGGGTCATATCGAATATCAAAATCGGCAAGGATATTGTTGGGACATGGAGTAGTAAGACCACTTCTTTGAGCAGTAAGACCACTTCCAGTTGCGTCCGGTGCGTCTTGAAATTCTTCTTTTTTTCTCTTCACTAGGTTTCTGTTGTTTTTTTTTATACTTTTTAGGTGATTCGGGATATTCACACAGTGATCCCTCTCATGATTTTTGTATGTAGGAGATTGTATTTTTTTCTAGGTTTTTGTTGTCGTGTTTGCTATAGTATCTGTTGTAATCGTTGTTGTTGTGGAATATAGTTATGTATCGTATTTTATAGCTGAGTGTGGTTCTCTAATATTCATTATTGATAGTATTTATACTGGCTGTTTAACTTATAGCAGCTGGCAGGGTGAACAACCAATATTGAGTGGTCCGGTAAATTAACGAGTGGCATAAAAGTTTTAAGAAAAAAAAAGAAAAAACAACCGTCAACAATGGGATTACAAAAATGACCTAACCCAATTTATTTATTATCCATTTTCAACCGTATGGGAATGGTCTCAATTATAGGCGTCAATTTAACGTTTTAGCCTTCGTGGGAACCTTCATAATGCCTGCTACTGATCGTGAGCTTAATAGAGATAAATAAATAATTCTTCGTCATTAACGACATCAACAACATCAAAAAGAGTCATTCTACATAGTTACTCAATAGTTAATATGAGTCTATAAAGAAACAATTAATGATGGTCAAGCAAGATGTTATGATGATTTGATAACTACGAGAGAGAGAGAGAGAGAGAGAGAGAGAGAGAGAGAGAGAGAGAGAGAGAGAGAGAGAGAGAGAGAGAGAGAGAGAGAGAGAGAGAGAGAGAGAGAGAGAGAGAGAGAGAGAGAGAGAGAGAGAGAGAGAGAAGGGGTCATTATAGGAATCAATGCTTGAGGATTCCAGAAGGAATGCGTCGACCCCAACCTATTGACTGAGTTGAATCTGGAGAGATCAGGTTATGCAGACATGCTGGACAATTAAGTTCGCAGCGATTATTCGATTTTATGATGAAATTTGCGTATATATGTAAACGGAACTGTTATATGTACTTTTAGAGCTTTATGTTATTTTGTGCTTTTGGTAGAAATGTATGCTAAAATTGATCTTGTTGTTGTTGGGCTTAACGCCATTTTTCAGCACACGATAGGCTATTCATGGCGGCTAGTATTAATGGTGGAGGAAGAAACCGGGAAATCACCGGAAAGAACCACCGACCCACGAGAAGCTACTGGCAAGCTTTCTCACATATATACATTAGCCGAATCATAGACTCGAACCCACGCAATTGATCTTGTACAATTGTATTTTGAGTATCTAATGAATTAGATTCTAATATTCTTTATACTGGGGACCGCTATTCGCTCGATCTAGGTTATAACACTGAAGTCGATGGTCCTCTAGACATCGATAACCACCATTTTAAGGTAATAAGCCATTATAGTGAACTCTTTTTAATTACAAACGAAATTAGCCTCTTTTTATCTGATCAGGATCTCAGCGTATAATTTGGCTCTCATTAATGAAGTTTGTATTTTAGTTCATAGTAAAGAATGATTTTCATGATTTGCTGTAACCAGTAAGAACTGTGGGTACTAAAGCGAACAATCATCGCGATTAAGATTTAATATTCCATTTGACCCCCATAATACGTTTTCTCTATATATCTAAAAGACTGTCAAACAAATGAAATTTCAAGGACTCTAGAAAAGCAAAACCCAGACAGAAGAAAAAAAGTTACCATCGGTGATATCTGGCAAATATTCTCTATTTTAGAATGAAGCCTTGAATAATCAATATTGTCTGTCTTTTCAAGGAAGCAATTTATCTAAAGAATGCATTTTTCTGTCGCATTAAACTTTTGATTTTCCGGCAGATGCCTTGTGCCAGACAGTTTATAAGATACAGGGTTATATGAAGATAATTTGTGAGCAATACATAGTTATCTTTTAATGTGTGAAGAGGTTGAAGAATAACAAAAAGTAGCATGATGACTAATTTAGAAAAAAATTATTTTTTCTCAGTTATATGGCTATGTTTTCTGCAGTGTAGCAGTTAATAGTGACATGAAGCATTGGGGCATGATGCCGCAGACATATCCCTCCCAGTCACATTATCCTGACACCAGAACAACCTGTCCTAGCAAAAAATTGTAATGCTAAGTCTTTATTATTTGACCTAGGTTTGAACCTGCAACCTCTCGCATCAGAGGCGGATGCTCTAACCACATAACAAATAATACATCTATTGATGGATCATATACAAAACTAGTTTATCATTCTGCAATAAAATTCACTTTGGATGAAATATTATTTTAAATTTGTATCATACAGATGAAAATTGTTCCTAAAATCTAAAAGTGTTTAATCAATGTGCATAATATTCAGTTAATTTGCATTTGACTTGGAAAATGGTTGAACTCACTTACATATATTATTTGGAATTGGTGCAGATTTTTATACTGCTGCATTGTTTGAATTATACAGAAATTAACGAAACTAAGGTCAACATTTATAGGCAGAAAAGTTACATTTTTGATGGACCTACTTACACGGATCAAAATAGGCTGGGGAAACATCTTCGGCCAACACAAAGTATTCAGGAGATGGACATGGCACAGTCCGAGTGGAGACAATCACAGTCAGATCGACTACATTATGGTGAAGAGGCGCGTACAGACAAGTATAAACATAGTCAAGAATCGAAGCTTCCTCGGAGCGGACATTGGAAGTGACTTTGATCTGGTGATGATGACCTTCAGCCAAACTTACTATCATAGTACATGACAACACAAGCCAAGGTATTTTTTCAATCAGGCTATGGTACATCCTGCTGGTCGTATAGGTCAGGTGATTATTCGAAATAAATTAAATTTGCTTATAAACGTTTTAAAGTATATATGAACTGTTCACATGTGTAATTATGTGAACAGCTCTTTCTTTTAACGTTGATATAAAATAGGACTATTAATAGGTCCTTTTGGTAAGACATTTATTGTACTTATAAGTTTGATTGCAAATGACAACATTATTGTGAAATATTTCATTTGTTTATTTGTTAGATAAGAATGGAATTTAAAATCGTGAAATTATATGAATCTATCGAAGGTTTTCCTTGTCTTCATTGTTCTCAATTTATTAACTTTACAAAAAACTTGTATCATGAAATAAAGATTTGCTGATATTGGTATTAGCATAAAATTTTTACTAGATCAATTTGTTTTGGAAATCGTTTTTTTTGGTATCCTGGATAGAACCAGTTTTGAATGTTCTAAATGTAAATGTGTAAACGCTTTAAAACCACGCTAGTTTTATTGATTGACTTGCATAACATTCGAGAATGAATTTTAACAGATCAATTCCGCTAAATCACATGTAGATGATGAAAGGAGCAATTGCATCATTTAAACCAACAACATTTATCCAAAAAGGACTTATACATAACTTGCCTTTTTAAATTTGCTTTTTTCACGGGAAATTTGATTTAATTTGCAGGATAATGAAGCATGAAATAAACCTCATCATGTCATTCAGAGGACTGTGCGAAAACATGGAAAATCCGCTCATTACTCCAGGAATTATCGAATTTGTTGTATTTTTATTTACAAATCCGATCAGAATGTACAACATTCTCACATGATTCTAAGTTTGTGATTAGTTATGTTAATCCACACTCTTAATTAGTAAATTGAAACAACTATACTTCAATGCGCACAATTTGAGAGGACCGCTACAATGGAATAGTGGATGCGGAAGGTTGCGGGTTCGAACCCCGGCCGAGCCAAACCAAAATGGCAGTGAAGAATTTTACTGATCACTCCCTTTTTTAGGTTTGATTCAACAAAATTGTATACACGTTTTCTGGTAGGTGAGAGTGTTTTCAGACAGTCTTGTGGTAGAACCATAACTTTCAGGGTGATAAGCAAAAACATTAAATTGTTGGATGTCTATCTAATTTATGCATAAGTTGTTGGAAATATTCAAACATAACATTTAACCCTTGATTGGACAGATTTGGGGATGTAAACAAGTGGTAAAAGACATTACCAAAACTTTAAGGACATTTGCTGCTTTAATATTCTTCAAACGAAAGTCTATGAAAATCATGTGGCCACACACATTATGGTTAGCAAGTATTGGATTCTTGACGTGTTATTAGGTATGGAACCGACAGTATACCATTTTTCTGCTAAATGGTTCTTCAAATGGTCCAAAGCAAGAATTGGTTGCAGATGTCTTAGGTGTCTTCTAATTGAGTTTTACTAGCACATGACAAGTATTACAAGATGTACAGTTCTTAAAAAATCACTTAATTTTCGGATAATACAAATGATTCAGAATCTTATGACCATTCTTACTGACCTCTAAGTGACCAGCTTAAGGAGTTTTATGGGATAGGCTAAAAATTTCCTGTCGTTACGACTTAGGAACAACACCGACCACTCATCACCAGCAGGTAAAAACAGGTGGTCTCAATTTTCACATAATGACCACTTGTGTGGCTTTAAATCATGAAACCCAGTCTTGTGTTATCTGAGCAAGAGCACTTGAAGTCCTATAACTTGAGTACTTGAAGCCCTATAACTTTCATTACATGCCTCGCATGCTTATAAAATTTATGTTACTTTCTCCTCAGATATCTTACTTCTGGAGCCAAAAACTGTCTGGTGGTTTCTATTATGTAACGAAAATAATTTAATGATGAATTAAAGACCAAATTTAAATTTTCATGTCAGGTTCATATATATGGCAATTTAGTGAAGGTCAAAGCATCATAAATAACTTACTAGCAAATAAAATATAATCCGTTTCATGTTTTTTTTCTTAAAAATCCCCATTTTATAGTGTTAATATTTATTTTCTTATATAATAAATAAGTTCATATTTTTGTAGCGTAAAGCTATGCTACAGTATATGCATTGCATGGGATGTCATTGTTTCAGGTCATTTGCCTCTTGCTATTTTATCGGAATTGGAGATTTAAATTTAAATTGGGAATATGAGATACTTGTCACAGACAACTAATGCCAATAATTGTTGGCTATTGTATTATCATCCATGCCAAACATATATAAGAATTCTGTATAGTTTAAATATTTACCTTCTATTTACTCAAAACCAACCGACAAACACCACGATCTCCTCCCAACCAGTTATCATCTAAAAACACTTCATTAGGATCGTCATTCCATATATACAAGCATTGAGGATACGCAGAATTTGCTTCGACGGTAAAACATTTCTTAAATGGTCCGAAGAGCTATCTAAACATTTAATTTACCAAAACTACGACAAAGACCTGACTGCAGAAACAACTTAAATGGCTAAACAAACAAACAATGATGACCTACTAAAATATGGAAAGAAGAAAAAGGCTGATAGGATACCATTTATTCTGACCTACAAACCCAAAGTAGGTAAAATCATAGCGAAACACTGGCCCATCGTGGAATCGTCAGACGCACTATAGTTAATCCTTCCAAACTAACCAGTAGTAGCCTACCGGAGATAAAAAAAACTCAAGGACGTCCTGGTCAGGTAGAAGCTAACTCCAATCACTAATGAAGACCACCATAGTCAATCTGGCGACGGTGACAATAAAAGATGTAAAAACCTATGATAGAGTCCAGGACATTTTCTAGCTTAGTGACTAGAGAAAAACTAAACATACATGGTCCAAACAAAGCTTGCAAACAGAGAATGTAATTTATCTCATCACATTTAAGATCTGTAGCCTTCAGTATGTCGGAGAAACTGAAATGCTACCCAAAATGACCAACCTTCATAGATCTAATTGGATGACAAGAAGCTGTACAGAAGCCCGTTCGTCGAATACTTTTCCTCCACTGGCCACACTTTCGCCAGCAGACTGTAATGTAGCAATATAATTTGAATTATATCATATAAAGATGCCCAAACATGCTGTAAAGAAGTATAGCCTTTTGCTGCTAGGTTTAGGGGAGTAGTCGTATTGTCAGAAATTGACATGTCACAGCGCCATCTGTTGTCAAAAGTAGGCATTATTTTATGCAAACTTCCGTGATGCTAACTTGGAACATGCTTAATGCTACATTGTAATCATGATTTTAATCTGTCATAAAACATGGACTAGGTGACCATTGTGAAATAACGGTGTTGCAAGGCAAAATCTGTGTAATGCAGAATGAAATGAACAGTTGGAACCCTTGATTTGGCAAGTTTGTAAATAAAATATTGTAATCTGTAAACGATAAACTACATAATCATTTCTCTAGTTGGCTAACTGCAAACTTCATTGACATAGAAGGAAAGTAGATTTTAACACTTGCAAGCAACCATTTACAGTTTGCATCTATAAAGAATAGAAAATTCATGACTAGAATTATGAATGTAGCATTTGCAAGTAGTCATTTACAATAATGCAAAAGGAAAGTAACACTTGCAAACTGCCACATACAGTTTCATCAGTGAAGAATACAATAATGAACATGGATAGAATTATGAAAGTAGCACTTCTATTTACAAAATGCATCAAGGAAGAATGATTGAATGATGGCGGCAAACCCCTCCATAGTTACACAGCAATGAGATAATCTTGCCATGATTTGTTTCGTTTCCATTGTATGACAAGTCATTTATGACACGTTGTTCCTCCGATCAGTTTCCAAGTCTCCAGTTTATTATGAATTGCTGCTGTGTACCACCCAACGAGGATGCACTACAATCTCTAAACAACTCAACCCGCGCTATCATTACTAATGTCAACACCACATCAACTCATCACCATCGTCGTCGTCATCATCATCATCATCTTTTTTATATCCATTGGAGGAGGGCATCATGGCAATATAATTTTTCCACATTTCTATTTTGAATAAAGCCATGGTTATTTTATTAAATTCAACTTCATCTTGAGAGTTCTGCTAGAAGTAGCATTGGTATTTTAAGACGCTATTATGTGAAGTATATACTCAATAAAACTTGAAATGATAAGTACACAGACTGAACAAATTCGACATTGTTTGCTGGGAACATTCATCGCAAGATTTAGCAACTTGAAGGAGATAATTAAAGGCAATTAAGAAACGGTATCTCATTCAAACATGTAATTTCGCTTTTCAATGGCATCTGTTTAGTACATAACATCTTATCAGAGCAAATAAAAGATGCAACGATTTAAGTTCATAAAAACATTTATGTCTTAATGCTATTATCAAAACACAAATACCGTAGTGATGATTAGTACGGTCAAACACACACACACACACACACGCACAAACATACACACTCAACTCATACACACAATCATATATATATATATATATATATATATATATATATATATATATATATATATATATATATATATATATATATATATATTTAAAGAGAGAGAGATAAAATATGGAAATAAATTATTTTGTTAACATTTGCAAGGTTTGTTGACTTTACTCTTTTCTTTTGTTTCTTTTGTACGAGCCTACAGGTAACATATATCACAACTGTTACTTTATAGTGAATCAGCCAACACACCACGACCCAACACTTAGGAAGCTCTCTCTCTCTCTCTCTCTCTCTCTCTCTCTCTCTCTCTCTCTCTCTCTCTCTCTCTCGGTCATGCATCTTTATGTAAAATATAGATGAAATCTACAAAAAAAACAGTATCTGATACCAAATATACAGAAAGATGGGATCAATGTTCTGGCTCACGTTCATTACTAACAACTAGAATTTGTAAACAAAGAGAATGAAAGTATACAGACACCACCTTCCTTCTTAAAGAATAGCCTTTGTTTTCTACACAAAGGTTTTAAATTTTTTTTTTCTGGCAAAGGAAATACATAAAAATTGAATAAGGCTTACATTTCTACTGAAGGTCTCCAAGCTTCAAGTCACAAGTTTTAAATTCAGTGAATGTGTCCAGAACTCCATCAGTGTCCATCCAGAATAGTGAAAATAAATTCAAAACATATTTAATATCCATCTAAAATGTAGTATAATTTCCAAAGAATCAATACAGAATGAACTTATATAAATCCATGAACCCTGAGCTATTCTTGGAGTTTGTCCAACGGTTTTGAAGTATACTGAGCATACCATGATCTCTTCTCATCAAACTTACTTGACTTACATGCACGAAAATACATCTGCATTCGCATGTTGTTAACCGCTTCTTTCTAAGATCTGGCTCATTCGGGTATCTTCCGTCTTCTCAAATAGATCCTCCATTTCTGGGAATGGATAAGCGTCTAACAAAGTGATATTGTTCAGCTTCCTATAAATGATATAAAAGTGATGAGTTCCTTCTCTTGTGTCATTACGCACAAGATGAACTTCCTCTACTGTTTGAAGGCCGAATGAGGCCCTGCTCCATCATTTTCATCCAATAATGTATTCACGTCTTTGTTTTGGGCAATGCGGACGTTGCTTAATTGATGTTTCCACAAATGTCTTGATACTGTGAGTTAAGATCTTTGATCAGCCCTTTTTCGAACATCATGAAATTCGCTGCAAAGATTTCTAATGTCATCTCGTTGCTCCTTCATCAACTTGACGCCCATCTTAATACCAGCATCACCATAACCTGATCTTGGTGGAAAATTAATTTCCACGCCATGTTCATCCTTTACTAGCGTTGCCAGCAGCGCAACACGCATGTATTCACGCAGTAAGTGTACATGGTAGGATACCGTCCTGCGCCTACCAAACAGAGATTTCTTATAGTTAACATATTAAATTTTTAGAACCACACGATAAGGTTCTTACTATTGTTACTTCGCTTGGATGAACTTTATGACAGAAGAAAAAGGACTTCATCCTCTGGACTAAATTTCCTTGTATTCTTGAGACGATCATTCAATACCTTGATTATCTTATAGCGATTCAACATATTGTATTTAGCAACGCTTATTATGTCAGTTAACTTCTCAAGACATATTCGCAACATGCTCCAAAGTTGACTTCATAACATACTCATATCTCGTAGGCAAGCCTCTTAAAATTTCCATGGGTTCTATAACAGATCAACCATACACATCTTAGAGAGTTCAAATCCAGTTTCCTCATGTGGGACTTTGCGGTATGCAAACAAACAATATGGTAACATTTCATCCAATTCATTCTTGTTTTCTGCACATAACTTCCACAACATTTACTTCAGTGTCCCGTTAAAGCGTTTGACCTTTCCGTTCGCTTATGGATGATAAGGCGTTGTTCTACCTCCACAGAATAAGGTATCTAGTGAATTTGGTCTGTTGATATGATCTTTAGAAAACCAACTCGACTAAGCATCACTATCTGTGCTTTAGCTACACTGGTTGCTTCCATATCCTCAAGGATAAAAGCTTCAGGGTACATCTTAGCATCATCATCCGTCGTAAGAATGTACATGTGTCCAGAATTAGTTCTAGATAAGGCCCTGCAATCTCGACCACAAATTTTTGAGATCGGTTCTGTCATCACCGATGGACAAACCATTGGTGCTCTCTAAACTGGAGACAGTTTTACTGTAACCTGGCACTCATAACACGTCGTACAATATATTTTGATATCTGCAAATATTCCAGGCCAAAAAAAATTATTGAAGACAATTTGTTCGCCAAGAAGATTACAGCTGGTTTCTCCTCAGCCTCGTCAAGAGTAGGAAAGAATCTCTTTCTAATAATTTGCAATTCAGACATGTCCGCAGAAATTGACGAAAGTTTGTCAGCATCAATTTCAATACGCCTATCAGTATATGCTCTTTCGATGATGTCGTTGTCAACTCCATTCTCGTCTTAATACCCACGTCGGCCAGAATTCTTAACGGCCTTCTCGTCGTCGATTACTTTAATCATCGACCTCGTAAATGCCTCTTGCAAACGAGAACCATTCCAAATAGGAATTTAGCAGCTAAATTTGATACGAGTCTCACGTGCACTGTTCCTTTTAGTGGGAAGTGTTAATATTTTCCACAGTCACCTGTGTCGTAAATGGGTGAATGCCTGCTGTATATAATGCAACTTTGTGAGCCTTCAGCTCTCGCAAGCGATACCACTTCTGATCAAGGTCATATTCGAGCCAGTCTTGCACAAGCAGGATTCCGCGCAGATTTACGTGTCCTGTTTCCGAAATAAGGATTTCACCAATTGTTGACTTAACAAAACTATCTGCGGAATTATCACATTCTTTCCTGTCATCCGTTGTATAATCCTGTGCAGTATGTCTGCATTGCATGCATTCATAACACTGATTGTTATTATCTTAGGACTGGTCATTCGTCATTGTTTGGTTCGCTCTGTTGTAAAATCTGAACATTGGTGTTGTTAGTATTCACATTTATATGTTTTGCGAAAAGTATTCTTCTACCCTTGCTGACGTGCATCATTGAGAATTCCTCCTAATCCATTATGCCTGATCTTGTAAGGCTTTCAGGAAACATTTCTCATGGAGACACAATGACTGGATCACGACCATCCAAAAACTCTGACGTGTTGATCAATCCTGATCAGTTACACTCAGACCTCGATATTCACATTTAGTATTCACATTTATATGTTTTGCGAAAAGAATTCTTCTACCCTTGCTAATGTGCATCATTGAGAATTTCTTCCTCTGCAGCTTGAACAAATGGACTAGACCCATTTTTTCTTCATAATCCATTGTGCCTGATCTTGTAAAGCTTTCACAAAACATTTGTCATGGAGATAAAATAACTGGATGACGACCATCCATAACTCTGACATGTTGATCATTTTCCAAAGCGATCGTTAATATTCCATTCTCTAGTTCCATGTAATCACTAGTCAAAAGAGTCTTTAGCTGCAATCCTTTTAAATCATCCGACCACTTATCCTGCAACCACAAGGTACTGTGTACTTCTTCGAAACGAGAAAGAAAAATTGTGTTCACTGGACAGCATACCTCTCCCTGCTGCTGCTGATGCTGACATGCTGTTCCTGTTGTCGTCTCTTTTATTGATATGTCCTTTGTCCACTCTTCTTCTTTCTTCTTGATTTCTTCACAGAATAAATTCTCTACTATATCTCCATTTTCACCTTTTTCAAAACTCTCGTGTTCTCCATTACATCAGATTTTTTAATTTGGTTCTGCCTGATTTGGTGCATATGCAAGTAGGCATCGTTCAATAGTGCCCATCGATGTAGTTTTTATCTACTCTAAGACGATTATTGGGAATACCAATCCATCCACAGCGCAACCCCGGTTGCGTGCTCACACGATTATCGGGGCACATATTAGTTAAAGACGAGTGGCAATCGGCCCAAAACACGTTCTTCCTCAGAGTGTTGAAGATATTGATCTTGATTTAAGTTTTCAGCACAGGTACGGCACAAAGGAAACACCAGATTTCCTGGGGAATGGCAGGGTTAGATGGGATGATTCAAATAAGTGGAGGGTAAACTTTGTATATGATCAAGCCTTAGTAAAAACAAATGTGTTGTCAAACTTGCGGATGCCCTATGGGAAATCGACAGTTTTTGCACAACCAATGATATAACGAACACACATCGATATATTTAATACCATCTTCCTCATGAGATGCATTCATGTTGTAAAGCAAATATTCATTCGTCCTCCAAAAAAAACACTTTTGCGTGGGTCCAGAAATTACATGTCCACCACGTCGTAACTTTCGGCAATGCGCAAAACATCGTGGTCGGTTTATAAAATAGATTATAGTAGTGTTCCCACATTTCTGCCACTCGGTATTCTTATTATTCTACCTTCCGGCGTATTTGGTAGGTTTTCTGGTATAAGCTTTCTATCGTGTGCTGTAAGAAGGACCTTTTTTGTGTGCATCGTGAAGCAAGCATCCATTGAATTCGTAGAAATTGGGATTTTCTAAATCCTAACCATCCACTGAAAGATTTTCAATTTTTATTTCGTCTCCCTTTCTGGCATGTTGTATCCTTTTTTCCATTTTTGCACAAGAAATTTAACCAACACAGAGCTTTGGTGAAGTATCGAAGGTATGAACCTTAGGTTTGAAAATAATTTGTTGCGGTACACTAAGGAACATGCGATTCCTTCAAAAGATTGATACCTATATTTTTTTCAGAAATTATTGTCGAAATTTTGCACAATCACAACTTAAAATGTCCATTTCGTATCAACGATACCTTAACGTTTCTTCCTAAAAAACAAAAGAGTTAGAAGCATTACAGGTTTACTAAGCATTGAAGTTTTCGCGTTTGTTTGGTGTGCGTATTGTCGGGTTATAATAGTGAGCCTTGGGCAAATGCTGGATGAAGGCATGTTGATTTACGTCGGTATTGAACAAGTTCGGAAAATACCCTTCTGCCATTTCTGTCATTCCAAACTGCATTTGTTCTATTTTCATGTATATGAGTTTAGCTCTGTTCATGGTGACTTGTTCTAAATAGTATTTCAGAGGAATCCAGAGAAATTGTGAGCCATCAATATAGCAAATCGATGACAATTTCCGTAGTGTTAGATGTTCTCTTGGCATCAAATGTCGTTGATATGGTCTCCGAACCATTGCGCAGAATCGGGAAGCATGCTGGGAATACGGAAGATTTTTACATGTCATCTTGGAGTCTTGCTACAGTGGAGACAATGAGCAACTCTTGTTCTTGGATGTACTGCTTGAAAACCGAAGAGCAACGCAAACATTATTGATGTGAATACCGATATCTTGCGTGCATTCCAAATTTTTAAACAAATATGAAGTCCACTTGTGCCTCTTTATTCTGTTCATCGTTGATGTTTTCCTATTGCTGGCTCTTAAATTTCTGGACATAACACTGATGTTCGAACTCAACAATTTTGTCGCTAAAACGGCATCGTTTCTTCCCTAGACAAACGTGGACTTTGGACTTGTTGGTGCGAATGACATATCCTCAAGGAGACCACAATCTCAGTAATTGGCAAGCGCTTTTTTGTTGTTGATCTTGCACCGTGCAGTGTCATTTGTAACGCGTAGGACTGCCAAAGGCTCACTTTGAAGCTAAGCAATGAATTCGTCCATTTCCTTCGGAAATGCAAAGTCTAGATTAAACATTCCTAGTATATTTCTTCTCAATGAATGTATTCACCTATTGGTAAATCTTTGATGGCACATTTTACAATAATGATCATATCCGAGAATTCCTGTGATAATGATAATAGCATCGATATATTCTTCATGATAATGGACCTAAATGTATTTTCCGTCTGGGAAATCGGCTCTCGAAACACTACAAACAACTTGAGGATACGCTATTAATGTGTAGCATGGAGCCAAGAACTCTTGAGGTTTGTGCATTTCAAAAACGGGAAATGCAGTTTCTTTCGATATGCATGCTTGCTTTAACACGGATTGTTTCTATTCGTCATTCGGTTCTGTCTGATTTTTGAATGCACTCCAGGTACATTTCTAGTCTGCAGTTTGGTTCTTGTCGACCCACAACGAAAGCTCACTCAGACTAAACACATATGCTACGCTGATGCGTTCTTCCACCAATAACAATTTTCTTCGTATACTCCCTTTCGACGGTGAAAAAAATCGTGGGTCACGTAAAATGTGGCTTTTCCAACTGTAATTTGAAACCCATCGTTGCTAAATTTTGTCGATGATTTTGGATGGTATCAATTCAGCCATTGTGCCAACTCGGTCCAGACAGGTGATTTCAGACTGACTTGACGTTTTTACATGTGATGTGAAATATGCATTGTGATTTCAGTAAGATAATACACCAAAGAAAAAGGAAGAGTATGTTTCATCATGGCTTAGGTTTTACTTGTGTTGGCAATCTTTGAGTAGTGTCTCTCTTCTAGAAATGTGAGCGGCCCTGAAAAGGACCACCGAGTGTTTGCTTTTGACAGACGCATGGATTTAACGTGATGAGCTTGCCTGTTTCAAGCCCTTATCACAACCAAGTATTAATTCCTCTCTGGTTACGGTGAAGTGTTTGTTAGCAATTGTTGCTACTGACATCACAGTGGTAATGAGCAAACATGTAGTGATGGCCGGGTTGGAGTGTTTGGCCAGTGAAGGTCTCATTATAATGAGTCGACTTACTAATTTTACATTTCTTTCAGATAACCTAACTCTACTTATATGTCTAGTTGCACACACAACTTTTGGCTCTCACCACCATCACATTCCCGTTATCTTCCTTCACACTTTCTGTTCTCTTCATCTTCACTACTTCAATGGCATAGTGGTTAGAGTGTCCACCTCTGATGCGAGAGGACGCGTGTTCGAACTGACACGACTGAAAAAGTATTAAAGCTGGGTAACAAATCCAAATCACACACACGTCTACTTCTTCTTCTTCTTCTTCTTCTTCTTCTTCTTCTTCTTCTTCTTCTTCTTCTTCTTCTTCTTCTTCTTCTTCTTCTTCTTCTTTTACTAATTCTTTTTCTTCTTTTTCTTCTTCTTCTTCTTCTTCTTCTTCTTCTTCTTCTTCTTCTTCTTCTTCTTCTTCTTCTTTTACTAATTCTTCTTCTTCTTCTTTTTCTTCTTCTTCTTCTTCTTCTTCTTCTTCTTCTTCTTCTTCTTCTTCTTCTTCTTCTTCTTCTTCTTCTTCTTCTTCGTATTCTTCTTCTTTTTCTTCTTCTTCTTCGTATTATTTGTATTCTTCTTCGTATTCTTCTTCTTCGTATTGTTCTTCTTCTTCGTATTCTTCTTCGTATTCTTCTTCTTCGTATTCTTCTTCTTCGTATGCTTCTTCTTCTTCGTATTATTCTTCTTCATATTCTTCTTCTTGGTATTCTTCTTTGTATTCTTCTTTATATTCTTTAATCACTAATGTTTGTTGTGCTTCTTTCTGCGATCGTAAAAGACACTCCATTTCTATCTTCTGTTTTTTTTTGTCTAAATATCTTTACTAAAGGTAGCGACAGAGACGAGGGTGAAGATAGTAATACAGTAAAAATTCTTGCTTACATGAAATAAAATTTGCTAAATCACAATTAAAATCATTATCTACTGGAAGTGTGACCATGGTTTTAGTAGCGGCAGTAGGAGCATCCAAATACATATTATTCCTAGTTTCATCCATATTCAACCAATTTCGCATTAATTCGCTGCGTATGAACGCTAACGCTCCTATATACTACATGGGATATCATGCGTTGCTTTCGCCTCATTGTATGACTGGATTTTGTAACGCAAATTTGGATTACTAAAACATTTTAATCCATTTCTTTCTCTATCCTATGGTTTCAACTAATCTCAGCCATGATGAAAATGCATATATTGCTGACAAATGGAGAGTTCAAGCATGTGTGCTTGTGTGTGTCTGCATGTGTGTGTTTCTGTGTGTGTTTGATTTAGATTTTTAACGTAGATTTAACAATTGTTCAGTCATATCGTTACGATGTCTGCAGTGTGGCAGTCTATATTGATGTCTAGCACTGGGGCATCATGTCTCAGACACGTAGCATGTTGTCCCACCCAGTCACGTTATCCTGACACTAGGCCGACCAGTATTTAACACTAACCTCTTAATGCTGAGCGCCAAGCGAGGCGGCTGTTAGTACTATTTTTTTAGTCTTTGTTATAACTCGATCGGGAGATCGAACCCGCAACGTCCCGCATCTGAGGAAGACGCTCTAACCATTAAGCCACCGGAGCGGTCTCTAGATTCCAAGCAGTATACCATGTTAGTAAGTGTGGAGGCGTCCACCCTCATATCAGGAATGCTGTTCAGCCAGAACTGTCTGATGGGGTGAAATCAGCAGAATTCATCACCAAGATTACGGATACAGCTATCTGGAAGAGAAAAATTTATGTGGAAAGACAAGGGTTCCTCAAGAGAGTATTGCTGTACGGCCGCACTTTCACACGAAGCCTGATGAAAAGATCTCCGACATATGTTAACACTTTTTGGGTAACAAACCAATTTTCAGGGTCACTCAGAGCTCTAGTGTGTTGGGTGGGCTTGTGGATGGGTGTTGTGAAATATAGAGCATGTGCCTTTGTTTATGTTAACAATGAAAATCTTAAAAATCATTGACCATTATCCTTCTCTATCGACCATATAACCTTTTTTATCCATAAATCGTCAAGTCCCATAAATCCATCTGCAACATAAACCCATTCCCATATTAAACCAATGGACCATTTTAACATAAGATTTGACGTATTGCCTCAAGTGGCAAATTATGCTCCAATGTGGCACATGCAACTACTACTATACATTATAAAACAGTGTCACGTTCTTTCAAGCTAGGTAGCCGGATGTATAAATGTGTGATGTTACAACGCGTTTGATGTAAACATCGCCGCCGGTTAGTGTCAAGCAATTATGGAAGTCGCTAGAAAACTCAGCTTTCAGGTTCAAACTTGTAACGTGTACCCATGTGTTATACATTGGTCGTATATCAAAAGGAAGCACACAGTCTAAACGGGGCGTGTTCTACCCGCCACGTAGAAAGGCTAACAAGAACCATGACAGTTCATCTGGTTGGGTCAGTCACATAATATCCAATCGGAATTCAGCCAGTGGGTGCGCTTAAATCCTAGATTCAAAACATATTAACTGACCTCTGTCCAAAAAATTAGTATATATCTAGGCAATTGTGAGGAGACATAGCTAGGTAAGAATTATACTCCGTGACACTCCAGTCTTGAATTGGCGGGATACGTAGGATAAAGAATTGTGAACAAAGAAAGATGCTTCGGAAGGTAGTTATTTGCTCCATTGTTGCAAAACATTACAGCACTGTAATTGCAAGTATTGACATAATGTTTACTCAATTACTGGGATAGTTTTAGTACGTATAATTACTTTGTAGTGTTTTATTTATAAGCTTATTTGAGTCATGAATTTGAGTAAGGTAAAATTATGTAGATTGCTAGTTCAGCAGAAAAAAAATATGAGTCGTTTGTCGGTTGCTCCGTAGTAACCAGTATCTTTAATAATAGGCATATTAGCGTTCACTAGTTAAAAAGAGATGTCTGAATATATCAGAGCATAGACATTTGGATATTTGTAAATTTTGGTATGAATTGTGATGTAAATATATGCGTCTGATTATTGTGATTGTCAATATAATAAAATTATGAATATGTACTGATGTGAAGAAATTATCATTGCATGTATACGATATGTATAATTAATATCGAGCTTTTATGATATATAATAATTTTGTATTATTATATTGTGTTTTACCATACGAGAGCGTATGTGTAATTAGGTGTGAATTGATGCGTGACCGGTGAAACTTGATTGCCTTATTTGATGATAAGCTACGTGTCCCCAGTCAGTCAGTGAGAGAGAGAGAGAGAGAGAGAGAGAGAGAGAGAGAGAGAGAGAGAGAGAGAGAGAGAGAGAGAGAGAGAGAGAGAGAGAGAGAGAGAGAGAGAGAGAGAGAGAGAGAGAGAGAGAGAGAGAGAGAATATGTAGAACCCAAATGTAACAACGTGATAAAAATCTGGGTGGCTGTTTGTATACGTCTGTCACCAATGAAGATTGTATTGATAATGTACTGTATGATTTCCGTCATACATATTGATAAGCATGAACTTGTTCAGACGTTAAAGAGGACGGCCATCATTGGATCTATTTTTAATCTTTCATTTGACTACCAGAAAAAGTATTCTATTACTTTTGGAAGACTTTCAAATGAAGGAAAGTTCAAAGACGATAAAGGCAAACAATTGATTTAAGAACGCGACAAAGGACCCTGAATGATGTCTTATAAACGTTCCCAGTATGAAATCTAGCCTTGAGTCTTTTATGATTTGTCTACGCAACCGCTATGTCAGAGGATGCTTTACCCTGTCAGATTATACTCTTTACATCCAGGCTATAGTGATCAACACACACACACACACACACACACACACACACACACACACACACACACACACACACACACACATATATATATATATATATATATATATATATATATATATATATATATATATATATATATATATACACACATAATGACATTAATACTAAATCTTTTAAAAATATTATTTTTATTTGTTTGTACACAAAACAATAATTAGAATACTTTTTGCATAGTGATTACAAATAAATTTTTTTGATAACTTCTGTTACAAAAATTGTTGTCTTTCACATATAAGTAAGTTTACTTGCTCTGATAATTGTTTTTAAATACGTGTTGTTTATTACCAATATATGAATGCATTTCCTCTGAAAACTTCTTTTACAATAATTCTTGTTTAATTGTTCGGATAACTGCTTTTATTATAAGTGCGTGCATTTATGTTACAATAATTTTCCTTCATTTTAAAGTAATATAATAATTTCCCACCTAAATGGGACCAAAATATCCCTCCTCGTTTGATGATTTGATGCCGTCCTTTTCAGAAAATGCTTATTCCCTTCTTGAAGATCAGTTATTTTAAATATGATGTAGTATAGACTAGAAGTTATTTTTCCCAAAAAATATTATACAGTACAGATTAAAAGTTCAGTTTGGTTTAGTTATGATGCAATATAGATTAGAAGTTTAGTTTGTTTTAACTATGATGGGAGTAGAGATTAATAGAATAAGATCTACTCTCTTTGAACCATTACAAAATAATAATTTTAGAAACACTTGTTTAGCTGTAGTACAACACTCTGGTTTGATTTTTTTGGTTGATTGCAATGAAACCTTCAGCCATGCCATCCTAAACGAAACCGTACATATGCAACCTTGTTTTAGATTAGGGAACGTATTCAGTCACACTTTAGAGCTACCAACTTTGGATTATAATTGCAACGGAAATCTCACAATGCTGAAAGAAATGTGTAATTTTTTATTGAGTGTGCCGATAATTTTTTTCTCTGCAGAACTATTAAAATAAGTTTTTCCCAAACACCAAATTGGTAAAGTCTTGATTACGCTATCAGCACCTTATATAACGTTGTTTAATTCATGTGAAACCACATATTAACCTATTTTCATGTAAAAGTCTAGAACTAAGGTTGCAATCTTTAATTGATCGGAGAAAACCAGTGTGCTTTTCTAATGTCTAACAATGATTAAATACTTAACATTTTCCTAGCTCACAAATTTAATTACAAGGAGTGTTGGTTTGGTGTAACTTTTCTGACTTTTGCAAAGGTGTGAAAATTCGATATTTCACTAAGATATGCCATAATAAGACAGACACCATGATTTGAGAAATAATGGAAACACAATTTTCTGTAAACATATAGGGTTATTCAGCGATAGCAAAAATGCTTTACACAAGTTTGAGAAGACCATAAAGTTTTGTATGCTAGATTCATATTTTGTTCTAAGTTCATTTAGGGAAATTTTTGGCAACTTTGTCAATAGACACACGTCACATGTGTCAGTAACTGATGATTCTCAGGTTTACATTTTAGTATCAAAACAGTGGCTCAATAAAAGTTTGATCAATGCTAAGAAGATCCAGACGTCAAATAGTATTTACAGCTATTTTGTAGAAATGCTTTCAAAACTGCCTAATATGCAGGTAATATTTTAGCCAATAAGTCTCGAAAATCAAGAAAGATGTGGCGTTCATGAATCAGTCTACTCGCATACATACAGTTATAAATGACTGAAATTTAGACTGGTTTTCAGATGAAACAAGCATCCAACTGATTTTCAGATGTAATAAGTAGTCTACAATACTTGGTCACAAATTTTAAGATTATTTTTTTCTTTGACTAAAGAAAAATGAATACAGGTAATATTACAAAACTGGAGCTGTGATTTGGCGATGCTCTGGCAATAAATATGTTTAACTTTGTTCATTGGGTGGCCATTTGGGCAACTTAGTTGTGGTTGTGCAAAGTCTTTGTTCTGATCAAAGTGTAATCGGACCTTAAATTTGGTTGATGAATATGAGACAATATGATGGGTATATCAACGTCCTTAGCCACATTACATGCACAAAAGGGGAATTTATTAATTTAATATATAATTTTAACTTAATTTAATACATTTCTTTCTTTTTTTGAAGGAAATAGAAAGTTTTCATTATAAAGACATTTGTGAAAATTTCCTTTTGTCTGGTTTGCCCAAGACAAGAAGCGCAATAAAAATCATCATAAATTTAGGATAGACTCTTTTCTATGTCTGAAACAGATCACATGCTATATAATCTTTGTTGCATACATGGCAATTATGCAAAAACTTGCATCTTATCATTATGTTAAAGCGATCAATTTGATGTCTGGGTCAGCATAATTTTCTTCTATTATGATTAAAGAGACATTTCTAAATTTCTCGACTACAGAGAAGCTCCTAAATGTCTTTCCGGTGCTTGGGAACTAGCATTCAAATGGGTAGTCATCTAATAATGATACACTTTAGCATTTTTTTGTCACTCAACCAATCAGTTGGCCCTCTTCGGAATTGTCCGTTTAAGAAAATGTTGACTGAAGTGCTAGCCTGAAAAAAGTTTAATTCACAACAAATGCCATCTAATACCGTATTCACCATCAGAACATGCTAGCGCTACAAATGCAGCAGTTCTCTGCAATACATGCCATGCTACTGCCATGTTTACGTTACTTTTTAGGTGGAAATTGCTAGCGGCATCAATTGCGTAAGTTTCTACCCGAATATTGTTTTACTTTAAATACCGTATTTTCCACCAGAACATATTTGTACCAAAAATACCGTATTGTTCCACCAGAACACAATTATAATATATACTGTACTTTTCCACAATAGCAACGTAAATACAGAATTCTCCTCCAAAAATACTAGCACAACCGTCCATCTACATCAGATCATGTTGACAGGAAAAAGGCGCGCATACGTACATACCTACCTACCTACCTACCTACCTACAGAGAGAGAGAGAGAGAGAGAGAGAGAGAGAGAGAGAGAGAGAGAGAGAGAGAGAGAGAGAGAGAGAGAGAGAGAGAGAGAGAGAGAGAGAGAGAGAGAGAGAGAGAGAGAGAGAGAGAGAGAGCACAGCAACAAACAACATTGCATCCCTATCAAAGTGGCACCAACGGCAAGAACTACGGCATGAACTAAAAATGCGCCCTATCAAAGCTTTGAAACTTAAAGAAACCATGTTCTGCTCACCGATTTTGCGCTCCACTTTAAGTGGCGCCCACGGCACGTTCTGTGTTTTGCCACACCCTCACTACGCCTCTGAGAGAGAAGTGTGTGTGCGTGCGTGCATATATGTATGTATGTATGTATGTATGTATGTATGTATGTATGTATGTATGTATGTATGTATGTATGTATGTATGTATGTATGTATGTATGTATGTATGTATGTATGTATGTATGTATGTATGTATGTATGTATGTATGTATGTATGTATGTGTGAGTGTATGTGTGATTTAGATTTTTAACAGTAGCTGTAACAATTTTATTCGTATCTCTATGATGTCTGCAGTGTGGCAGTTTACATAAATTTCCAGCACTGGGGCAACATGTGCCAGACATGTGGCATCATACCCCCAACCAGTCACATTTTCCTGACAAAAGAAGAAAAATATATTTAGAAATATTGTTTGATATTTATTCCCCTTGACATAGCACAAAACTTTGTCTGATATTTGATTTTTTTATGCGTCTCTTTTAGTGATTATGACGCGTTCGTCGCTATATATGAGAATGTGTCTCTTAAACCAGATCCAACACAGACAGCGTGCATTACAAGTACCAGTTGAAACACCCGTCGAACTGATCAGTGATGAACGCGCGAAAATTCTTGCATATTGTTCAATTACACGCCTACAGAGACATTCTATTACCAATCTAGACTGGCAGGCTACGGTAATTGCCTGACGTTGTAGAGCTGAAGGGTGGAGTCAACGCGCGTGTGAAAGATTACCAAGCTACGGTGTCTGAAAATCAAGAACTCGAGGCAGACAACTTAGCATTTCTTTAAGCGGAGACGCATATTGTACATTCTATCTTTTCTAGCGAGCTTATAAACCTTGCTTGTTCGGTTAACTTTTAGCCTGTCTCGGATGAAAGCCATGCCTAGCCTAGAGAACGTCTACAATAAATAAACTGAGAGGCACCACAAAAGTGACGGGCCTTATTTTGTTTTTAACGGACGCCATAGTTGTATTGCGCACGTTCCATTACGAAGGCTAAAACAAGTTAAGCTTAAGCCTCTTACCGAGATTATTTGCAAAAGGTTGAAAACTGATAATAGATTATTTGGGTTAGGTAATTTTTGTGATCCCATAATTGACGTATTTTTTTCCCCAAAATTTTATACCACTTGTTTACTTGCTTGTCAGTCAATGTGTGTCGCTAATCCTCTTTGCTGATATAATTAACTAAAGATTTTATCCAGTAATAATTTTCTTACCAGATCCAGATGGACCTATTATAATCATTCTGATAGAGTTTTGTAGTGCTGGATGTGGTTTTACTGGTTCTTGCTTTCGTGTCGCTGCGATTTCAATTTATCCATATAATAAATAATATGGATTTATATTGTGTTCGATGTAGAATACCCTGATCCACTACTGGATTACCAACAACAACAACAAAATATAAAAGACGTACAATTACAGACACATGTATAAAATGTACATCAATGCAAATTTATTCCATCAACAAAGACAGGTGGAGATATGGTGCTTCGTTAGGGAAATTGCAAGGAGCTCCATGGGCAAAATAAGCCGGTGAGAAACAGCTTCCTGGATATAATATTTGTGGTCCTGGAACTCGACTTGATATCCGATTTGATGATCAAAATCAAGCAAGACTAAGAGAGCATCCAATAAATAAGATTGATCAAGCATGTCGTGTTCATGATGTTGCTTACTAAAATAAAGATTTGCAGCAACGGCATCTCACATATGTAAAATTTATTCATGCGTTAAATTATATACCTAATAAATCCCTCGAAGAGAAACTCGTTAGTTTTCTTGTCAAATCTTCTATGAAAGGGAGAATGATGCTAGGGGATTATAATTAATTACAAAACTATTATGATAGAATATATTTATTATAGCCAACAGAGGATATTGGAGAGTCAAAGAAGCGATTAGTAAACTTGCTGAAGCAGCAAAAGTCTCTGTTGCACGGCAGACAATATGGCAAATTTATCTACCACCACCTAAAAACATCAAAAGGCATATTTTTATGTCAGCATCTCTGATGAAGTTCATCAAGCAAATATTTTGTTTTTACCACACGATACAATTAAATCACGAGGACGAAAATCACGCACGTACAAATACACACTGACTGTTGTTGACGTTGCAAGTAGATATAAAGAAATAGAACCATTATCATCAAAGACAGCATCTTAAGTTGTTCTGTATTTGACAGAATTTATAAACGTGGTGGTCTACGATGGCCACAGCTATTACAGGTTGATCCTGGTAAAGAGTTTCTTGGTGCAGTGTTATCGTTGATGAACAAACATAATGTTTTATTCAGACGAGGACATATTGAAATTCATCTTGATCAGGCAATATTTGAACGATTTAATCAAACACTTGCTAAGCTGTTACATGGATATCAATACGCAAAGGAAATATATGCTGACTTTTAGTCCGATGAGAGATCTTGTGAATGGGTTGCAAGGTTCCCAGTGTGATATCTGCATTAAATAATGAAATAACTCGTTTAACTTCCATTAAACCTTCTAATGCAATTTAAAAAATATATAAAAATAGAATGCCGTGAATCTTCATCTCAATCAGTATTAGGCAATGTAATTTTAAGATATTTATACGAATCTGGTTAACTTTAAGGTGGTAAAAAAGATAAGCTGATCCTATCTGTTGCGTAACTACACATACAATTTCTAGCGTGGTAGGATCCACTGGAAGACCTACAATCTAAAGACTAGATTCGACGGCTCCTCACCGAAAATTTGTACGTGAATTGCAGGTAATTCACAAAGACACAATTACCACCACCTTCACTTATGTAAACTAGAATCTTTCCGTCGATTACATTCAAGACAGGTGAGCATTACATGATCATGTGTATGACCAAGATTACTATTAATTCTGTCTACGGTAAATTGCCTTGGATTATTATTCGAATATTTCCAAAACATATTACAGTTACAGATTGCATGATGATTATTTTGTAATTGTTTTAGTGGCATAATAAATTCAGTTTCAATATTAAAGTCACGCTTATTTTTGTCACATTGTTTATAACCCAACATTTTCATTTACAGCTGGGTCATTAGTGATTTCCTCAGTTATAACGTAATCAATAATAACCCTATGTAGTAGAAATATTCTTCTGACACGAAATACTGCAAAATAGACTAAACTTGACCATTCGGTCCGATCATCTACAATCCAGATAGTTGTATCAGAAACAGTTAATCCATGTGACGAATGAAACGTTATAGCTTATCCTAACATCTACGGCGAGTTATCCATGATCAATGCACGCTTAACAACATCAACGTCAGCAAAAACAATATCATTCAGAACAAGATTTTGTATTCCACCACCAGGAATTTCAACATCAATATTCTGTCGTTGAGTATCTGTTGGGAGATAACAATGGTAACTACAGATTTGAAAACTTTTTTATGTAACGTAAATATTTTCTCTAGCAGTTCATCACGAACTAACTTTCTCCTTGCGACTATCAAATCAGCAGGTCTCCATAAATCCAAAATTTATTTTGTAGTAGTTTCTTGAATTACGTTACGCATTATCTCACATTGTATTTTATCTGGCTGTAGTATGATTAATATTTTAAGTTCTTTCATCGATTCATCAATAGCTCTATCGT
The DNA here is from genome assembly GCA_016746295.1 of Potamilus streckersoni. NCBI lineage: Eukaryota > Metazoa > Mollusca > Bivalvia > Unionida > Unionidae > Potamilus > Potamilus streckersoni. The sequence continues at coordinate 2,686,989 of JAEAOA010001977.1, forward strand.
CATCATTTATTCTTTCATAATAATCTACAATATTCTTCAGCCATTCATGTGGAGATTGTCCAATAAAGAGGGGTGGTGGTGGTTGACCATGATCACCACACATCATTACAACAATACTTTTAGTCAATAACCAATCAAGAAATGTTTTAGTATTTCTAAAGACACCGTGTCCACCTCGTCCCATATAATATACTTAGGTTTATATTTCTCACACATTCCCTCAGGTGTCCATGTGTTTCCGCACCATCTAAAGAAACTATGATATGTACAGGATTTTCTTCTCGTTCTTTTATTTCTCAGACAAGTTTATGTGTTGGTGCTAAAACAATTATATCGGAATGGCTTTTCAGGAATAATTAATCACACGAGTTGTTTTACCTTAACCATTACATTCGTTAAAATCAACCGTCTTGTGTCTAGCCACAGGACCATATACAAATGGTGCAGATGACTTTGATAATTATTATTTCTTAAAATATATTTCATTAACTTAAACATCGGCAGATTATATAAGTATATTTATTTTTTATGTTCCTATTCACTATTACCAAGTAGCGGTTATAATAAATATGTTTAGTTTGTATTTATATGAAACGAATCCGTAGAAACTCTGACAGCATAAAGATGAAATCTATTTATCATCAACAATATATTTATCACAATTGTACCTAGTTTGGTTCCATTTTATTAATAAACATTACATCGGCTTATAAATGGGGTTTTCCGTTGTATCAGCGATTATAAAATCAAATTCAGTATCGTCCATAATCAACCTTGTACAGTGTCGTTTATGATCGTATGATCCTCCCTGTGTAAACGTACCGATTATCTTCCTAACAAGAACTTTTGTAAGTTTTCATCGTGCTTGTTCTTGCATTTACGTATATTATTAGTAATTTTAATAATATCTTCATCAAGATCAGGAAATTCTTTCCTGGCATCATTAATAATAAATCTATCCGGTTCTGGTAACCAAACTTGCTTATGTGGACTATGCGATATAATTGCTTCATTTACCTTCAACGATATTAAAATTCCAACATCAAGCATATATCACAATAGTAATATTGGATCCCAAAATTTTTCAGAAAAATGTTTTCCAAACCAAGCATATGTAATTGGATGCAGATTTTATGTAAACTCGAATGATTTTATATAGGCATATTTGGTTAGGTCAAAATCTGGTACGTTTTCCGTTTATAGCAACTCTGGTTAACTCATCTGATGGATGTCCAAGTCTCTTAAAGTATTTAGAACATTCTCCGTATTCAAGAAAACTAACGGGATAATATGCTACCATATCAATTAAGATAACGTCACTATAGTCGTATTTAGTATTCCATATTCCACCGTGCCATTATTCTATACAACTTTTCTGGTCATCTTCAAGAAATTCTGATCGTGTTGGTTTCCACGAACTTTTCTCCTGAGCGAAGTGAACAGCAACTGACGGTACGGCAAAACAATTATTCAGAAATTTTCTAACTTTCGACAAAGGATTAATTTAATGCAAGATTTATCATTTCTTCGTGAAGAGATTATATATTTTGATTTATACAAAACCTCTCATGTTAACGCCATCACTGTTATTGGAAATTTTAATAGCTTTCCCAACTCAACAACATCTTTAATATATGCTTCAGTATCTTTAACTGCTAACATGTCTAACCTCTATCACATATCACATTCTGGAATGTTTAGTAACTCGTTCAGCTACACAGTTTATTCTTGAGTCTCATTGGCTTGTGATCTGCAACGTTAGGTTTATCATTCAGCGGATATATCGCATATACAACCGCAATCACAGGGTACCTTCGTTCAGAATATTGTTTATCAGCACCAGTCAGTACTCCTGGTTTGGATTTATTATTCAAGAGAACAATATTATTTCCCGACTGTATGTTGACTGGATCATGCTTATCACGAATAATCCAAGTATCGTCATCTATCCTTGCAATACATTGTATTAAAGTAAATTATTTATGATCATCAAATTGGTTAATAATTACTGTTTCCTCGTTCTTGATTCATTATTGTACTAACAACATCTCCGATTCTGAATGTTGACACACATGATAAGGACCATTATCGAGAAATTCTTTCTTGGCTTCATGGATACGATTAGTTATATCCTCATTTGTTAAAAGTTAGATCCTGCATCGAAATACTAAATTTATATTCTGGTAGTCTGTCAAGATCAAATCTAGGTCTATAAGGTTCTACTTCAGATAATTCATTATCCATTATAATTAAAAAAAATTTTCATAGTGAATTTTAATTATACATGTAATGATCCATGAATTAAATATGATTTTAAAAGTGTTCATTAATAAAATAATTAACTGATTTCTTTTGCTTTTCAGAGTTAAAACACGGAATTATAAATGTTGATAGTTGTTCTCTTGTAATTCTGATATGTTTAAGAAATACTGTTGTAAACAACGATTGAGTGAAATACGCTGAACTGGATCGTTTTCATTAACTGTGTAACCTGAAGTATATATAGTTCTGGATTGGTTTACTAATCTTTTTACTGTTAACAATACTATTAGTCATAAACTCTAGGTCTGAGGCAACTTGATTCAAATGTTGTATTGTTTCAATTATTTGATTTTTTGCAATCATTGTTGTAAGAAACATTAATGAAAATAAATTTTGTAGATTATTAAATACACGTTCAAGTTCAGATATAATTGTATTAGCATATGAATTTATTAAATCAATATCAAGTAGTATTTTTTTATTCTTTTTGCCATCAATTGTTTTTAAAAAATTTAAGAAAAAACTATCTATAAAATGTAAAACTCTATTATTACCAAAATATCGTTACCATGGATAATCCGCTTTTACTTTACGATATTCTGGAAGGTCTATACATATTTCTTTTATCAGCAACGAAATCATATCGCCGTGGTTCTTGAGGGCCTTTATAAACAGCGCAACTTCAGGCCAACCTAGTACTGATGTAATCGAACTTTGATAAATATCTACAGAATATTCAGAAGAATTTATTTCAATCGCCGCTAATAATGATTGATTGGTAAGCAGTAATTGCTATTTTTGAATATTTTCCTGTGATACATTTAGTCCTTTGTTGTAATTTATCATGTATTTGTTCTATTTTATAACTGTCCGTTAGAACGCTAACTACTTACCAATCAGGAGTTCTATTAGGCTTATTCTTATTTGCAGATACCAATGAATTATTTGGATGTAGTCGACAAAATGGTTTTGATTTAATATTAGGCCAGCTACAATAAACCCGCTATTGTGCTAATGCTAATTATTTTGCAGGAATTGCATTTGGAAAGTTAACACTAAGTTCAGGATTTGTTGAATTTAATTATATCATAGTAGTTTTTGACGGTGTTGTATTAGGGACGATCTGTTGCAATAATTCTTTTGACTCAGTGGACGCTAACTTTATTATTGTTGTTATTATTTAATTCTCCATTTTTTCCCGTTGGCTATTGTGAGTGGCAAATTCACTTGAATCGATAGCGATTATAAATGCTTCATCTTAGGCTTTCATTATAGTTGCGAATTCCTCATCAGATATTTTATTATTGCTGAGGTAGAACCTTCTATTTCGATAAATGCTTCAGCGAGTAAAAAATATCTGATTGTATCCTGAACCCGAAGTTCAATTCGTCCACGCTGATTCGGACTTCGTGTGTCATAAGAATAATATTGATAATCACGCACAGACTCATTTTTGAGTACTGGTGCGTCAGTATTAATTGCTGAATGAGATATACGCTTGAACATTTTTATTATATTTACATTCGTCTAACAGGAACACCACTTCCTGCTATCTTTTTATGATAATGGTACATAAGCCAACTCTGCTAGGTTTTGATCAGCAGCTTGACTTATTATTTTACTAATATTTGCAGGCATTACTTCAGTGCTACCAGTTTCAATAATGGCAGTGGTTTTCGTCGTATTAATCATGCTAGTCTAACCCTGATTGCTGATAATGCTTTACTAACATCACCAACAGCACCAATACCTTTTTTTTTCACGAATATCAATAGCTTTCATTCCAAATTGCTCTGCAATCTTATTGATTTTGGGGCTATCCTTCTAAATAGACCCTGCACATAATAACAAAGTCAATCTCCGTAGATTGTTTTGTGTCCTGGCAATCAAGAATTTATTACCCTAAACATGGTTGGTCCACTTTAAGTATCATGTACGATCATTTTATTATAGTCATTATATTTGATTACATGCTCAGTCCAGTGACTTAGTTACTGTGGCAGTCATCGGCGATTTCATTAATGAGAGACAGATATGCATTAATATCCATGATAACACCTGTAAATAATCTTTACAAATATCAGCTGCTTTATTAATTATTTTTGGGGAATTATTACCAGCTCGTTTTCCTCCAATGAGGATTTATTGTCGATCATCAGCATGGACGTTATTGTGACATGGAGTAATAAAACCGTATCCTCGAGTAGTTAAGCCTCTTCCTGTAGGAGGTTTAGAAGGTTCTAAAAATCCTAATTCTTCTAGTAATTTTTGTGATTCTTCCTTTTTCTCTCTTTTTTCGTTCTCTTCATTTTGTCTTCACTATTCATCTGTGTTGACAAGAGCGTCATGCCGTTCTTCCTCCTCTTCCTTTTTGCTGGCTTCTGTTGTTTTAGTGGTTTTTGGAGATTGTGACAATAATTTTTGTCGTGTCTGTTGTAGAATTTGTCGCATTGATAGTGGTGATTATTGTTGTTTTTGTGGTAGTGGTGATGCTTATTGTGCAAGATAGTTATCTATCTTAATATTATAAAATATTTATTTTGGATCGATGTCTCAAGCATTATTAACATCATAATATATGTGAAATATCCATTTGTACCAATTATTCTCATTTGCAGGATCATCAACAAATTCAGATTTTAAAAAAATCTTTTCAATTCTAATGACTTCTCTGAGCAATCTCATATAATTTCAGAACGTCGGTTTTCCAACAAAGTAAACAGCTTCTTTAGTAAACTTATCGACTAGATTAACCCTGGCTCTTGCTTCTGGTTCCAGTATACGATCTTTTATATCACCTATTTCAGCAAAAGCTTGGTCGATACCTTCAAGTATTTATCGCATTGGTCGAGCAGCAGCTATTCCGGCTGGAAGATCTCTGATAATTTTTTTTTATTTTCTTAATTATTCTGCTATTTTTTCAGTTGATTCGGCGGTTATCTCTAACTTTGGGACAATTAGTGTTTTGTAGCGTCTTCAAATTCAACTTGAGATTCTTGACGTGATTGCAGTTGTTACTTAACAGAATCAAAAATAGGTGAATAGTTTTTAATTTCCTCAAGTCGCTCTCGAACTAATCTAGCTGAGTGTGGTTCTCAAATATTCATTATAGATAATGGCTGTTTAATTTATAGCATCAGAGAGGGTAAATGACAAACATTGAGTGACCCAGCATGTAAACGAGTGTTAAAAAAACTTTGAAAAATACGGCTATGATGGGAGAACAAAAAAGAACTAACTGAAACGATTTATTATCCATTTTCAACCGTATGAAAATAATCTCGGTTATAGGCTTCTGTTTAGCGTTATTGACCTTGTTTTAGTCTTCGAATGAACCTTTTTTTATAAATAAGGTCTCAGGCAAAAGGTCTGTTCACCCTTCTTGCTGATTATGAGCTAAATACAGAGACCTGGTGTTTCGAATGGGGAATTATGTCAGATATATACAAGAGAGATAACAACGTTGACACGCTCAGGACCTACTGTCAGCGTCTGGATAGCTTGAATTTACATGTATTGAGATTTCTGTCAAGGGTTGGCTATATTGCCAAGTTGTTTCGCCTGAAAGAATCTGTCGCGATTAATTTCTTTCGTTGGAACACACTAGATATTAGAGAAGAATTCAGACGACACTATCTCAACTATTGTTAATTGCTAATACTGCTAGCGCCGAAGATGAATATGCCGCTGGTACAGCAGAAAAAACTACTATGTCTGGAAATAAAACCTAATAAATATGGTGCACAACTGCAACAAAACCAAACACTAAAAGCATGTTTGCCGGTGCCATCAACCGGGTCGATTTGTTGAAAGATCACGCCAACAATTGCCGCGGTAGTGGCGATAAACCACGGATGTGTATCCACATGTATGTGTATTATAGTTTCTGAAAGTGTTAGTAGAAGGTCCTGTCGGTCTTTTGCAGTAGAAACAATGTTATATCTAGGAACAGGGGCTGTATTCAAGGGCTTTGAGTGGAAGTGTGATGTTGATGGAATAGGACAAACTAAAGCAATTTTTAGCAAGCGAAGCACTGCCACATTTGAGCGACACACGGCCGTTTTACGAAAATGCAATAGAGCCGCCCATAAAGTATGCAAGCTCAGGCTACCCATCTACCTAGACAACCTATATATGCCTTTTGAGATTCATAAGCTAGTTGCCACTGAAGCGGAGCACTCAGCTCATTTTTACCGCTTTCCAGGGATGAACTTTCATGAAATAATTTAGTGTGTTGAACTCAAATTGTGCCATTTTGATGATGACCTACCGTGATGTAAAGTGATTAGCCGAATCTACGCATCCTATCTATGCGCTTATGGCTGCAGAAAGTCTAGCAGTGGCTCTACATAAAATGAACACTTTCTATGACTTGGCTATGATAAGAGCCTACCAACTGACGGCTTTAAGTGGGCCGAGAAAGTGCGCTGCGGTGATCAGCAAACTTTGTGAGATAACCATCGCCTGAGATGGTGCACGAAAGGGCTCATTTTCTTGAAGAAATGAGGAGGTTCATCACGTGTACAGCGACTATTCGCTAATTCTGGAGGCAATGATTGTTCAAGAGGACTGTTTCAGCTAGTTTCTGGTGATTCAGATCACGATGTGTGGGGGTGGGGGGGTAGGGTGGGATAAATTTAATGAAAGCGTTAAACTCATTTCATGCCAGCGAGAACACTATACGTTGTTCGTCAGAGTTTGAAAAGAATTTCTTGAAGATCATGAAGAGCTCAGTATTCGGGAGGACTGTAGAGACCCTGCAGAAGCGGAACCAGATAGATCTCACGGAGTGAGAAGCTGAGGAAGACAAGCTGTATCGCCTGGTTGGTGTTTCAGGCGTGGAATGTTTTTTTTTTACGACAAGCGTGCTTACATGCATTCAATAAATGATTCAACGTTAAGTTAAACTGCCCAATCTAGGCCATCCTAGACCTAAATAAACTATTAATATACTTTTAATATACCCTCTAAGGTGGAAAGACTGACCTGCTAAAACGGGACAGCGTTGGTCTGCTGATGCAGATGAAAACTATCAATAGCTATGGCTGATGATGCCGACACAAGAATACATCACAGTGACCACGCACTCTAAAGTACAACTTAAACAAAAATTTCTTGGATACTTTAAAAGATCTGTAAGCCGGCCAGCTAATCGCCGAGTCTGTTAATCTCGTCTCTAAATTCTATAGCAGCCTGAAGTCTGACGGCGTGGACATTAGCAGATCGAAAGGCATTTTGTAGAAGGCATGTAAAAGTCGAGCTTTGGCACTATCTCTGATTGGAGTGTCTCTAGCAGAGAAATGGGACATGAGACTAACTACTTTGTTCACATCGATATTTTTCAAGGTCAATGCCATTACTTTAGAGTACTGTTTCTCTGAATAAATATTTGCAATAATAAAGGGCAAACGTTGATTCCGGCACAGTGACTGAATAGACGAGTTCTCTATGAGTCGTGTTCCTAAAATGGACGCAACAAAGTCAACTAGTAGAAAGTGGTCATCGTTGGTCAAAAACATATTTGTGGAACAGGAGAGCTGTTGTCGGGTCTATTTCACAGTAACTTCAAGAGAATTTATAAGCAATTCAACTGAGTTCAGAAAAGATGTTTTTGTCCTCCACTTCAGACAAAAGTGTAGCAAACCTTGCATGGGACCTATTCATCAATATGCATCATATTTGATTGAACCGCGGAGTGATTTCCACGGGAACGTTGAAGCATTCGAAGTCACAAATTGCTTTCATTTTTCTTTGCATCGCGGTTAATTTCAAAATATTATCACCAGCCAATGATATGATGATACGCTGTGGCTTCTCGCAGATTCCTCAGCAGTTGATGTCACAGTCGTTATTGATTGAATATCTTCCATGGTGATTGTTGTGCAGGCAAACCACTCGTGGAAATCTTTTATTCCCACATAGTGTTAAGGCACCTCTGAGTCATTCGAGCCATCAACTTTTGCCATGCTGTGCAGCAACAGTGGATAAGTTCTGAACCGTAAATGCACATAAACTGTTGATAGTCGAATCGCTAGAAGGCATTTGTCCCGAGAAAACAGAATAATGGTTCAAACTTACTAGTATCAATAACCTGCACAGGAAATTCAACATTATCGAACTTGAGGTCGCCAGGTGTTTGTCATTGTTTTTCACATTTATTACTGCTCGAGATGGTTTTCTAATACAACTTGAAATGCGGAAAAGTTTGTACGGGGAAAATATCATGCCAGACTTCCAAAACATTCTGGAAAACATCCATCCTGAACCTCCTCTCAAACTTCTCGAGGATCTTTGCATATTGTTTCTTTATTTCATCATTGATAGCTTCCATAGTTTAAGATTACACAGGCACTTCTACTAGCCACGGTTGTGGGGTTACAGATGGTGCAGAATCTTCTTTGGTTAAATGATCAAGCAGAGTAAATTCCACCTTTTGAATGGCATTCACCTAATGTCAAGACAGTAGCGATGTTTCACACTGTAATATAATTCCGAGAAACTTCTCAACATATTGGTATGGTTTTTATATTTAGATACCTTTTGTGGTGATTGTTAGTCCGTTTTTTATTCTATATATTTCAGGAGAATTCAACTATGATGTTTTAAAAGAAAATCTTGGGACTACAAAACGGGTCATTATAAATTACGTACAGACATATTCTAATAAATTGATTGGAATGTTACTAACCTTTTAATAGAATAAATAATCAGTCACGTGAAATCTCTTGAAATATTAGAGACAGCTTGCATGTTTAGCAGATGAGAGTTAAAAGGTAGCGAAACCTCCCATTCCCCAAAACCTCAAATGACGTAAAATGAGAAGGAAACTAATTCAGAAACAAAAGCAACTTACTTAGGAACAACTTATTCTACTCGCTGGAATGAAGTCAGAGAAATCACAAATGAAGTAATTAGTACCATGCGAAGGACAAAACTACATTTTTTAACAGAAGAGATAATGTGATGGTCATAAAGTGTAGTAGAGAGTCGCACTTAGTTCCTTAAGAAGAATAAAGTGTTAAAATATTCATCTTGAAGCAAAATAGCTGACAGAGCCTCAATAAAGCCAATATACTGAGCAAATTAGTTTTGCTTTTGTATCCATCATTTATAGAAGACAGTTTTGTAAGTCACAAGGAATGCCTTGTTTGATAACAGTATGCGTATTTTCCACACATGATGAAAACAATATGTACCATCAATAATCTCTTATAAAAACGAATCAAACTGAAAACAACAACAATCTTCATAATGCGCATGCAGGTCTAGGTTTATATTGCTTGTTCTACTGACTACTTCTAACAAACTGAACAGACCCTTATCTTTTAGCGCATGATGCGACTACAGATCTGAGTGTGCATTTTGTAGTTACGTTCCTCTTATAAATGGGTACATACGGTAACTAACATAAATGAATTTGCATGTCCTACCCACGGACATTTTGGTGAAAATGTTCATATTTTATCACAATATTACACGTATTTAATATCTCACTCCAAAACTCATACTTTATTCAAGCTGAAAATAGGCAAACATCATAAAGTGGGAGGTGGGAGTTTTATGTCCAGTTACCGATGTATCTACCTAATAAGATATGTTGGGAATGTTTTCTTAAAATGCACCTTCAAAATATTTATGCAGCTTTCTTTTTTTCAAACAACGTAATTCTGGTTTCACACCGATCGATTCAACTGTTTTACAAATATGGGATTATGAAAACGGAACACATTAAATTTGGCGTTAATAGTCAGCACATTCCACATAATTTTAGACCAACCGGCAGAAATCAAATGAATGGTCTTCGTTACATATGGCTTCAGTCATTTAATCTCCAATTAGGTTAATTATTGGGTTCACGATACAGAAAACACGTATTACGTTGTTACACAGATCAATCCAAGTTTGATAAATGTTTGACAAACTTTAAATATTGTTACCCAACGCAAAATATAAATAGAAATATAGTTTACATATTTTGAAAGTGGTTTAAATTTTATATTATACAAAATTACTAAACCCGTTAGCCTTGTCACTAAAAAATATCAATTTTCTCCGATTTTGTATTACGTATATATGTTGTTTATCAAAATTGTTTCACCTCGTGCCAAAGAGCTTGACTGTCTAGAACCTTGGGAAACCTTTTCGTAACTGTGACGTTAACAATGTCAAACACACACGCGCAGGCACGCAAATACGAACGCATATACATATGTACAATTCCAAAACCTTCTGTATACTTTGGATGACAGAATAGTAAAAAATACCAAGCTATTGTCGATTGCCTGTTAATTTATATGTCGGATTTGCAAGATGTACTAAGAGTGATTCTTTTCATTCAAAAGACGGTCAAACATTAAGTACCGTGCGTAAGTAACATAGGTAGTATAGTTAATAATATTTTCAATCAGACCGCAATAAAGCTAAATGTTCGTGTTCGGCAGACAACTTTGCACAGATAGCATCTGGTTGATTGTTTTTGTAAGACAGTCATTCTTAAAAAAAACAATAACTCTTTTCACATCTTTAATGCTGACAATATAGTTTTGGGGACGTTGACTGAATTGACTATCTGCGAATGCAAGATATAAACTTTGCCATGAAGCACATCTCAATTATTGACAAACTTTAAATACCATAATCAAGAAAATTGATTTGTGCTGCATTTATGCAAATGTTTAGATACCCTAGTAAATTTCATGCAAATTGTTGATTGTTCTATCATTCAAATGCTACACTAAATCCATCTGACGTTGTAAAAGTTATACATATATAATAAAATTCTTTGTTATGGCTCTGAAATTTGGGGATATTTATACTCAAATGCTATTGAAAAGGTACACTTGAAATTCTGTAATGTTTTTTGGAGATATCTGATTCTGTTATTGAATAGAAGCACTGGGTGACGACATATTAAATACTGTAAGCATTTGCCGACGGAGAACCATATATTTCTAGCTGATTGTTATAAGATTCTCAAGAGAATCATAAAAAACTGGTAGAACAACAGGGGCTACTAAAGTCAAAAATGTTTTGTTTGAGTATTTTCTTGTGTATATGTGGATTTGTCAAGATATTGGTGATACGAATCGTTCCTGTGAGCAATTTTCGTAAAGAATAAAGTCATGTATGTTTTAATTATGATATGAAAATCCATCAGAATCTACAGTATAATGGTATATAGTCAATATAATTCAATATTCAATGCTGCCATATATAGCTAGATTTCGGTATTCCTATAACGGGCTGATAATTGAGTCTGTAAGAGCTGTACATATACCAGGTGATATGCATCATTGTGAACATTGTTTTGAGATATCCTTGCCCATGTACTTCGCCCTTTACTCGATAATCCTCCAGATGTTCGGGTGACAGTGCTGATAAGACAATGCGTATCCGAGTTTGCAGCCAGATCTTTTATCCAGGTCTTATCCAGATCCAAATGGACACTCTTTCTGCTGATTTGATTAGCCTGTGCTGATTTTTCCGTGCTCGTCCTCTTATTACTAGTGCATTGAGCATGATCCAGATGGACTGTGCAGGAAATCCTCCGTTGACCGGACACCTCCACATTTTCCTTTTAGTCTAAACCTGTGTTCCAATTCCTGGCACTTATCTGTCCTCCTTTCATATGCCTATTGTGATGAAAGGTCAGTTTTGCCAAGATAATCCTCTTTGCAGTCTCAGACCGTAAGACGGTGTCTGGACTAAGTGAAACCTTCACAACTTTTGGGAATATGAGCCCTCCCCCTCATTGTCTATTCTCATCTCCCGTGTGTTTGATTCTTGACATGTTCAAGCAGTGCTTGTTGTTCCAAGTTTCGTTTGACCAACTTGAATATGCTGCATAAACCAGTGGCCTGACCTCCTCGGTTTCCGAACTTTCCAACTCTCTCAAGACCTATTGGTGTCTCACTTTATTACTCTTTGGACCGAGGCTACATGACATGGTAATATAATAAGCTGGAGTTTCGATCTCTTTTGACATAACGGGCACTTGAGATCATTTGTCTGGTTCCATCTGTACAGATTTGTTGACGATGGGACCAGATCGTACAAGGACTTAAGGAAGAACTGGATTTGCGGTGGTTCTTCTTGCCACAAGTCGCCCCACTTATCTTCTCGCTCTCCGAATCCCTCGAAGTTATCAGGAGTCAAACTTAGGTCATCTTGTCACCCTTAACAAACGATGATAGGGTAAGATGTTGCATGCATGCCTATTCTAATGCTAGACAATAATATTTACAATATGCATGGTATAACTCTGTAAGTAAAGTGAAAATCTATGAAATTATGTCAAGTAATATCATATATATCATCACGTCAAGCAATATCATATACACTGTTATGTAAAGCAATATACTATATGCTATTATGTCAGATAATAATCAAGACGTTCTTTATGTTGAGCAATAGACCATATGTTTTTGGTTATGTCAAGCAACATCCCATATTCATTATATCAGACAATAGTCCATATCTTATTCAGTTTGAGTCGAAATTGATTCACCACATTTGACAAAATAATTGGACATATCTTGAATAACATTGCAGTGTAAATGAGATTGGTACTTTGATGCTAAAGTTTCTGCATACTATTACAAGATGACTAAAAGGCCTGATAAATCTGAGTAAACATACACACACACACACTCACATTTATATATATATATATATATATATATATATATATATATATATATATATATATATATATATATATATATATATATAATCTGTGTGTGATTTTGTGTGTGAGAGACAAAGACAGACAGACACACAGAGGCGAGAAGACCATTTGGTAGAGTTGAATAGAAGTTGATAAGTTTGTTGAGGGTGATAAAAGAAATGATTGGATTTAAAAGTTGTTGCTACGGTAATTGTTGTTTTTGATAAATAATACTGATAACAAAAACAATGTATAACTGTTGTGGTCTAAACAATGCTGCATGCAAGTATCCTCTGTGTTCAAATACTTTCGGCTCAGAGGAGGGGATTGTATTTGCAGTAATGTAATTCTAAGTGCCATAAACAAAGGTAAAGAAGTGAAATTGTATATCGAAGAATGAAGATGACAGTTATAATTTTTTAACCTAAATTCATTATGTTCTTGAATTTGTTCTATTTTGTAGGTCATTATTTTGCTACATTCGTAATGATTTATTTGTTCGTATACAATTCTTAATAGAAAACATGCCTAAAAATAGTTTACTAATTGCTGTGCTACTGACAGTTGAAAATGTCATAATGTTCTATTTTCGGCAACAGTTTGGTTTGTTGTCTAGAATGATACGACGGAAATCATTTAACTATTTCAGGAAGGGGTGCTAGATTACCTAAAAATGAAGAACAGAAAACATGCACAATATACAATTTCTGAGGATAACAAAGTTACCAGACAATTTTCCAGATCAAGTTGGGAGTAGATTTAATTATGTCTTCTAATTTGAATATATCCTTTTGGTCAATTATTTTTCATGCATGAGTCTTACTGATCTTTAAAGAAACACTGAGAGCAGTTGCCATGAACTCCATATACATGGCTATAAATTCCATATGAGTGTTCATGAATTCCATATGCGTGGCCAAGAATTCCATATCCGTGGCTACGACTTACATACGTGTGGCCATGAATTACATATACATGGCTGTGAATTCCATATACATGGCTGTGAATTCCATATACATGGCCATATATTTCATATGCGTGGCCATGAATTAAATATGCATTGCCATGAATTCCATATGTGTGGATATGAATTCCATATCCGTGGCCATGAATTCCATATGGGAGGCTATAAATTCCATATGCAAGGCCATGAATTCCATATAGGTGGCTATGAATTCCATATGGGTGGCCATGAATTTCATATGCAAGGCCATGAAATCCATATACATGGCTGTGAATTCCATATACATGGCCATATATTTCATATGCGTGGCTATGAATTAAATATGCATGGCCATGAATTTTATATGTGTGGCTATGAATTCCATATGCATGGCCATGAATTTTATATGCAAGGCTATGAGTTCCATATGTGTGGCCATGAATTCCATATGCAAGGCCATGAATTCCATATGGGTGGCTATGAATTCCATATGCGTGGCCATGAATTCCATATGGGTGGCTATGAATTCCATATGCAAGGCCATGAATTCCATATGGGTGGCTATGAATTCCATATGCGTGGCCATGAATTCCATCTGCAAGGCCATGAATTCCATATGGGTGGCCATGAATTACATATTCGTAGCTATAAATTCCATATGCATGGCCATGAATTCTATATGCAAGGCAATGAGTTCCATATGCGTGGCCATGAATTCCATATGTGTGGCTATGAATTCCATATGCGTGACCATGAATTCCATATGTGTGGCTATGAATTCCATATGCGTGACCATGAATTCCATATACGTGGCTATGAATTTCATATACATGGCCATATATACCATATGTGGTCATGAATTAAATATGCGTGGCTATGGAATCCATATGGGTGGCCATGAATTCCGTATGCGTGGCTATGAATTCCATATGCGTGACCATGAATTCCATATGTGTGGCTATTAATTCCATATGCGTGACCATGAATTCATGATGGGTGGCTATGAATTCCATATACATGGCCATGTATACCATATGTGGTCATGAATTAAATATGCGTGGCTATGAAATCCATATGGGTGGCCATGAATTCCGTATGCGTGGCTATGAATTTCATATGCGTGACCATGAATTCCATATGTGTGGCTATGAATTCCATATGCCTGACCATGAATTCATTAAGCGTGACCATGAATTCCATATACATGGCCATAAATTCCATAGGAGTGGCCATGAATTTCATATGCGTCACCCAACGCAATTTAATGAAAGACTGACAGCCTTTTTATCTGTGACTAAGCAAGGGTGATTTGTTTCTTTTTTTAAAAAAAAATCTCTAATTCAGTTTATATACTACAGGTATTGCTTCATTTGTTTTAATACATTCTTTAATCGTTATGATAGAGAATTGTACACGCCATGTATGGCATGATATCCTTCTGCCACATTGATGGTACGTAACTTCTGTGGAAATCTCAATTTCTGTTTTGTTCCGAAGCTGCGAGAGAGAGAGAGAGAGAGAGAGAGAGAGAGAGAGAGAGAGAGAGAGAGAGAGAGAGAGAGAGAGAGAGAGAGAGAGAGAGAGAGAGAGAGAGCGTAATCCAAAGAGTAAATATAATTATTGCAGTTGCTCTCGATTATGATCAGATAGGGGTATGTTCTTTTCAGTGTTTGCAGTTTTCCCACAGTATACATTGTCCTATATTTGAAAACTTAAAAGACACAGATATCACTATAACATTTGGATAAAATAGTAAATTATTTAAATTTTTCTTTATAGACAAAGCTGCGCTATGAATGCTTTTTTTTCCTGATAAATCTGAAAAAATTTTCTTTGACGAAAAAATATAAATGCTGCTGCCTTACTTGGCGCTCAGTATTAAAAGGTTAGTGATAGGACTAGTCGGCCGGTTATCGGGAAAATACAGCTGAGTGTGACCTCATGTTGCATATATGTGGCATAATACCTCAGTGCTAGATGTCAATATAAACTGTCACACTGCAGATATCCTAGCAATATGATAGTGATATAACTGCAAAAATTGTTAAATCTACGTTAAAGGCGAACCTGCGAATAGTTGCATCAGTGGCTTACGCTCTGATAACTTTGGCCACAGGAGCCGTCTACTGGCTAACAAATTATTATACAAAACACATTCTATATGAAAGAATTGCTGCAGTATGTACCTAATTGCACAAACACCCGAAACTGACCGAGAAATAAATTATATAATAGCTAGGATCAAAGCAATTGCTGTTTCTGATCTTGGAAGAGCACAAAAATTAGAATGTTACGGACGGACTTTTCAATTACGGAATGATTTCCTTTATAAGCATTACGACCATGCATCAGCTAAAACAAGTCACAGGGGAAAACAACATGCAAATACGAAGCCAAATGCGAAACGTTGATATATTTGAATTATTAAAGACTATAGTTGCTCTGAATCAACCAGTATATCACCATCGGATATTAATACAAAACGGTTGCTAAAGCAACAGCAACAGTACAACACTTGAAACAATTTGCACGTGAGCATAATATAGGAATATCAAAAGGTGCAAGAAAAGCTGATACACGTACATTATTATGTGTGTCTGAGAATGAACAAAACCGCCGTCATATTACATCTACAGCATATAATAAAGGTTCCAAGTTGAAGTCAAAAGCCAAAGAGGAAGCGTTCCAAGATGAACTCAACGACTGCGTGCTCGAGATCAGTGCGAGCCATGCAATAACATAGATATCGGCCGTGGTCTACAGCCTGGAGAAGGATGGGCCCAGCCAGACTGCATCTGCCAATGATGCGCCAGGAATGAAGAAATGACAATGGATAGAGTTCTCATACTCGGTCGCGTTCGGGTTACCAATTACCGCGCCATCCGCTGAACACCAGAACGGAGGCAATACGTGTACTACGGGTGCAGCTACCTTCAAAGAAAATTACCATCAGAAAGATTTATATCCCAAAATCTAAATATGATGATAAGGAAGTTGATGAATTATATGACCAGCTTCAAACACCCATCGACCAGACACCCAAGAAGGAAATTATAGTTGTTCCAAGAGTTTGGAATGCCAAGGTAGTGGAAAATGAACAGACTGGCCAGAAGTCTGTTGTTCAAACTGTAATGAACACACTGCCATTTCCACTCTGTCTGCGTGGGTTCTAGTCTCGGGTTAATGTGGGTACGTGAGAAAGATTGTGTTACGACTCTTTAATTATTTGTGTGTTAAAATTTGAATCCTTTTTATTTCATTTTGGTATCAATGTGTATTATTGTGATTATGTTCATGGGATCTGATATTTTTAAGAGAGTTTTGTTTATTTAAAACGTAAATATGAATATTGACTTTCGCAAGAGTTGTTTAGAGAGCCGGGTTTGATTAAAAAATCGACATAAATGAATGGCTGTGGTCAATGTCTTTTCTGCGTATATGTGCTTATATCGTGTAAATACGATAGTCAGATAATGAAATAACCATGCTTTATGAGTGCAGCATGTAATTACGTCTCAGTTTAGTTTAAATAGACTTAGATCCCTCTGAAATAGTCAAATAGTATCTCTCATCTGTGTCGTAGTCAATTGTATTTTATGCCTTGTGAAGAAGGTATTATATTTCTTGTGCTGGAGTGAGTAGTAAAATATACCTTGAAGAAGATGGATACATTTCTTTGTGCCGAAAAGGGTTAAACTTTCATTACATCTATAGAGATAGAGATGTGCCTTGTTATAGATGACATCTATAGGAGTTTATTTACCTTTTGAATAATAATTTATTCCCTGGAGAACTATACAAGTGGTTTAGGACAACAGCATTCTGTGAAATTCTCTCTAAAGTGGAACAATACTGTACAAATTGTGATTCAGCGTGAAATTTTGGACATTTGTGTAAAACCTTCATCTGACGTCATCATCCTTCATCTTGGAAACAATTTAAGATTCAAATAAGATTAAGTTAGAACTATTTATAATAAGGACTCATATTCTAGAATAAATATTTTGATTTTTATTCACAAACCGTAAATCCTATTTTATATTTTCACCGTGTTTTCTAGGAAAAACATTATCTTTGTTAAAACTTACAAAGCTTGTTGTCTCCACTTTTTTCTTTGTTACTTTGAACGAGCCGGTACATAACAATTGGCAGTGACTTCTTATGTTTCTTCTAGGGTTTTCCAGAGTCATTTTTGCTCCAGTTATACTGCACGCCGTGCATAGCTTATTCGCGATGGAAAAATCGGTCAAGCATGTATGAACTTGTTTCGATGTGTGTGTGTGTATGCATGCATGCATGCGTGTGTA
The DNA here is from genome assembly GCA_016746295.1 of Potamilus streckersoni. NCBI lineage: Eukaryota > Metazoa > Mollusca > Bivalvia > Unionida > Unionidae > Potamilus > Potamilus streckersoni. The sequence goes on from JAEAOA010001977.1 coordinate 2,705,167, forward strand.
TATGTGTGTGTGTCTGCACGCAAAAGTAAATACGGTATAGCCAACTTGGATTTGACAACATGACCTGTCATTCATCGGGTCGAATACGAGGTGACACTTCGACATCGTTTGTATTTGACCTGCAAGACCATTAGAGGTTGTTGATTATTTAACGAAGAGCACTAACTACTATTGAGAAATAGGAGGAATCAAAGTGACGTTTCGGTTGTGGAAGCTACTTGCAAGATTTCTCACATATTCAAATTGGCCGAATCCGAGACTCGAACCAATATTTGGATTGTTACGTATCGGCTCATTCAAAGTAACACAAAGAAAGAGTGACTACAACAGGTTCTGTAAATTTTAACAAAAATAATTTATTTTTTCTAGAAAACACGGAGAAAAGATAAATATAAGAAATAAGACTTACACGATTTACGAAGAAGATCCATAATTTGTGATAAAGTTGTGAAAAACATACGGTAGTCCTGCGAATAAACAATTCTAAAATGATACAGTCTGAATCTCAGTTCCGTTCCAAGATGGCGGATGACGACGTCAGATGGTTAACACAAAATGTCCAGAATTTTCACTGTGAATCACAATTTGTATTGTTCTATTCAAATTTAGAAATAATTTAAGCAACTGTCTTTGTCCAAAGCCAGTAGTTTTGTTCTCCAGGTAAAATAATTATTTAGAAAGTAAATGAAGTACAACTACCACCACTAAAAATAAACATGTTGTTCCTCATAAGTTCGCACAAACAACTCTTTCCAGCACAGAAACACTTTTTAAGGTAATAGAAAAATATGATGACGTGACTCTCCTTATGACCACAACTGACTGTCTACTACTGACTATTTCATACAGGTAACTGAGCATTTAAAACAAGCTAATGTGTCACAACATGTGCTCATGCACGAATGACACGCGTGATTTAGAAATCACACGTGGGTATTACAAAAAGTAAAAAGGTAATGAAGTGGTCACATTCAATTATTTACATAGCTTTTCCAGACTGTTTACTTGCAACGACAAGACTATCATGCAAAAATTGTGCGTACACGAGTCACATTTACGTAAGTAAACACTATGCTTCTAACAAAATATCATACCCATGCAAACATAATCATTATTATACTAATTATTATATTCAATAATATACAAATAAATAAAATAAAAATAAAATAGTAAAATTCAAATCTTAGCATACATATAATTTAACTACAGGGTCGTAACACTTCCCCCCATAAATAATAAAGTAAGATTTATGTAATAAAACTCTTTTATACCAGACGTAATTTATACTGGAGGTAAAATAATCCCATAAGAAGAACTAATGAATTTACCCAAAGGTAAAATATTACCAAATATTACTATACACGGGAAGGTGGATCTGCAATTAAATTGTCTTTGTCTTTGATGTGCCTGATGTCAAGATTGAACTCTTGCAAAACTAAGTTCCATCTCAATAGTCTTTGAATTTTATTTTCCATTCTGCCAATGAAAGTAAAGTGGTTGTGACAAGGAGCCGAGCGAATATAACTTTAAAAATGCTGTAATGCTAGCATGAAAGCCAAGCATTCCTTCTCGATTGTTGAGTAGTTTCTCTGGTGTTTATTTAATTTCTTAGAAAAGTTACACACTGGGTGTTCAACACCAAATTTGTCATCTTGAATCAAAACTGCTCCAACCCCAACATCACTTACATCCACAGATAGTTTGAATGGCTGACTGAAAATCTGGAGCTCTTAAAACTAGTGCACTTACAATTATGGCCTTTAACCTACCGAAAGCCGCTTGACATTTTTCAGTCCACATAAACTTGTTTTTCTTTCTCAACTAGTTTGTCAGACGTTCAACAATATTAAAAAAAATAGAGCAAAATTTGCGATAGTAACCAGCTATACCCAAAATATCGCATCAGCTGTTTTTTACTGACAGGCACAGGAAATTCAGAAATAGCCTTGACCTTCGCATCTATAGGTTTTATCTGACTATGTCCCACAATATGCCCTAGAAAAGTATCACACGTACGCCTGAATTTAATTTTATAAAAATTAATAGTACAATTTTCATCCGTGAGTCTACGACTGACTTTTTCATACAGGTAAATGAGCATTTAAAACAAGCTAATACGTCACACCAATACACTCACGAAGGACACATCACTTGGGTATTACAAAAACGTAAACAAGTAAGGACGTGGTCACGGTCAATCATTTCATAGCTTTTACAAACTGTGTACTTGTAACGAAAAAACCGTCATGCAAAAACCGTGCTTACGAGTCACATTTATGTCTTAAGTATACACGATGTTTGTAACAAAATATCAGACCCACGCAAGTATAATCATTATGTTTAATGATATAAAAATTAAAAAAAATGAAATAGAAAAATTCAAATCTTAGCACACATGTAATTTAACTACAGGGTCGTAACAGGATAAAGAAAATCGTTAACGAGCCCGCACAATAACGTGTGTTAATTAAGTTCATTTACACCATACCTAAAAGTGACCAGTGTAGAAAGTTATGAACTGATAATAAATTAACAACTAGCCTTATTACTTTTTGAGGACATAAATTGTTTTGATAAACATAAATCTAACACCTAATAACCGCGTTAGACTGGATCGTATTTATTTATTGTATTCTATAATTACATTTAATGAAGTAATTTAACATCATTGATAAATAACAAACCTGGTCCACAAATAAAATAATACGTGACGAATTAGAACGTAACACTGGTCTGTTGAAATTTTTCGTATATACAATATCAATATCAGTCTTAGCTACAGAAGAAATTCAGTTTGAAGCATTTCACAACTATCTATATGACTGCTTAACCGTCTTTACTGTTTATGTTTAATATTACATATAAAATTACATAAGTAATGAATTTTTACCGTGGTGGTTGCTTAATTTTCCAACGGTATATTAGAGTCAATTGGCAGCGCATGCTAACATTGGTGATAATTTTGTCCAACTTGTTGACGAATATCTGCGTCAGGGAGGTATTATCAGACCCTCGTATACACTCAACTATAATTGATGATAAACGTCAAAATAAAAATTGATAGTTGGGACCGCCCTGATACACCACAACCAACCAGGGGTCAACTTGGTGTTATATCATTAGCGCGCAAAAACGCTCAAATGTTTATTAATGACCAACTATAGAAACACTCAAGCATTGTTTAAACAGTGACAAAGTAGAATTCACCGTTTCAATGCCACACCAACATTCATTTAACTGAGACAAAATATATCGACAGTTATTTAGCAAGGACACACTTGTTCGTAGCAGGGCCCCGAGTGGCAAAGTGGTCTAAAGCGCTGTCCGTTACGGATCACTGCCATCTCACCCCTGTCTGCGTGGGTTCGAGTCTTGGATTCGGCGAATGTGGATATGTGAGAAAGCTTGCCAGTAGCTTCTCGTGGGTCGGTGGTTCTTTCCGGTGATTTCCCGGTTTCTTCCTCCACCATTAATACTGGCCGCCATGAATAGCCTATCGTATGCTGAAAAATGGCGTTAAGCCAAACAACAACAACAACAACAACAACAACTTGTTCGTAGCGGTTATTGGGCGACGACATAATACACGTTTAATACACCAGTTACTTTAAAAGCTATTCTACAAAAGGGTAGACTTGTTGAAAACTTAAATATTCTTTGGACAGAGATTTTTTATAATTGTATTACAGATGTGGCAATGAAAGGAATAATAGGATAGAAGTGTGTCTGTGTGCGTATTACTCCTAGATTTGAGGAGTCTGGCCAGAGTTGGCATATTGTGCAATAGTAATACGAAATTGTTTTATTAACAGAATAATTATATTGTACCCCTAGTATTACCGACGTGAAAAATAACCTAAACGAAGCAACAGCTTCGAGATAATAAAAAAAACAAGAGAACCGTGTTGATAATGAAATACAAACGTACGTGCTTGGTTGTAGATGCTATGTGTGGGCTTGCTGCTGCAACAACTGTTGAGCGATTTTGCCGGTCATAGCTCTGCGTCATGTGTGATTCTGTCTGTTTGTTTAAGCCACTTTACTTTCATAGATTATTGATGCGAATAATCCATAAGTTGCAAAGATTATGTTTGTGTCTGTTTGGTAAAATACGTGAAAATCACGTAGAACAGAAGCCTTAACATAGAAAATTATGATAAATCTTAAACAGATAAAATCACTCTACTAAAAGAATTATAAATTCCTCTCCATTTTACTAGCACATATTTTACCTCTCATTTTTCTTGTTAGTCTTTTAAATTTTCCCAACCTTGAGGAAGACATATTGTTTGTGGTATCTATGTAAATCCTTCTTATGAAACATTCATTCAGCATTCTGTCTCTTTAGGACCTTCAAAGTTATATACATGATTGTCATTTTAAATTATTTATTTATTATAAAAAAAAAGATTCCGTACTTTAAATCTATTCTATTTATTGATTGCTTCAATTGGAGTAATATATTTTGAGCTGTGATATTTTTGTTATATCCTTCAACGAATTTAGGTAACACATCTACCTATTTTCTAGTTTCATTTGGAGTAAAAAATATTTCAACGTTCGAGATTTCAAAATTGTGTCAAACCCTTCCACTACAGACGCCATGTTGTCAGAATAAGTGGAAAAATGTTCCGTATTATGGTTATCTAATTAAGCCCTGAAACCTACTGTTATAAAATTATTTCCCCGTCGTCTGAGTGTCTTTCCTATATTTTGTTTGTTCCATATTTCTTCGAATGCATTTTGTATCTCATTTACCTTTTGCCTTCATTTTCTTTATTCCAAGCGTAACGTTGACAAAACATAAATTACTATAAAAGTTATTTGTATTTATTGTTTGCATTTTTTATATATATGTGCATGTAACCATTGTCTGTCTGCCACTGATCATCCACCTATTCTTTTGCATGCGTTTAAGCGCTTGGTTGTGCAATGTTGCGTATTTACGTTAGGTTTCTGGACTGAAAGACATTGATCTGACCAAAATGAATCATAGAAAAATTGTCAAGATACTGTTCTTTTATGTTTAATCGGCCATTAATCAATTATTTTAAATTATTGTCAAATTTCAAATCAGCTCCATTGTACTTTATTCCAATGTATTGAAAGAATTAGAATGTGCATTTTTTATTTTAGTAATAAGGCAATTATGTCAGTATATGTGAGCAATGTTTGTTAATATTATGTTTTTATATTTAATTTTTAAGTTTGGATGATATAAATGTACGGTATAACCTAGCTGTTAATAAACGGAGGGAAATTAACACTGAATTCTGCCTGTCACCTCAAGAAATGTATTATTCTATGTTTTAGTAAATCAGGAAAATTACATATACATTTTAATGTATAAGACGTGGAAAAAGCAGCTGTTATATTTTATTTCAGTGAACATAATCTGGTCTGTCACACTATAAAATAATATGAGGTATGGAACATTTATTTATTTCATATTCTACACATACATTTTAAAGATTATTTTTCAACTTTTTCCATAATACAGCTCCAAAACGTGTTAACTTTTGCAAGATGTCTCATCAACGTGTCAAAAAAAGAATTCAATTTTCAACAGCGCTGTTATAATTAAAATCTGTCAACGGAATTTCAATATACGAAATTCATTTAATAATTTCATTGATTCAGCATAGTGAAAGTTAGGAATCTATTGTCTTAAACTAAGTAACAGAAGAAAGCAAAACCAGCAAGTTTTGTAAAACTTAACAAATTATTTAATTACCGATCTTATAAATAAAAATGCAAGAGGAACTTACAATATTATGAAGCGGAACCAAAATAATCCTAACAAGGTTGTATGAAAGTCTAAAAAAAAAAGAAATATTCCGTATAAATTTCAAATCTGGAAATGAACTGGTCAGGCAAGAGTTGAGACGTTGTCATAATGGCATTGTCAAGAACTCCTTTGAATGGTTCACAATCATTCAATAATAACATTATTGACCAAAAAAGCGAGCACATTCTATTTCCACTGAACAGGTCAAATTCTTTTCCTCTCAAACACTATATGTAAGTCGAACATGAAGCAAGTCTGCAGACTTACAACAGGAACACAAAAAATAAGAATGGCTTGAAATTACGAAAAATATATATGTCTGCTCAGTCCTCTCCTTATATACATCTTCTATTAAGACTATATTTCACATTACACCCCTCGTAATAAATTTTACTACGCTATTTATTTCGAACCTGCATAATCATGTGACTTGGTTCAACTAATACTTAATTCTTCTAGAACTGTCCAAACCCCATCAACCAATGGGAAATAAACCTAAAGTCGTCTACAAGTGTAAGAGGCGTTGTTTGACAGTGCATTTCACTTCGAAATATTCATGATCTAATTTTTACCATGGAATGATGGGTATGGAGTCATTCTTTGTTTTGAGGCACCTTTTATTGAGATTGTAAAAGCAGTGTAGTTGAAGCGCACAGGTAAAGTAAGTATGAAATATTGTCAAGAAGCATACTTTCATTAACCTTGAAACGGAATCATGACCGCATCCCCAAACCTCCTACCGCCCCCCAAAAGAAACCCCAAAATGAGACAGACACCCCGCCCAAATCAAACAAGCAAAAACACCCGCAAGGTAATACCTGAGACGTTGTAGTGTGAATTAATATGCTGTAATGGCAAGGTCACTTCTAGGAATACTAGAGTAATTGGAATGCTTGTCTGAGTTCAGCTTAGAGAAATGCATGTAGATAATATATAGCTAAATAATTATTGGTCTTATCCCAGTTACAGTTCTTGCTCTGAAAGGTCCATATTCATCATATATGAAAGGTCCATATTTATCATATATGAAAGGCCAATATTCATCATATATGAAAGGTCCATATTCATCATATATGAAAGGTCCATATTCATCATATATGAAAGGTCCATATTCATCATATATGAAAGGTCCATATTCATCATACATGAAAGGCCAATATTCATCATATATGAAAGGCCAATATTCATCATACATGAAAGGCCAATATTCATCATACATGAAAGGCCAATATTCATCATATATGAAAGGCTAATATTCATCATATATGAAAGGCCAATATTCATCATATATGAAAGGCCAATATTCATCATATATGAAAGGCCAATATTCATCATATATGAAAGACCCACATTCATCATATAAGTTTGAGCTTTTTTATATCACGGTCTGTCAGCTACGGCCAAGATAAGCAACTACATGGCAGTATAAATAGGTAGAGACCCAGTAGCCCAATCTGAAATTCAATCACTTGTATAGGCATTTCCTCATTTCCTTATTCCTCAAATCTGCTTTCCAATAAATACAACTCAGTATATTTTGGTAAATCTTATTTGTTTATACAAGCGACAATCAAGTTGCAAACAGTGCAGAAAGGGGTTATATAAGGCCGAAATAATGTTTTAACTGTACCGGTGTTACTTATTCATTTACAACACTGAATGCCACCTAAAACGTGCCACATAAGTATCAACCTTTAACAATATTGAATCTCACCAAATACATGTAACACAAATATCAACCTTTAACAATATTACATCGTTTTCAAATTTCAGATGATATGCAGTCAGAGACTAACAGCAGCTTCCACGTACAAGAAAGAAACATAATGAATGGATTCCCAAACGTCTCATGGAAATGATATTAGTACGTTACATTGCTTGTGAAACTATAATACCACTAAAAATACTGAGTTTTTATTAAAGGAAGAAAAGAATCAACTCTGAAAAGAGAGTCCAGAAATCCCTAAGGTTTGAGGAGATTGCAAAGTTGTCGGCTGAATAAATGGAGAATCTATTTCAGAATAAAGCATATGTTATTACTTTATTTTAATCCTTAATGAGTGCCAAGTTTTCAGTGACAAATTCACTGTTTTCAGTAAAGTAATTAAAACAATACGATGTTTTTCTTTTCAAATCTTTTCAAATCTTAATTTTATCAAAAAATAATTAACCATCTGAACCGTCCTTGAATAGAAAAAAACAATTTTGATCATTCAATGCTTTTCTACATTCTTTGACATAATTTTGGTTTTCTTCATTTAATTTATTGAACTGTATGACATGGAAATTAAATTTTGAAATTTGACTAGATTCGATCGCGTCTCTGAAGTAAGTTGCCCATACTTCTTTTACAACAGTAATAAACTCGCGGTGATGCATTCATGATCTGTGCATCCTTTGTGGTCAGAAATGATCATAAAGCTTGCAAAATGTCAAAAATATAATTTTACTCCGACATATTATGTCTCCCCAATCTTCCAGTTCTATTAAGTAACTGATGTTTATATGATCAACCGATGAAATTGAGTTGAATTTACAAAAAGACGTGCGTGGGATGTTGTATTTGAAAAGTGTGTGTAATCTTCTAAGCTTCGATTCAGGAGCAATTTTGGTATATAATAAAAAAAAAAGTAGAACTGTCTTTCTGGCTGAAGATTATAAGATCATGGATAATTAAGGTTCTTTACCAAAAACCAGAGCAGAACTAATTTTTTTTTAGCTATTTAAGAACTGGAAATTTCCGTCCGAAAGTTAAGTGGTCAGTCCTCTAAACGTCTGCAATCCCGTTTAATTGTTGTACCCAACACAAACCCACCCATATATATATATATATATATATATATATATATATATATATATATATATATATATATATAAAGAATACAAATCATATGGCGAATAACAACCCTTTCAAGCGTACTGGATCCACCAAGGGATCACGTTTGTCAGGGATTAATTAAAATAGATGCAATAAACTGACGACGAACAGTACGAAACTAGTAACTAACTAGCCTAAGCGCTTTCGACTCTTAATGAGTCTTTTTCAAAGGCAAATACAAAACATAGTTACGACAAACAAATAAACACAAAAACGTTGCGTTTGTAAACCTCTACATTTCTATCTTCACATGTGCTAAAACTATAAATACAACCAGCTTGTATAGACTAGTTGCGGAAACTGAAAACGTTGTATAATTCCCTAAAAGTCTACAAGCCAAAGCGACATCTATTTTTACTTTGTGTACATATGTAACGCAGATTATATCCCGGATATTTGGTTCTATACCGGTTATTCTTATAGTAAAAATTGAAGGATAAGAAGATTTAGAAAATGTTAAATTCTACTAGTGCATAGTTTTCATTTTCTAGTCTTCTTGGTTTAGACCGCTTGGTTTCAATGTTCTAAGGCGGCGTATCCAGTATGATTCCTTTTCCTTCCTGGTTTCGGAACTCCAGCTGTGGTTGTTGGCAATAGCGATAAGTATTATATCACTGAAAGTGTGGCCAGGGGAGGAGAAGTGTTCTGCGACCGGGCTTCTGTACAGCTTTTTTGTCATCCAATCAGATCTATGAAGGTTTATCCTTATGTGTAGCTTTTCAGTTTCTCCCACGTACTGAAGGCCACAGATCTTACATGTGATGAGATAAATCACATTCTCTGTTTTGCACGTTTTGTTTGGACCATGTATGTTTAGTTTTTCTTTAGTCACTGTGCTAGTGAATGTCTTGGTCTCTATCATATGTTGACAGGTTTTGCATCTTTTATCGCCACAGGGTCCAGATTGACTAGGTTGGTTTTGACTAGCGATTGTTGTTAGCTTGGCCCTGACTAGGATGTCCTTTAGGATTTTTGGTCTCCGGTAAGCTACTACAGGTTTGTTCGGAAGTATTAGGTTTAGTATGTCTGACGATTGCACGGTTGGCCAGTGGTTTGCGATGATTTTACCTACTTTGGGATTGTCTGGGTGATAGGTCAGAATAAATGGTATCCTATCAACCTTTTCTTTCTGTCCATATCTGAGTAGGTCATCACGGTTTGTTTGTTTGGCCCTTTGGATTGCCTCCGCAATCAGGTCTTTGTCGTAGCCTCGGTAAATTAAATGTTTAGCCAGCTCTTCAGACCTTTCTAGGAATCTTTCATCGTCGGAGCAAATTCTGCGTATCCTCAGTGCCTGGCTATATGGAATGTTCTTAATGCAGTGTTTTGGATGACAGCTGGTTGGGAGAAGATACTGGTGTTTGTCGGTTGGTTTCGAGTAGATGTCTGTGTGTAATTTGGTTTCCACCAGTCTGGTTGTTGTGTCCAGGAAAACATGGTTTGAGTTGGAAATTTCTGCCGTGAATTTTATTGAAGGATGGAAGTTGTTTGCCTTTGAAATGAAGTCATCCAGACTTTCTCTTCCATACTGCCACTTCATTTCTATATCATCGATAAAGCGTACCCACTGGTATGGTGTACGCTCAACCGATGCTAAGAGCTTTCCCTCAAGTTTTCCCATGAAAATGTTAGCATACGAAGGGGCCATTTTAGTACCCATTGCAGTTCCATTGATTTGTAGGTAGTTTTCTTCATTAAATTCAAAGTTGTTGAGTTTTAGGACAAGCTCCAGGAGTTGGATTAAGAAGTGTGTGGGTGGATTGTTTATAGTTCTTGTTTCCCATGCTTCGCTGCATGCCTGTAACCCTTCGTTGTGCGGTATGTTGGTGTACAAAGATGTGACGTCTAAGGAAGCAAGTAATGTATCTGGCAGTAATGGTTCAGTAGCTTTGCTTTTTATGAGATAATCTGTCGTGTCTTGAAGATATGATGGTAATTTGTGGACATGTGGTCTCATAAAATGATCTAAATATTCTGATATCCTTTCTGTGGGGTGCCCGTTACCTGAGATTATAGGTCTGCCAGGGTTTCCTTGTTTGTGGATTTTGGGTAGAAGATAAAATCTACCTGCTCTTGGGTTTTCTGGGCTTAAGTAGTTTTTGGTTTGCTGGTCTATGTGTCCGCTTTGGTACGCCTCGTCAATAACATTAGTGATGATTTTTGCATATTCCAGCGTTGGATCATGGTCCAGTTTTTGGTAGAACCTAGCGTCACTTAGTTGTCTACTTGCTTCACTAATGTAGTCTTCCCTATTCATAACGACAACAGCGGAACCCTTATCTGCAGGCTTAATTATTATGTCTGTTCTGCTTTTCAGTGAGTGCAGGGCATCTGTTTCTTCTTTTGTCAAATTAGAATATTTGTTAGTATGGTTGATATGTCTGGAAATATCGTTTTCAACCGAGTTGATAAAGGCTTCCAGATTCGGAATTGAACTTTTTGGTGGGGTCCAGTTACTTTTCTTTCTAAATGTGGGTTGGTCGCAGCTTATATTTTCCTTTGATTTGCTTGGTGGTTGCAAGGCAAAATGGGCTTTGAGTCTTAGTCGGCGGATGAATTCTTCGGTGTCATTCTTAAGCTTCCCTCTGTCGTATGTTTTAGGACGGGGACAGAAACTCAAACCTTTCGATAAAAGTTTTATTTCTGCATCAGTAAGTTCTAAATTGGAGATGTTGACTACTGTGTTAGTAACAGTTGCATTAGTGTTTGTTACAGAGTGCTTGCGATTCTTCCTTTTGCGGCGATTTTTCTTCTTACGGTTGTTTTTGGAAGAAATTTCGTCAATTGAAGTTTCTTCACAACAGTCCATTGGTTGTAGATCATGACTTCTAAATTTTCTCTCTCTGACTTTGTATAGTTTCGAAGAGAGTCTTTTTTCATCTTTATTTAATTTGGAGTAAAACGTTTTCAATTGTTCTTCTGTTGAGACGGAATTGAGCTGATGTTTTAGTTCTTCAATGGTTGCTGATTTGGCTAGATATTGATGATTTACGTTTTTACTAAGTAGGGCTGTGAGTTTCATGGAAGCGTCGTGAGTTATTTTATTCCATCTTTTGTTGAATCTGTTTGAACTCTTGCCAATAATTTGCGGTTTCACATGAATTTGAAGACCTTTAGTGACTGTATTTGTTTCGAGGAAATGATGCAAGAAAGTGCAATGATGCTTTAGGCGAATTAAAGCATCAGTTTCATTGCGTAAAGTTTTGAATGTTTTCTGTATTTGTTGAGACATCGTCTCCATTCTAAGAGATACGGCAACAATTTAAGTATAAGAAGGAAACAATGGAACGGTTACAGTAACACTACATAAATACAAGACAGAAAAGGGTGTTAGATCACACCAAAGGTAGATCGAGCCATACGAGGTAGGTAATATAAAGAATACAAATCATATGGCGAATAACAACCCTCTCAAGCGTACTGGATCCACCAAGGGATCACGTTTGTCAGGGATTAATTAAAATAGATGCAATAAACTGACGACGAACAGTACGAAACTAGTAACTAACTAGCCTAAGCGCTTTCGACTCTTAATGAGTCTTTTTCAAAGGCAAATACAAAACATAGTTACGACAAACAAATAAACACAAAAACGTTGCGTTTGTAAACCTCTACATTTCTATCTTCACATGTGCTAAAACTATAAATACAACCAGCTTGTATAGACTAGTTGCGGAAACTGAAAACGTTGTATAATTCCCTAAAAGTCTACAAGCCAAAGCGACATCTATTTTTACTTTGTGTACATATGTAACGCAGATTATATCCCGGATATTTGGTTCTATACCGGTTATTCTTATAGTAAAAATTGAAGGATAAGAAGATTTAGAAAATGTTAAATTCTACTAGTGCATAGTTTTCATTTTCTAGTCTTCTTGGTTTAGACCGCTTGGTTTCAATGTTCTAAGGCGGCGTATCCAGTATGATTCCTTTTCCTTCCTGGTTTCGGAACTCCAGCTGTGGTTGTTGGCAATAGCGATAAGTATTATATCACTGAAAGTGTGGCCAGGGGAGGAGAAGTGTTCTGCGACCGGGCTTCTGTACAGCTTTTTTGTCATCCAATCAGATCTATGAAGGTTATATATATATATATATATATATATATATATATATATATATATATATATATATATATATATATATATATATATATATATATATATATATATATATATATATATATATATATATATATGTGTGTGTGTGTGTGTGTGTCTATGGTCTTAAAATAAGTTACATAAAAGAGAACTAAGCAACATGTTTTGTAAAATTCAGCAAATATTTTTTTCCCTAGAAAACAAAATGAAAATGAAATAACAAGAACATTACTGTATTGAGAAGCAAATCCCAAAATAATTATATGATTACAGACAAAACTCCAGTTAATAAAAGTTCAGAACAAACTTTAGTAGAAATCCAAATTAAGTAAAAGGCAGTTTGTGACGTATATGTGATTAAATTACTTTTGTGTAAGGTTTAAAATTCTTTTTATTTCATTTTTATTTCATTGTATTTAATTCCAATGAATATGTTTCTCAAATTCTGCATTCGATTTTAGTAGTGAGATATAATTTTAGCACAAGCTTTGTTTATTTAAGACGAAATAATAATACGTGAGTGTTGGCAACTAGTTTGCCGTACCTTGGTAACAAATCAACAGGAAGTTAAAATGATTGGTCAGTATCAGGGGCATACTTTCTCCGCGTGATCAAGGTTTGTAAATAGCGTATTTTTATGATTGGATTTTAAGTGTCTTCTCTGGACGACATGACAAAACTAGCGCACTAAGTGATCACATGAACAATCTCGCGAGATTTGATGTGATGTTTTCTAGGTTAAATACGCATTATTAATATTTGTTTAAGCAGAGTCATGCAAAACCTTGAAGGAACAAGGCGTATCTATGTATTTATATTTAATTTATTGCCAGAATATTTTATTCTTTGTCTAATATTTGGATTCAATAATTTATTTTCCTGGACATAAAACAAGCTGAAATTAATTCTGGAATTATTTGGAAACAAAGACGGTGATTCAAGTGAGGAATTATTGTCATTCATATATTAGACTACATCTGACGTCATCGCTCTCCATATTCATACTTCGTTGGGACTCGAACCTGGATTCTTATAAGACTATATAGTGATAGGACTTGTGTTTTTATTCTTAGAATCATATTTGGATTATATTCATCAGCTGTTAAGTCCTATTTACCAATTATTACATTGTTGTTTAGGGAAATAAATTGTTTTGTTAAAATTTATAAAGCTTGTTTTTTTTTCATTCTTATCTTTGTTTTTGCCTACGAGCCCTTGTCACGTAACACGTTCATCTATCTATGATAGCCCATAAAGTGTTGATGTGTTACCAGTCTTTTACTGGATCACAGTAATATAAGTCCGTGTAGAATTCATTATAAATCCCAGTGAATGTCTCTCTCCAAGAAAAAAAAATTTTTAAGAGCACACTATATTTTCAGAGAAAAATTTTTTGAAGTAAAGTATTTAAAACAATAAATTCCAGCACAACTGCACTAATGGAGACAATAATGATACAATCTGAATCTGCTTGATCTTTAATCGCAAATAAATTATTATTCCTTTAACAAGATTATATAGTCTTCTCCCAGACCTCAGGTCACAATTAACATTTTCCAAAAAAAAAAAGAAAAACTAATTACCTAAAAGAAAAGAACCTTCTGGAATCTTCTTTAAGTTTAATTACTAAAATATTTATATAAAATGTGTAGTCAACACCAAGTACACGCGTCAATTCACAGAAAATGTCCAAAGTTCAAGACTTGAGATAAACATGTTTACAGCAGAACTAAAATCAATACAGTTTAGATTAGGTAGAAAATGAACTAGAGTTTGGATAAGGTCAAATCCAACATACAATGCCACATTATCAGTAGCAAATAATTGAATGAAATAAATAATAAAAACATAACAAACAATCTACATTAATTATACATAATAGATCATATCACACATCTTTTCCAAAATGAAAGGGAAGCAATAAGAGCAGTTTATTAATGGAACAGACTGACAAATATAAAATCGAACTATGCTAGTGACAAACCGGCTAAAACCCACAGAAACATCATCAGATATTTTGACTCCACTGTTTAAGGTAACAAGTTGATAAACAAAACTTCCAACCCTATTAGATTCGTCGCAAGCCATTTTGTGACAATTCATTAAAGTCCTTTATCACATATAGCTGCCTGTGTTTAAATTTCCTGGGTTTCGTTTTCCTTCTTTTACACATACACTCACATATTTAATGAGCAACGTAATGTAACAATCACCTACACATTAATTTTGTCTATAGACTAGCGACGGTGTTTGTAAGAGAAACTTTGATTGGCTCATTCAAACTTTTGAAAGGTCAATGCCGAAATGTTTACTTCGCTCGAATTGGTTGGTTATGCAGGTCAATATATGTTATTGTCCAACAAGGAAACCGCATCACAGGCAATTCATTGGTGAAAATGGAACATTGTGAATTATTGACACTGGCCTTCGACCAGCGGAAAACCCGTTCGATCCAGCTCACGATAAGAACAGTAAGGTCGTTGGCACCTGTGGTAATGAGTGCTTACAAGCAAACAAAGACAGAAATAAAGAGTCCTGACGACTTTCCAAGTGATCGATCCGCATTACGTTTAGAAGTCTAAAAGAAAAACAAATTACGGAAACCGAGGATCCCCCTGATACAGCTTTGGCTAGAAATGTCCCGTTTTTACACAAGCTTTATATATATAAATGCATGATAGAATGTGTAGAGTCTCTCGAAATATTTCTACAGCAGACGTAATGCATCTTGTCTCTACCCCCCTCGTCTACTCTCTAAACAGGTTGTCCATATGTACGGATTTGTTACAGCTTAATACTGCAAAAGTAGTGCAAAGGTCGGTCCACTGTGAGGTTTTGATTGTGAGGGATTTGGGTGGGGTGCTTCCAATATTTATTTAAAATACTGTAGCAGTCCTACCCAGGCTCGATTTTGGTTGGAAGTTGATTTAATGACAGATATGCAGCTCCATGCCCCAAGTCAGCAATGCCGACGGTTAAATGATTAAAGACACAGAAAGGGTGAAGTTCAATAACAACAATTTAATAACAATTAAAAGATCAATAATTAGAATTTCCCAAATACACTTCTTCCGGTCAACCCTTTTCTAGCCTATAGAATCATTTGATTAGTAGTGTGAGAGATTTCAACCTGTCATTGTGTTCTACTGATCTGTGTATCATTCTCTCTCCTAATTCCTTCTCTACCTCCTAATTCCTTCTCTACCTCCTAATTTATTTTCTACCTCCTAATCCTTCTCTTCCTACCTGACTTCTCCAAGTTCCTTCTTCTCCTCATCTATTTCTTCCTACCGACTGCTTTCCTCCTTCTACACAACTGCACTGTCAGTCTCACTTCTAATTTTTTGGGCCACCAGACAGATGCCCCCCCCCTTAGCCGAAAAAATATCTAAAAAGTTTATGTATTCGTGTTTACCCCCTGATGTGTTGCTATGTTTTTACTTATTTATTTAATTCCAAAACAAATAATTTTTATTAAATTAAATTTTGTTGGAGTATTTTTTTTGTCTCACTTCCTTTTCTCTCTTAGACACTAGGGACTACTAGATTGCACCGGAAGTTTTGTCCCCGAAAAGCTTCATGTAAAAACACAAGGATGGTACAATAGTTTTCCTCAGCGTTCACATCCCACACTGCACACAGCCTATCACTAGAGAAGGCTATTACATTTCACCGGTCAAACATTCATTGACACCGAAATACGCATACATTCTTTTATGGTAAAACACAACATAACATCACAACACAATAGAAACACGGTATTAATTACTCAAATAAATACAATAATAAATTGATCCACATCAGTACATACTCAAAATTCCATTACACAATATCACAATAATCAGACGCACCTCTTACATTATAACTCATACAAAATATGCAATAATTCAAATATCAATTCTCTGATATATTCTTACATCTGTTGTAACTAATCTTACATTCTTCAATCATTTTCCTAAACAACAGTTGAAACATGCGAAAACTCTAACATAACACATTACTTAAAGTACTAGTTACTACGAAGTAACCTAGCAGCAAATTACGATATAAATTCTGACGAACTAGCAATCTACATAATTTTCTACGTAAAGTCAAATTCATTGGATTGGATGTTGTTGTGAAATTTCCCAATCAAACATAGTTTGACAATGTCTCCCGGCTTTTCGGTATACGTAGCTAGCGAGAACATGCCCCATTCACTCTGCAGGCTACCTTTTAATCCCTAAACCAATATTTAACACCCGGGTGTGAGGACGACGAGCTCTTTAACTGGCGGCTATTCTATAATCTGGGTGGCGGCGACTTGCATAATCAATTATCACTGCTTGCGGCGATGTTTACACATCAAACGCGGTATTTAATATCAAAGTTTACACATTTCCTGATATCTGGACTGCGAAACCTGACAAAGGTATGAATTTTATACGATCTTTGAAACTGACCACAGCTTGGTAGCCGTCGCGAGTCCTCGGAAAGGGTTCACCAATCCCATTGAATACTAATAAACCAAGCGGTGCGCTTATCTTATTTCTCAAAATTTCTCGGATGTTTACAATGTTGCAAGGTGGAGGGATGCCTGCTAGAAAAATTACACGATTATGACACATGCCTCGATGGTCTTTTGCTTTTAAGATAGATGTCCCCAGTGATTGCCTTTAACCACATATATTATTCCATAATTACAGATAAAAATGCAATATTATTGGGTACTCTGCCTAAAAGTGTAGATGATTTTATTTCTCTTTCTGAGGAGAAAATGACAGTACTTAGTAACAATTTAGGGTCATAGGCAAAATGGAGTTTCCATTTGTACTGATTCCTGTCTGAAGTTTGCTATAGTGACAAGAATGTCGAGAGACTTACATGGGGATTTCATATGACAGATGCACATTTTAGATCATTGACAGTGGTAACTTTGGGATGAAGCACTCTTTAAAGCCGCTGACATTTACTTACTCATTGCATATGCCTAATCTATTAAGGACCATCAGGCTGCTGCGCAAGGCAGGGACTGCAATTTCAATCTGCCAACATCTTCTGCCTCTAGACTACTGATATCTATGAAATAACGCAGCGGGGTTTTGAAAGTAATTTACTGCTGACGCTGGCATTGTTAGACTATATGAAAGTGAGTTTTAGAAACATTCACGACAGGATAACAAAAATAATATGTACCATATCTACTCATTTGTAATGTGAATATTCTAATAAAGTTATAGCAAGTAACTTTCTGCACTTAAGTAAATTGCGAATAGGTCAAGATTTTAGTAATTTCTTTAAGACCGTCAAAAAATATACTCTCTAATTGAACATCCATAAATAATATGCCAACAGGCTTGGTGGCACGTTTGGTAAGCTCCAGCTATAAAATCATGTATAAGGTATAATATTACTGCGGCGTTGTGTTTAATGTCAAACGTTTTTTTCCGAAAACTGAGTGCTAATCTTGTACGCAAGGTTACATGACCGGCCGGAGAACAGAAATGTTGAATCGGAACAGGCTATATTTCGCCCTATCTAATCAAAGGCATGTAGTTATCTTACCTAGGTATTAAAGATTAGTCCTAGCCTCAGAAGAAAGCCCAATGCATGAGCGGGGCGTATTCTCGTCGGTCTCCACGTTGACATCCAGCGAGAGAAATATTATCTATCCACTAAATTTGATTGGATAGGTCCACAGCGGTGTCCAGTCGAAAATTGAGACAGAGCGAAATTACAATTTGACGCAAATGATACCTTTTAGAACTCGAAAAAAAGTTAGTTAGATTGTCATGCAATAGGTTTACTCCGAGAGAGCCAATCGTACTTTGGCGGTTAGACTTAGTGGAAGATTTTAAGGAATACAAAACTTCGAAAAGATCAGTAACATATTTGATCGATCTTTGCAGAATATTACGGTATCATAATTGT
The DNA here is from genome assembly GCA_016746295.1 of Potamilus streckersoni. NCBI lineage: Eukaryota > Metazoa > Mollusca > Bivalvia > Unionida > Unionidae > Potamilus > Potamilus streckersoni. The sequence continues at coordinate 2,723,840 of JAEAOA010001977.1, forward strand.
AATTATTTGTAGTATGTATACATAATTACTATGATCGTATAGTAGGTAGAACTACAGTTGTAGTGGTTTATTTACATGCGTACTTAAAAGATGAGTTTAAGCTTAAGTAGAGACTTATTAAATGCGAGGCGGAATTATGTAGATTGTTAGCTTGTGGTCAGAATTAATTTTGTAATCCGCATGTGATGTGTCGAATTTTGAAAATCTTAGAAGCTTTGTTTAAAGGTATTGTATCCAAGTCAATTTAATTGAAGTAGAAAGGGCTAGAGATAGTTAGGTGATTATTTCCATTTTATCTCTGAACGTCAAAAGAGAATTCGTTCTGGCCGAAGTAACATGACCGAGTCAGATGCTATGGTACAAGAGAATGACATAAGACCTTTCCCCAAAATCGGCAGGGTTAAAGGCGGCATCTGGCTATAGATGATAGCTCAAAGTAAATGATTAATTACGGCATGATTAGTTGTTTAGTTTTTTTTATGTCAATCCAAAAATTCTACGAACAGGTTTAGGAAACTGTCTATTCCGATTGGTTAATATGGATTTTTGGGCGTAACTATGTAAGAAATTAAAGGTTTTCACTTTAGGGAAATTCTTTAGTCTTAGTCTTTTGCAAGGAAAGTTAGTACGACTCCGAAATTCGTAAAAAGTACGTTTTTCGTATTAAGGGGCCGGATAGTTCTCTCAGTTAGGAGACGGCCTATACGTGAGGTTCGTGGAAACATAAAGAAACGGCAAAAAGGTACGCAATCTTAGTTTCTCGATTTTAATATGTTATTTCATTTGTTGATCTATTTTGCAAATGTATTCATTGATATCATAACTGTATGTATGATTTCATTTTGCAGGATTTTAGTGAAATGCTAGTCATGACATTTTATTCTTTGATTTCCTAATTATCAATTCATTTGGAGAATTGGCAAGAGTGAATGTAATTAAAATTTCATTAGATTATTTGAAAAGATTGCATGTAATTGAATCGTTAATACATAGGAGTGATTATGAATTTTCATGAATGATTTAAGAAATGATGGGTAATGTTTCATAGTTTATGGATTAACTCCGTTTAGAATGAGTATGACCTAACATTACATGTATACCATATACTAGTTTGTAATATTTAATTGATCACTTAAGTGTATATCTATATGCTAGTGTGTAATATTTAATTGATCACTTAAGTGTATATCTATATGATAGTTTGTAATATTTAATTGGTCGAGTAAACTATTTTAAAATAGTTAGATCTGGAGGTCAAAGCCATATGTAACTTAACAGAGCAAGAAGTCGAGTGGGGGTTACATACGGGTTCATACGGCTGAGTTGAATTTAATTGACCATCCCTAAGGTGACCCGAATTAAGGTCAGGACAAGCATCGACCGTTTATGTAAACATAACTGTTAGCTAACAGAAGTTACTGCGGCAGAATTTTTGTCTTTTGTTTCTGAGCCGAATTAATGTAAAAATATAGATATACTTGGGAATGTGACCTATTGTCTATTGCGAGCCATTTTTATTTATTGAAGGAAACAGCTTCCTGGACACGGAATCCCTGAACAATCATAGGACGGGAACACATTCTACGCAGAAATCTAGTCCAGAGACGTTTGTTAAGTCAGAGTTAGACGGACAAGAGTCCAAGACGAAAAGCTAGACAAAGATCGACAAGCAGGGACGAACGGAAGTCTTGATGTCTGCATAAATTAGGTGATGAAGTCTCTCATCGTTACACTCAAAGGTCACATCCCATTGGCAATGATGATAGCAATTTAACGTGAAAGTAATTTTATATTTAAAGAAATTTGTATTGTGTTTTATTTGAGTACATGTTAGTACCATTCTTTCCTTCTTTGTAGCTAAGTCATTGATTTCTTTTCATTTTAAATTCTGTTTATAATCTGATTAAATTTTATATTTGTTCATTGAAAGGGGGCTCGTAGTGTTTATTTCCTCAATATACTTGTTCAGTGATCTGCTTCCTTCTTTCTATCTATCCACACTGGGTAAATCACACCGCGGAGGTCATTCCCTAGCAACGAACCGTAGTGAAAGAGGTTGGTGTGTTTTGCACGCCGCCAATCTGTCACACCGCAATTAGGCTACTTCGTATTAAACATGTGCGTTTATTCATGCATTATGTTAGAATCCACACATGCTTGAATTAGGAATTTGGAAAGATGGTTGAATTATGTAAGATTATTTCCTATGGATGTATGTATATATCAGTGCATGGATATTTAAATATTTTCGTACTTTGTGTGAGTGTAAGGTAAAGGAATGCGTCGATTATTGTGATGTTGGTTAATATAACTGTCACTTAAGAACAGTCATGAAAAGTACACTCGACATTCAAGCCGTATTTTTCCAGCATGCACTTAAATATTTCAGACAGACTATGGAATATTGAAATATTGGCGTACAACTATTTAAATTTCTATTTAAATCAATTACGATCAATTCTTAATTCCGCTTCTCAAACATAACCAATTGAAATATAAATTCTTTAATAAGGTAGTTTACTCAGTACCTAAGTTCAGTTTCAACCCTCTCCAAAAAAGATATATTTCCATGATACAATTTCATGGAGTGTGTTTTTTACATTACTCAGAATTATCATTATTAAACATAAAATCCAAAAAAAATAGCTACATATTTAGCTGCTATGATTAAAACAATTTGCATAAAATTCGAAAGGGAAGTTAAATAATCAAAATTAAATTAATAATTACTAAAAAAAAACTAAACAACAAAATAAACGATTAAAAAGGAATAAAATAATAACGAAAGTTAGTTTAAGCATTATAAACTAAAATATACTTTAACATTTGAGAATTACTAATAGTTACTTGACAAGTGTATTTTAAACAAGAAAGGGGAAAAGGTGTAATTCCTTCCCCTCATAAAATTTTGCCCCCTTTTTTGTTTCTTTCCGTGACTCCATTACATTTACAATCACTATGTTTATAGCGAGTAAACAAAGGATTTGTACTTTTAACCTTTGTTGGATACATGGAAACAATGATCGTGATGGAACATATGCATTCTGGAAGAGGTCAGTTAATACGAAAAATTATTTATAATTCCTCCCTCATTTAAAATGCATGTCTGTTTCTTTAGCTACGAAACGCATTTCATTTTAAAGTAAATTACATTTATAGTTTCATTTGCAATTTATTTTAATAATATTTATAGCAAATATTCACAAAATACTGGGTACACTTTAATTTAATTATATATGTTATGTGTACTACTGCTACAACGGCATGTATTACATAATTTTAAATGTATGTGGAACTGCAGTTTTTCATATCTATCACACAGGGAGCCCATATGCAACTTTGGTTATTTTACACAAGTGCTTTACATGGAAATATAGTCACAGTTCGACAGACAGACGGACGGACATAAGTGTACCTCCCATGCAAATAATTATATATACAGCAGGTGACGCCAATGGACTAATTACTCATAACTGAATTCAATTGGTCAGTTTAGGATATTACTCTTACCTTGAGATGAGTCATGTGTCTGTCTTTGCCTTCTCGTCAAAAATAGACTATTTACTTTTTCTCTTTTCGTTGATTGCTTCAGCGGGAGATAGCTTCTTAATCCTTGTATGAGTAGGTCAACTACCTTTTCTCGTTAATCAATCTGGAATTCGGTTGATCCAATCGGAACACTTCGACTTCTCGACGATCTATAGCTATCGTACAGATAACAGTTAAACAAGCACTCTGTAAGCCACCAATGAATTAAACTGTAATATACCGTCCATTTTTGATTCTTGAAACCATGTCATTTTTTTTTTTAAATGGACTTGTAATTAATATCGCGAGTGGAATGTCACATTGAAATCTTCCTTTTTTTAATGGTATTTAATTAGTATTGATTTTCCCTGTTCTAGAAAAATGTACGCTCTGAGATTACAAGGAAGATAGTATTAGTGCGTGTGTGATTTCGATTTATAGCGCAGCTTCAACACCTTTTCAGCAGCATAACGATACGTGTTGCAGATTTTAAACTGTTAATGAGACATACCATACATCATTATTTGGGACGATACGTGTTACAAAGTATGCACTGTAGGCAAAACATGTCACGTACAATCATTTTCGACGATACTTGTTGTAGCGTATGCAGTGAAGCATGCCACAAAGAGTTTTTCTACAAAATACGTTCAATTTGTTTAACTACCTAACGTTTAACAATAAAAGACATTACTGGAAGAAAAAAATTATACTTGAATTTATGCTTTATTACAAAATAAATTCACAACCGTCGATTCATCAATAATTATTTATGAAGAAATCAGGATCATAATGCTGTTGTTGTTGTGCTTAACGCCATTTTTCAGCACACGATAGGCTATTCATGGCGGCCAGTATTAATGGTGGAGGAAGAAACCGGGAAATTACCGGAAAGAACCACCGACCCACGAGAAGCTACTGGCAAGCTTTCTCACATATCCACATTCGCCGAATCCTAGACTCGAACCCACGCAGACAGAGGTGACATCGCAGTGATCCGTAACGGACAAAGCTTTAGACCACTCGGCCACTCGGGGCCCCGGATCATAATGCATTATCTTACCTTTTTGAGTAGATGAAAAGTTTGAAAGAGTCAAATTTTCATGTACAAAGACGTAACAAATTGACCGAGACATGGTTGCTGTCTGTCTAGTCACTCTAAGTGGAATGGAAACAAATGTCAAGTAAAATTTTCGTCTTTGAAAAAGCTGAAAAAATTACAATCGAGATTTCTTTGAAACTGTTGATAAATTTAATTATTTGCATTCGCATTTATATAATACTAGGAATCAAAGGAATTTTGGTAGAGAAATTTACTATTTTTTTTTTTACAGATTATCTGAAAATAAAGGTTATAGTTTTGAATACAAATGCAGATCTTTGATATTTTCAAATTGGTTCTACATAAACTTATGGCTGACAAATATTGAATTTAAATGAGCTAGTGATGTCTGTTACTACTTTATGGTCTTAAACTAGTGATAAAAGAAATAAAAACAATAAGACTTGTAAAACTCAACAGATAATATTTTTCTCTATACTAGACAAAAGAAAATTTAAAATAATTTTTCAGTATTGTAAATTAAATCCCAAATAGTTGTAAAATACCTATCAAAAGTCCAATGTTGAAGTTCCAATTGAATTCCAGTAGTATTTCAAACAAATTTCAACACAATGTGTTGACGTGACTGTAGACTCTAATGTGCTGATGTGCCGGTGTTCTGACGTATGACGATATGCTAATAGCTTTTTAGATGTATTACAATAATATAATCCAAAATGTTCTTTTCTAAAGGTTCCAGTCTAAGCAAATTATTGAACACGGTAATTCCAGTGAATAATAATTTGAATAAATAAATCTACCCAAATGAAAAACAGAACACAACTCTGCTTGAAGATATTAAGGCAAGAATTAGTAATTTCTCAACATTATATAAAAGCCAAGATAGAATATTAAAACCCGGATGTAGATCAGCATCCGTTCTAAAGTAATCAATACTGTCAAAAATGTCAGAATTTGCAAGTGAAAAACTATATCTTAGACTCAGAAATTCAAGCAATCAGTTTATCACCAAAAAAGATGATCTGAATATTTAACCAATTACTTTTAGAGAAATATTAGCTATGTACATGCTATTTACAAAAGAAATGTCCTCGACGAGGTACACAATAAACTTGAGTTTAAACAAAGTCAAATACAAAATACAAATATATATATATATATATATATATATATATATATATATATATATATATATATATATATATATATATATATATATATATATATATATATATATATATATATATATATATATATATATATATATACAAACAATTAATACAAATTAAACATACTTATCATGTCTCGAAACATTTAATATTTTTGCATTAGGGTTCTTTGAATGAAAAAGATGGATACATTTTAATGTTTTGCAGGTAGAGTTGATGAGATTTTGATTGCAAGAAATGCAAAATAAAATATATGTATGTTAAATTGAAACATTGTCCAGAGTGTGTGTGTGTGTGTGTGTGTGTGTGTTAAATCTCTGGAACTCAGAGAGAGAGAGAGAGAGAGAGAGAGAGAGAGAGAGAGAGAGAGAGAGAGAGAGAGAGAGAGAGAGAGAGAGAGAGAGAGAGAGAGAGAGAGAGAGAGAGAGAGAGAGAGAGAGAGAGAGAGGGAGTTTTCGTACTAATAATATTGCTCAGAACTGAGTAATTCCCATAAAAATAGAGAATGATAATTTACATGTTCACGTGAGATTGGGTTAAATGACTCCCTTCAATTCTTTTATGGATAAATTTAAAATTCGAATTGTATTATTTGATAAATATTTTCAAGCCATTTCTATAGAGCCTACATATATGGTTGGTTTCTAGTGTTTAGAACTAATAAATTTTAGGGTTTTTAGCCTCACATTTTACCATCTTAATCAATCTGAAAGCTTGTTACAAAGGCGTTGTAAATAATTTTAACTATATAATTCACGAACAATCACTCCAATTCAACATTTTGTAGATTAAAATATTGTTGATGAACTGATAAGCATTTAGTCAGGGAATATAAATCACTAAGGAAGAATGAATTAGGTTATGCAGGGACCCAGTTAGCGGAAAATGTAGAGCGGAGCCTCAAGGAGTACAGAGAACAGCAGAAAGAAAGAATGAGACAAGCGGAAGAAAATGAAATGGCGAGACGAGCTGAGGAATGGGAAAATGAAAGAGAGATTGAGTTAGCCAGATTGAACGCAGAAGAAAGAGCCAGAGAGAGAGAGAGAGAGAGAGAGAGAGAGAGAGAGAGAGAGAGAGAGAGAGAGAGAGAGAGAGAGAGAGAGAGAGAGAGAGAGAGAGAGAGAGAGAGAGAGAGAGAGAGAGAGAGAGAGAAAGAGAGAGAGAGAGAGAGAGAACCTATGTTAGCTATGGAAAGACTAAGGATCGAAGCGGAATATAGGGGTGGGGCGGGGTGAAGAACTGAATGAACTTTCAGAGCCATCAAGAAAAAGACATGAGGATAGACGTATCATCCATATAGCCATGCCAATGTTTAATGACAAGGATGAGATTATCAATAACTTTGTAACCCAGTTTGAACAGTTACCCTTAATACAGCATTAATACAAACCGAAGAAAACGAAAGAACGAGAGAAAGGAGACGGAAGAATACGGATGGAACTCAATGAGTAAAGATGGAATCTACATCTACAGGGTGTCAGGACAGGATGGTCGATAGAGGACCAAGCACGTAGTTAGACGTGGGAGACAAGTCGTGTGAAGACAAGTGTCAGGTGATGCTGTCAAAGCATAAGATTGGAATCAAAATCACTACTTGAGTACAATGATGATATTAATACGCTCTATTAAATTCTGTCATTGACCATCAGTTGAATAGAAAGTGATTTTGACTATATTTAATGGAATACGTAATTTAGTAAATTGGTTATAGGGGAATTTTTTGTACTTTGATTATATGTTATTTGATTAAAAATTTTATTATTTTCTCTCATTGAAAGGGGGCTCGTTCTATATCTTTTAATACTTTGCTCAGCTATCTGTAAAGTTCCATCTATCCGTCCGCACTGGGCAATTACATCGCGGGAGATCATTTCCTTGTTACGACGCTACTATATTTTATATCTTCGAGTTACGTACGTAAACTTTGTAGCCGCCTAGTAGAGTCAGCGGGGTCATTACACAAATTCTTACCTTTTGACCACAATTGTGTCGATGCAAAAGTAATGCTACAATCACGAATTTACATATATACATACAATATTTAGAATATATTAAAATGCATGAATTGTACAAATTTCAAGATATAGCCAACATATTAAGATATATTATTATTTCGAGTCACTGCATAATACCGGTAATATCTGAATTTTTTGCGTCCGTATCCGTATTTAGAGAGGACTTTTAAACATTATTTATACACACATGGGGTAAGGCAAATTTGAAAACGAGTATTATCTAACTTCAGTCAAGTTTGAGAATATGCCTCAATAAATGAGACACTACGTATTCTGTTGCGATGATTATATCTATGATGCATAATAACTTAAATAATCATAAAATTTAAAATTAAATTCCTTACCAGACGTTAAGTCTTTACAAAGTCATGGGCATTTTTGCAGTAGTTTGCTAGAATATTATTACGAATACCATTATGATAATTTACCTTTGGTAGCCATATAGCTCTGAATAGGTGAGGGAAATGAAAACATTTCCTGACTAATTTTGGATGGGGAAGAGTAATTTGGACGAGGTACAGTAATTATTAGTCATTTGCCAGAGGCGCTAATGCGGACGTATCAATGACCTATTTTATTTTTAAGTACTTACATCTCCGATTAATATTCTACAAATCAATTATAGGACATTTTCATGCAATCTATATCACCTATGTGAACAAATATTAGTTTGAGAACCTAGGTACATACACATTACAATTTTTGAAATGGTTATTGACTTAAAGACAGAGGATGCATACTTGTAATACATAAATGTTGGCAAATAGTTCAACCATAAGACAAAAATGAATATACTAAACCGCTTTAAAATGAAAAGAAAAGAGAGATAGAAAATGGAGAGTCGTTAAAGAAATATATCGGCATATTCATTCACAAAATATATGCATATAAATATATGCATATAAACATATTTCGAAAAAGTGAGTTCGGTTTATCCTCCGCCACACGTGCGGAGTGCTTTAGATGGGAAACCCCGAATACATGAATTGCACAGACGATGTTGAGCTACATTATAAATGTATAAATGTATAAATGTATCACACTAAAATCAAACCCTTACATTACGGACCGTTTTGTCACTAATAAACTTTAAGACCTACATATATTCAGCTGTAAAACTGTGCATATGCTGCGTTTTCTGTGATGTGATGTGCTGTAGAGCTGTGCGTTGTGGTGTGCGTATGCTGTGTGTACAGCTGTGTAAAGCTGCATATGATGCCTGTGCAGTGCTGAGCTGTGCTGTACGTATGTTTTCGAGCGATTAGAATATTCCAACGGTGTTTGGAGGGATCTATGTTGATCGTTACTAGTCTAGTTGAGGGTGATCAAGCGTTGTAGACAAAAGTGGTGGCGCTAATTCTCTAACCCAGGAATCGATGTCAGGAGACTACGAAGAATCTTTTGCTTGTTTGGCCAGTGTAACTGGTAGAAAAAGAGTTAAGGGAGAACATACATTGCTCCAGACATATAGTATTTTGGTCGTGGGCTATTTCATGGGTTTCTTGTAATACCCAGTGTTTTACGATTGAGTAAACTATCATTTCGCTATTTTGAACGGAGTTATTATTTGTTTTGCTATTGTCAGTAAAATTATCAATTCGTTATTTTGAACGAAATATCATTTGTTTTGCTATTGTGAAGATCATGTTTTCATTTCGTGATATACCTTGAATCATTCTTTCTTTGTCTTTGTACCTTATATGTCAATGTGTTTTTGCATTAGTAAGATCGTGCTAATTATGTTAATTAGTCCAATATTTGGACCCATGCGTGTATCTATCATACTTTATTTCTTATTTAAATATAACATTAAATATCGTATTGCATTACCATGAATGGTGTTTTGTCGTTAATCCGAAAATCCCTAACTCTGTTATCTTGTTACAATATCATTTGTAAAACTTGAACTCTGTGACACTCCCAAAAGATAAGAGAGAATGACTCTAATACTTTCTTTTGAAAAATGCATTCGTAGAAAAAGTTTACTTAATACTTTTAGCTGCAACAATAAATATATGGTGATAAAAAGAGCTTTTGGCCAGTTGTCATCTTGCTTACTTAACAAGTTCAAAATTCCATTTTCTTTAGAAGTTAGTGCTTCATTGTTAACAATTAATTTTTCATATATACTAATACATCCTATTTTATTCATTAAATTGTATACAAAACATTATTTATAAAAACTTGTGGCATGTATGAATCATAATTGACGATAAATTTTCTCATATGACTTTACAGCTGCAAGTTTGCTTTGAAAATATATAAATTAACGCTAATACAAAATTTACTTGTATTACTATCATAATTATCCTGGAAACATTTTATTTATAAACTCGTACACAAATCTAAAGCATTTTAGAAAATCATGTTTTGTAATACACTCTTTTCTTTCTATTTTAATGCAAGGATTAAAACATATCTTGTGTTTCTTCTAATTAATGTAATTCAGAAGGCAGAAGAAAACGGAACTTGATATATGATTCATATCTATAGTCCTCACAAAATATTTTTATGGATATTTTCTTTGATTCATGCGATACAAACTTGCAAAAGAGTGCATTTTGTCAAATAAGAACCTGGTTGGATGGATTGGTAATTATAATAAAAGATCAATAAGGTTTAAAATAGTTAAACATTTTATCATTGATTCTTTATTGCACTAAATTAGCAGGTTCTTCGTGACGTTTAGACGACTATTTTAGAGTTTTGATTTCTTCCCAGTTAATTCAAAACTTTATGCCTAAGATGACAGACTCAGTACAACGCCAGTCAAGTTTATATTCTGTACATTTTTTTGTTGCTACTTGTTCTATTTCCATTCCAAAATACCGCTGTGTTTCAATATTTATTCTAAGAACAGAAAATTTCGGAATATTGATTTAAAAATGTATATCAGGCATTAGATATTTGTCAGGGACAAAGGGAGTAAGTGATGTATCGGCATAATAATACTAAAGAATATCAGTTAAACGTTAATTTCCCAAATGTTTTCATGTTTTCCTTATTATTTAGGCCCAATTCTCTGCCCACAGGGTAAAAATTGATGGAGAGAGTAGATATCTCTGCCTACATCCTCTTTCAACATCAAACCAACTGGAGACCTGACCACTGACAGTGATACAAGATTTGAAGTTTCGATAACAAAACATATCTAATTTATCGTCGGTTCATTAAAATTTACAAAATACATAAATTTATCAAAATCCCATTATAAAAATTTGTTATCGTTATAAATAACACAGTGAGCTATTTTTTAGCGACTTGTAACAATAAATTTAAAAAAATTCCAAGCGATTTTATTATTTTGATAAATATAATAAGCATATTTATGCATTAAGTTTTCATGCATGACATATAACTACATTCATTTGCATAAATGGACGTTACCATGCATACATTAATGCTAAAAATTGTATATTTCCAAAAGTTAGTCAAATTATATGTATATAATGCAGCGTGCAAATTAGTATATTTAAATACTAAACTGGACTTTTGAAAATTACACTAGGTTTATTTCAAGCTAACATTGGGTTTATTTAAACATATATACAAAAAAACCTACGTCGAAAACCAGACACAACAGCAGTACGTTCAAACCTGGAAATACACATGTACAGTAATTAAAACACTTTTTCAGCAACTCAGATACAATTATTACAGGGGCTAACAAAGGACATATATACGCAGATTATACGGAATACTGCTGCGATTTAGAAAGATAAGATGTGTAAAGTAAATGAAAGCAAAGATACGGCCGGTAGATCTAGAATGAAAGCAAAGATACGGTTGACAGAGCTAAGAATGAAAGCAAAGATACGGCCAGTAGATCTAGAATGAAAGCAAAGATACGGTTGACAGAGCTAAGAATGAAATCAAAGGTACGGCCGGTAGATCTAGAATGAAAGCAAAGATACGGCCAGTAGATCTAGAATGAAAGCAAAGATACGGCCAGTAGATCTAGAATGAAAGCAAAGATACGGCCAGTAGATCTAGAATGAAAGCAAAGATACGGCTGACAGAGCTGCAATTGGAAAATGTTAGAAATGTAGCATGATACCCAAAGAAAATATTGATACAAAGAAATAGAGACAAGAAATGTCAGACTAAATGAAGTAAACTCTGTACGGAACACACGCTTAATGACCTCAAGGTATATACGGAATACATCCTTAATGACCCGTAAATTCTAGGCAGAATGCATACTCAATGACAAGTGTTTGCATTACTACTTTTTTACCTCTTAGTACAAAGTGTATGAGAACCAGGGGATTTTGTTGTTGTTGTTGCTGCTGTTGTTGTTGTTGTTGTTGTTGTTGTTGATGATGATGATGATGATGATGATGATGATGATGATGATGATGATGATGATGATGATGATGATGATGATGATGATGAGATCAATATGAGGCACCCAAGGATTTTACGGCTATTAATATCACAATGTAGGTTAACGTGCAAATCACCCGAGGTCTGAATCTTGTGTCTGCGGAAACATTTATAGGTCTCTACGGGAATTTAGCACGTGGTTTGTACGGCAAATTAATATTGCGTTATAGACAGTATCTATGTTTAAAGTTTGTATGTCACTACGGGAAATATAATATTACCATTCTGAATTACTACCCAACACTCCACCAAATATCCACTGAAAAGGATAGTGTCTATAGACGTAAGCTATACATTCATATATGCAATCATAATATCATAATACTTTATGAGTATTTTGTCTCACACAAAGATGCTATACATGGTCATGAATGTTTTTAAACACACTACACTTACATGCAAACATAGAAAGGGTAAATGGTTTAGAATTTTAGAGGTTTAGTTATTAACGTAGACGTAGATATTCACAAGCATATATAAGTAGGAGATAATTTTGAGATGTGTCTCTTTTCTAGAGATATGGGTGTCCTTGAAAAGAACCATTGGGATTATTAAACAAAGAAGAGGGTAAGCACATTCCACACAGCTTCATTGTTCTTCATTGCAAACTTCTCTTCACATATGGACCGTAGACTAACACCCTCTTCAGGCATCGCAGAAATCTTTGTTTCCATGTGGCTGTCTCCGTAATTTTCGTGATTGCCAAGGTTGCCATCACATAGACTAGTTCATCTTGGGTCGAACAGCATACTGCTAGAGATGGAGGATGATTCAGGACTGTCATACATCTTGGTTGGGATGTCTTGAGAAGGGATGACAATATGGGACTGGCATACACCTTTTTTGGGATGTCTTGAGAAGGGATGACAATATGGGACTGGCATACATCTTGGTTGGGATGTCTTGAGAAGAGATGACAATATGGGACTGTCATACATCTTGGTTGGGATGTCTTGAGAAGGGATGACAATATGGGATTGGCATACATCTTGGTTGGGATCTCTTGAGAAGGGATGACAATATGGGACTGGCATACATCTTGGTTGGGATGTCTTGAGAAGGGATTACAATATAGGACTGGCATACATCTTGGTTGGGATGTCTTGAGAAGGGATGACAATATGGGACTGGCATACATCTTGGTTGGGATGTCTTGAGAAGGGATGACAATATGGGATTGGCATACATCTTGGTTGGGATGTCTTGAGAAGGGATGACAATATGGGACTGGCATATATCTTGGTTGGGATGTCTTGAGAAGGGATGACAATATGGGACTGGCATACATCTTGGTTGGGATGTCTTGAGAAGGGATGACAATATGGTACTGGCATACATCTTGGTTGGGATGTATTGAGAAGGGATGACAATATGGGACTGGCATACATCTTGGTTGGGATGTCAATTGTACGAGAACCACGAAAGATCTTTTCTCGTCCTCATGGAATCTTATTACACTTTCGGCCAAGACGTGTGTATAGTTAATTTTTGTACAAGAAGATATTTATGACTGGAAACACGTACATGACGAAAAGTCTTGACTTCGATACTTGGATAAAAAGGTGCTTAATTATGCCAAAATATTGTGTATTACTGATCAATTTAATTTTGCGAGCAAGTGATAGAAAAGTCAAAAGTAAAAAGTGAATTTAACACTAGTTTAGAAACAGGGGCTGATGAACCCACATTAGAGGAAGAAATCCAGCAAGAGTATTTGCAGTAGGCGTATCGTACTGAAAAGAATAGACAAATTCCATTCACAGAGTTTATGGTCGATGTATTCCACAAAGACTAGAACGTCAGAGGGTTTACATTGATTTAATGTTACACAATATAGATAAAAATGTAAACTTACCTGTTTTTGGTCATTTTAAATTGTGCCTTATATGTATACGGAGTCAATTATGATAATGTGTTTCCATATTTCAATTATTTTCACATTGACTTTGATGTATAAATGTTTTTATTGTTTTTAAAATATATAAAATGTCTTGTGTCACTGATCGTATCTCAAAATTTAAACACCACTGTTATGACGACTTCCTCTGTGCTCAAAGTGATTGAAGAAAAGTGATATCTTCAGTTTAGAAGCATCGTATCTTTGCCAACCATTTTGCATGTTGATTGTTTGACGTAGGTGGTCCAGGAAAAACAAATTTATAAACGTTTGATCAAACACAAATCACAATTCTTTGATCCTCCTCCACAGCATATCGTGTGCTTTTACAAAAAATGGCAACCAGTTTACACATAATTCGAAGAAAGGCAGGGAGAATCCATTTCATTTGCAAAGGTATTTTTCATGAAAACGATGGGATAATGCGTGACTTTAAAAGAAACTAAACTTGTTTCAGACAAAAAGGCATTATGTTAATGCTATTATTTTTTACATTACCTCAAATTTATTTCAACAAAATAAAGCAAGACGAGTCATCAGTCTCAAAGCCCATTATGAGGTGTTGTTATAAACTTAAATAGACAGATATCAAGTGTAAGTCAGACGACTTTGATCACCTTGCCTAAATTATGACTATGTTACTTTTACACCATGTCAGTATTTGCTCATTGATTATTCATAATTAGTAACTAAAAGTAGGTCATACCAATTATACGTCATTTTCTCTTTTCCGTCTGTGGAAATAAATCCTACAATACATCATTCACTTCGTTTCTCTATAACAACTTGCATCATGATTCCTCTAAATCGCATCCTCCTGGCGCATTTATTCGTGCAATTTGTATGCAATACGTCGGGAAAACAAAATGCAGAAGTAAATACCGATTTGTTAGGAGCTAGTATCAATGAAGTAGTAAAATGGGTTTTTGTTTGACAGAATGGCAATTACTACAATGCATCATTCACTTCTTTAACTTGATCTCTAATTCAATCTTCCTTTTTTTTTCTTTCAACTCTCTAATCTGTTCAGCTGTAATTATTCCTCGTTTCCGTCTTTCCTACAAGCTGACCAGACATCAAGACATCAGTCATCAACTGCAATTGTAATTGAACTGCAACAATTTTTGTCTCTGCTGAATAACTAGTAGTGTTAGGTGTGGGATTATCAGTAGTGACAACCTCGTCATGGTTAAACGCTCATTAAATAGAGCAGAATCCTGAAATAATAACGGAACTTCTATTTCTTCAGCTGAAGAAAGTGTTTTTCTCGCCCAAAATATAAGAAGTGGTCATTTTTTATGGAAATAGCACAGCGGAAAAAGATTGATACAATTTTTTTTATTTATAACAAATTCACATTCAATGGTTAAAATGTGAAATTTGTGTAGATAACGTGCAATTATTAAGTGCGAAGACAGAAAAAGACTTCTCGGATTTGCGGGACTTTATTTCTGCGTGGGAGTACGAGGAATAATACAGTTGTTAAAACGCGGAAATGAGTATTGTTTCACAGAAAATCTATCAACCAATCAGCATTTAGCATCTCCAAGCAAGTGCCTCAGGCACTGCTGTTGTTTTTATGACGTCACATTTTTACCCCACCTCTATTGTCTCAAATCGTCACACAAGTTGGACCTTCCCGTCAGTGAGTGATGTCAATTATGGAAGACCTCTAACGACTCGAGCCTCAAATGGTGTACATTGTTTGACTTGCAATACTTTGTCATACCGATTTTGTTTATTTACATCTTATCAGTCGTATTTGCATAATTTTTGACAGTACATTGTAAAGTCTGGTGTTTTACTTTTGATTCTAAGATAGAAGCATATTCTTGAATATAAGCATTCTTGTGATCAATTTTGTTTACGATGTCATATTCTAATAAAAATGCGAAATTAATATGACAAAACATCCATTTATATTATTGTTCTTGCAATATACATAGCTCTCATTTTCTATTTTACTCCTGAACCTATATTGCATAAATTCCAATAAATGAGACCTTTTAGGAACATATGAATTAGAAAGACATGTTTTTCTTTATGAAAGAACGTGACGTCTAAAAAGAACTTACTTTTGCAGCAGATAAAAATATATACATA